>CAJHZI010000513.1:277500-510000 GCA_905160935.1 Enchytraeus crypticus
AAATTCTCATAGCAAAGCTGCAGACATCATCGTCATCATCTTCCTTTAAATCCTAGATTTACTTGGACTGGAGTTGGACAATTTTGTTAGTATTAATCTGGAGCCTAGCTGCTCACCAACCGAATGTCCCTTCTGACGTTGGTTAGGATCTTATTGCTTTGTCCACGGTTGGTCTATACTTCAGCAACCCGGACACAACACGGGTAATAGCAGAGCTACATACACACCGGCGTATTGTTTGTCAAACGACTGGTCGACGGGAAATACGTTTTGTAGTAAAGTTGGATTAGTAGACAGACTTGCTACAGCCGCAAGTAGCCAGCAATCACCTACCAAATCAATCAATCAATCAATCACTCAATTACTCAATCATTAAGTAACAACGTCAATCGATAAATAAATTAATATATCTCTCTACATGTAAACTAGCAAATAAATCAATGTTTCTATCACCAACAGCTCAAATTTCAGATTTTTAGCTATCAAATTACTTTGACCGGAAGCCCTGGAGACAATTTTGAACAGTTCATATACTTTCCCGTGTAGTGCCCGGGTTATTTATCAATAATCCAACCGTTAACAGCATGTGTAGTTAGAGGCAAATAAGTAAATAACTAAGAAATCAAACGGGAAACCACCTCAGAAGCAAGCAATAGGCTTCCCACGTTGGCTATCCATAGTTTGGTACGCAATACGTACCAAACTGAGTGAGCTCTAAATGTGGGATTCACATTTTAATTACAATAAAAATTTAATTTTTAATTTTTGTAGTCACTTTAATTAAATTTGTAGGAACCTGGAAATATAATATATTATTGATTTATTTTACCCTCTCTCTCTCTCTCTCTCTCTCTCTCTCTCTTTCTCTCTAACATTCTCTCTCTCACAGCCTATCTCACTCTCTCTCTTTCTCTTTCTGTCTGTCTCTCTCTCTTCCTAAGCACCTCTCTCTCTACCTCTCTCTCTCTCTCTCTCTCTCTCTCTCTCTCTTTCTCTCTATCTCTCAATCTATCTCTCTCTAGCTCTCTCCCTATGCCTCTCTCTCTCCCTCTCACTCCCTATGCCTCACTCTCTGTCTCAATTTCTCTCTCTCTCTCTCTATGCATCTCTCTCACTCTGTCTCTCTCGCTCTCTCTCTCTCTCTCTCTCTCTCTCTCTCTCTCTCTCTCTCTCTCTCTCTCTCTCTCTCTCTCTCTCTCTCTCTCTCTCTAGTTATTGCTCAAGATACATATTTAGATAGATACATCTAGGGGCCTAAGATTTACATTTCTACTAGTACACTGTGTTATGTGGTCTTTGAGAAACAAACCAACAAGCTGAATAAGCCACGAATTTAATAATTATTAAATAATTTTAATTTAACAATTTTTCAGTATATTCCGTAATTGAAGGGTTTAAATCAAGCAAACATTAATAAGTTAATTCTGAAAGGCGGCTAAATCTAATGCTACCAGTTTATTTTACCGGTAGAGTATTCAGTTTACTTAACCGGTAAATTAACATAACCAGTTAACTTAACCGGTTCTACAGTCACATGACGGGTTCGCCTGAGCGACAGTATAAAAGGAGCGGCTCCTGAATGACTGCCACATTCGTCGTCAGATAACTGAGACGTTAACAAGGTGGACTGCCTGGGGCGGACTACCTGGGGCGGGCCTGCTCGGGGCGGGCCTGCTCGGGGCGGGTCTGCTAGGACGGGTCAGCCCCGGGAACGGCCAGCCCGGGGCGGCCAGCCCGGGGGAGCAGGCCCCTGGGCGGCCAGCCCGGAGTAGTAGGCCCCTGGGCGGCCATCCCGGGGATGAAGGCCCCTGGGCGGCCGCCCAGGGGCCTTCATCCCCGGGCTGGCCAGTTCCCATTCCCCCAGAGCGGGGTAATTCCCCCCAGGGCCTCAGGGGAATTCCCCCAGAGCGGGGTAATTCCCCCCAGGGCCTCAGTTAAGCCCCCGGGGCGGCCAGCCACAGGGGCTGCCAACCACGGGGCCGGCAGCCCACCGGGACGAAGGTATCCCCGGGACGGACTTCCCCATACCCCCAGAGCGGGGTAATTCCCCCCAGAGCGGGGTAATTCCCCCCAGGGCGGGGTAATTCCCCCCAGGGCGGGGTAATTCCCCCCAGGGCGGGGTAATTCCCCCCAGGGCGGGGTAATTCCCCCCAGGGCGGGGTAATTCCTCCCCCCAGGGCGGGGTAATTCCCCCCAGGGCGGGGTAATTCCCCCCAGGGCCTCTGTTTGAGAGATAGAGAGAGGTAGAGAGAGAGGTGCTTAGGAAGAGAGAGAGAATTTAGCGAGGGATTCCCCCCCAGGGCGGGGGAACCCCCCAGGGCCCGCGATAGCCAGCCCCCGGGGTGATAGCCAGCCCCCGGGGTGATAGCCAGTCCCCGGGGGGGATCGGGGGATAGCCCCCGCCCCGGGGGGATAGCCCCCGCCCCGGGGGGATAGCCCCCGCCCTGGGGGCTACCCCCGCCTAGCCCCCGCCCGGGGGCTACCCCCGAATGTATGTCTTAGATGTAGCCCCCGGAGCATTCATACATTATCAGTATTAGCATTATCTAAGTCATACAATATCATCCAAGTCATACAATATCACTACTAGCATTATCTGAGATATACAATATAAATAAGTATCTAAGCTATTATCTAAGCTATTATCTTATCTAATAACATTATCTAAGCTATACATTATAAGTATTAACATTATCTAAGCTATACATTATAAGTATTAACATTATCTAAATTATACACTACCTGTATTAGCATTATCTGAGTTATACATTACCTGTATTAACATTATCTAAGTTATACATTACCTGTATTAGCATTATCTAAGTCATATATTATCACTATAAGAATGATCTTAGTATAAGTTTAGGGCGGATAGATAGAACAACGGATTCCAGTTACCCAGTGCCCCTTGTATCACATCCATCCTAGTGGCTCCATCTACGAACATCTGAGGATTCGAACAAATCTCCTGCAAAAATTGAAAAATAACGGTGTATTTCAAAAATTTCTTATTAAATGATATCAATACTTCATATAGCACTATTTTGGGTATTATCAGAACTCATTATCTAGAGGTATCACAATAATAACAATAATAATGATAATAATAATAAATATTCGAAACCATTTATAATAATAATAATAATAATAATAATAATAAAGGTTTATCGTCCGTTTCCTGATCCAGTTATGATGTCAGGAACGTATATAGGATACATTTATAGGATCCACGATTGTATCTGCTTGACGAATGCGCAAAAACTAGCCTAATTTATATATACATTCATATAAAACAAATTATTTACTCGGATAAAACAAGAAGGGATGGCTTACATGAGGTCTTTTCCACACTACTCCAGGCCAGCAGGATGGGGGATCCTTGGTGAAGAGAGAGCTCTGCTCGGCAGGGAACTCTGGATCTTCCCACAACACTCCATCCTACAAGAACAACAACAACAACAACGTCATCAACAACATCAACAACATCGTCATCAACAACATCAACAACATCGTCATCAACAACATCGTCATCAACAACATCAACAACATCGTCATCAACAACATCAACAACATCGTCATCAACAACATCGTCATCAACAACATCGTCATCAACAACATCAACAACATCGTCATCAACAACATCGTCATCAACAACATCAACAACATCGTCATCAACAACATCGTCATCAACAACATCAACAACATCGTCATCAACAACATCGTCATCAACAACATCAACAACATCGTCATCAACAACATCGTCATCAACAACATCAACAACATCGTCATCAACAACATCGTCATCAACAACATCAACAACATCGTCATCAACAACATCGTCATCAACAACATCGTCATCAACAACATCAACAACATCGTCATCAACAACATCGTCATCAACAACATCAACAACATCGTCATCAACAACATCGTCATCAACAACATCAACAACATCGTCATCAACAACATCGTCATCAACAACATCAACAACATCGTCATCAACAACATCGTCATCAACAACATCGTCATCAACAACATCAACAACATCGTCATCAACAACATCGTCATCAACAACATCAACAACATCGTCATCAACAACATCGTCATCAACAACATCGTCATCAACAACATCAACTTCAATCTACAGGAGCTCTAACAGCAACGGCGACATATTTAACACTTGTCTGATCTAAATAGTCTCTAATGCTAGTGTTGTAATACGCTAGTGTAGAATATGCTAATGGTACAATGTCATGTGTGTAAATATACGAAAAAAAAAAAAAAAAAAAAAATTCTAGACTAAGTGCTACAACATGCTAGTGCTACAACATGCTAATGCTACAACATGCTGGTGCTACAACATGCTAATGCTACAACATGCTAATGCTACAACATGCTAATGCTACAACATGCTAGTGCTACAACATGCTAGTGCTACAACATGCTAATGCTACAACATGCTAATGCTACAACATACTAATGCTACAACATGCTAATGCTACAACATACTAATGCTACAACATGCTAATGCTACAACATGCTAATGCTACAACATACTAGTGTTACAACATGCTAAAGCTACAACGTGCTAATGCTACAACATGCTAATGCTACAACATGCTAAAGCTACAACGTGCTAATGCTACAACATGCAAATGCTACAACATGCTAATGCTACAACATGCTAGTGCTAAATACTACATCATGCATGTGCTACAACAAGAGACTTTAAACTTAGCTGTATAGCTTTTCTATAAAAATAATAGACAAACACCTAAGCAATAAGAACCCCTTACATTAAAGGCCATCATGACAATAAACAATCCCAACTTTACGAGATATAGAAAAACATAGACTGTCTATAAATGTAGGCTAATATTTTCTTCCACGTTAATGTGTGCCATTGCTGGCACACTAGTCAGAGTCATCTCAACTGCACGAGAGTTTTATGTACTCCCATTTCTGTGCAATTTGTTCAACTAGGAAACTGAACCATATCATGACGAAAGCTTAGTACTGACAAAATCTACATTAGAAAATACAAGAACGAGGAATACGATCGATATCTTCTTACTCCGTCACTGACATCGCTTTCGAATGAGAAAGCTGACGTTAACCATACCTTTAACAGCTTTATTGTAAAAAAATTGGTTTTTTTCACAAGCCCACAGATTCATATCTAACAACAGAAGACTCCACACATTAGATGTTCAACTAGATAGAACGATTCTCGTTCTCTTTGTTGGACAATTGCTTCTGCCTCTACCTAATTTGTTTGATTGAAGCTATTTTTTATTTAGCTTTCTATTCAATTTTTGACTATTTTCGTATGATTGTTTTCATTTTGTGTGGTATGTGCTGCGTTTCTAATCATCTAATAAACATATTTCTCTCTCTCTCTCTCTCTCTCATTGAAATGACTCCGCCCACCTGAATGCACTGATCTCTGATCCTCTCGTAGGGCGTAAGCTCCTCTTTCTTCACTGCCTCAACCCTAGGGGCGGAGCCTAATCCAGTGTCTCTGACAGTGGGCGTGTCTGTGGGCTTGCTCTTGCTGGACCTGCCTCTGAACAGTCGCTTGAACATATTTCAGCCGGGTGAAGGACGAGTGTGTTTAACGTCTAACTGAGATGCTAAAGGCAATTACAGACGACACATACGACGACTTTAGCTATCTAGTTTTTTAAATAGTTAGATAAAGAGCAAAACTCTCTCCGGTTGTTGGCTTGTAATTGCGATGTAAACAAGTGAAAATATGTCGACCTAATCTCGGAGTATCACGTGAGGTATGCAGACCTATAGACTAACGCGATCTAAAACATAATGTATATAAAATAATTATTACCATCGTTCACTGCTTGCGTAACTATTAAAGATTAACAATTAACTGAGCTATTAACTGCCTAACAAATGGAGAGAGTTCATAGACTTACGAAAGATGAGGACTTGATTGAGCCCGTTCAGTAACAGTGAATATGTTTAATTCATTTGAACTGGGCGATTAAAACCCAAGCACCAATTTGGTGTTGGATTCCGTCGTACATGTGATACAGGTGGATATATTTTCAGTCCACAAACTGACAACTATGACGTGTGCTGACCGGGCCTTACTCCATCGGGAATCGAATCGAAAACTTTCCTGACCAAATAGATCTTTTCGGTAATAGTTATAAATAGAACATCGGGGACACCAAATGTAAACAGTGGACAAGAAAACGTAAACACTGCATAGAATACCATTGAAATGTACTAGTTCTTCATAAAATTTCTAATACAAGCCTTCTTTAGAAATGTTATTTACTTTACAACCTACTATACGGATATTAATTAAAGAATACCTTAACACTTATAGTTTAACTCTGACACCCATTATAGCTATATGCATGCATTAAAACGAAGTTATAGTGTAGATCCATTACATTTACATGTAAATATATGTATCAGATGTCAACATAAACAAACCAGTGTTAACATGCAACAAAATATGTTTTCAATTACCGAACTGATCTATTGAGCTGTCTGTCGAGTTATCTAGTGCAGACGTTAGAGGGGTAGACGACTGGTAAACCGCGGATCAGTACGTGCGCAGTTCGAATCCTGGGCTATCCCGTCACTGACATCGCTTTCGAGTGAGGAAATTGACGTTAACATTAGCTTTACTTTTTTAAACACAGATACAATTAATGCCGCGAAAAAAGCTATTTTTCATCTATATTCAACGCTAGGTACAGGAACACGTATTAGTTATAAACAAGCGGCAATGATAGCACTGAATAGCGAGCAATACTATTTGAGCACACACTGGTAACCTAATGCCTGCCGTTGTAAACATTACATTGCCTATAGTATTAGGCTACAGCTCAGTCAGATGGAACTAGATAGCCAGCAAACTTGATAACTCAAAGTTAATTACATTCAGTCAATTCGAGCAGAGGACCTTGTGTAACGTATGAATGCTCTTGCATCTACTATAGTTTGGACAACACATTTGCACTGATTATAATTATAATGCTGTTGTTATAGCTAATTGTGGTTTCTATTTACCACTAGGGGCTCCGGTAATGCATGTCATACCAAGTCCAATTAAACCAGTTCCAATATCATTATTTTCCAGAATGTTCCCATTTTTTAATTAAAAATCAATCGCCATTAGTTTCGTCACCAATTGATTTTAACTTCACTTAACTAGTTAACTTTAATTAACTAGTTAACTTTACTTAACTAGTTAACTTTACTAGTTAAGGAAGTCGTGAAGACTTGAAACACCAGTCAATAGTCGTAATTTCATACTTCAAAATACAAAAACTGTAATCTATATATATATATATATATATATATATATATATATATATATATATATATATATATATATATATATATACATATATATATATATATATATATACATGCGTGCGTGCGTGTGTGTGTGTGTGTGTGTGTGTGTAATCTCTATTATATAACGTATACAACGTACTACATATAGCGTTACTAAATCATCTAGCATCCTTTGTATCGGTCTGCCTCTAAGTCTTTTCCCTTGCATTCTTTTTCTATCACATCTCTCAGGAGTCCACCCCCCCCCCCCCCCCCGCCACATTATTCTCAGCGTTTCTTTCTATTTCTTATCCAATTTATTAACTGTCTATTCTGTAATACTTCTCTTAAAAATACTACTATGAACGTAATTGGTAGGTGATACTGACAAATATATATATATATATATATATATATATATATATATATATATATATATATATATATATATATATATATATATATGATATATATATATATATATATAACTCTGACGGTGTGAACGGTATGTTAAGTAGTCAAAGTAGTCATTAAACAAATTTAAAAGTTCATCAAACTAATGTAAGAGTTCACATATCAACAACGCAGCAGCGCTATCTGGAGCCTGGCAGCCTCAGTACTAGTTTACCCAGCTGAGAGCCCATGAAGTTACTTAAAGGATTGATTTAACATGGGAACGTTCTTGACCATGAATACTCGTGAATTGCCTAGTTGTTAATGTTGTTTGCCTATGGTGTTAATGTGGACAATTTCCTAGTAAATTTTAATATAAACTATTTTCCGAGCGTCCATGTATGATTTATAAAAACTGGTAAAGCTTTTGTTAACGTCACTTTCTTCACTCGAAAGCGATGTCAGTGACGGGAGAGCCCAGGATTTGAACCCCTCACATAATGATATGCAGTCGAATATCTTACCGATATCGTCACTGGCTCCAGCCAGTGCAAATGTAAACGATTGGTCTAATTTAATTTTTCCGTTAATTTACAAGTAATAATATAAACCTAAATTAAGAATTGTGTTCGCAGACAACTGCAAGTAAAAAGATTTGCTAGCAGTCGTTGACCTTTATCTTTTGCTCATCAGCTTGATTTAAGCATCATATTATTTCTTGGATGCTGTAACGAAATATCATATCACCGTTGGTAGCACCGTAATGATGTAATGTTATAATGTTGTTGCCTATGCCAGTGTGATCGTACAAAATTTCTTCTGCAGTTATAAATTAATGGCCGAGCCTTTGTGTAAGTAAGTAGACTATTTTACCTGCTCCAGTTTCATAAGTAGACAAAGACGTCTTTATACATTTTTTATTCATTAAGTGGCGAGCCTGTTCCAAGCCTGGGCGGCCATGGTCATGTTTCTCTATACGTCCTGTCCATTGTTGATGGGATCATTTCTGTTATCTGTATACATCTGCTTAAACACTTAACGAACGTCATCCGCTGCCGACCCTTACTTTATTTGACGTCTCCACAGTATTCAATATATCACAACTATTCGACTTTATTTTTAAAACTTCTTCATTTGGAATGTGATCTAAGCCAATATAAGATTTGCGTAACAATCTCCTATAGAACCACATCTCTGTAGCCGCGAGTTTCTTCTACATTGGAGAAAAAATTGTACTACATTCACAACCATATAGTGATATTATATCAATATTGGTGGCATATAACAAATTAACAATGATGTAGACTTTTTCTTTATAATATATACAAACACAATTACAGCAGCACGTGCAATATCTCCCACGTCTAATTCACACCTCAGCAGCCCGGCTAATCTCAGCGCTCAAGCCTGCGCGCATGTATCACATTACTTGCTTGTCTGCAGCTTCTACCATCTAAATTGTCCTACATGCATAGTATTGAATATTTCGCATGTTACATAAGCTTTCAAGGGGCTGTTTGAGAATTTTTGGCTGAAATTAGAATTTAATTTAAACACACTTAACTATTTCACATATATAGCTATAGATAATTTACTATGACACGAAGCGTGTATCTACTAACAAATGTAGCGGTGAGTGTGCGCCGCGAAAAGTGAAACTGGCGGATGTTTTATTAAGACTTTTAAAACTTCAAGACTTTTGATTTGACGACTTTAAAAATTTTTTTACAGTACAATTCAAAAGCTCAAGACTACTCCAACAACGGATATTTTATTGCTGTTATAAGATAACATAGCCTACATGAATATTCTGTTAATATATAATGATTATTCTGTTAATACACTGATAATGCTTCATCGTGAATCATAAAAATTTCGTGAATCATGAAATCCTCAGAAATCATAAAACCTCGTGAATCATGAAATTACCGTAAATCATGAAATTCTCGTGAATCATAATATCCTCAGAAATTACGAAATCCCCATGAATCAAGAAATCCTCGTGAAATTCCCATAAATTCGGAAATTCTTGTGAATCATGAAATATTCATGAATCACTAAATTCTCATGAATCACGATATCCCCATAATAAAATCATCATGAATCATGAAATCCTCGTGAATCATGGAATCCCTATGAATCAAGAAATCCTCGTGAATCATGAAATCCTCATGAATCATTAAATCCCCATGAATTGTGAAATCCTCGTGAATCATTGAATCCTCATGAGTCAAAAATCCTCATGAATCATGAAATCCACATGAATCATAAAATCATCAAGAAGCATGAAATCCTTGTAAATCAAAACCTTAAGGAATGATCTTACTGAGTCAGAGCAGTTCTTGCGCTAAGCTGTAGGCCTACAGCTGTACCCACCGCAGCCTATCTAAACATCAACACTGTTAGGCAGACGATTTCCATCAGAGTCAACTCATTAAAAAGTTCAGACGAACTACAAACTACAGATGCCAAGCTTCAATGCGTTACTACTTAGGTCTATGTGCAAACTGCTGGACATAATTTAAAACATAATCCAGCTCGACCAAGTGAGCTTTGACCAAGATATAGGCCAAGAGGTGCACATTATTGGACGGTCCGTCCCTGATGAAACCTTCGAGCAAGAAATGAAGTAGCGAAGACGACATCATCTTTTATTTTTACAAATTTATTTATCATTCTTTCAATATACGGACTACTGTAACAGTTTCAAAACAATGCAATTTGAAGTAAAATATATAGATTTCTAACTACATTTTAATTTATACAAAATTAACAGATGCAAAGATCATACAATTACACAGAAAATTTGTCCAATGCGCCATTGGTAATACGATATTAAATTAGTACAACAGAACGTCTCCTCTAGAGCACTAGCAGTAAAATACAAAATACTGGCCTCACGGAATGCTTAGAGTATTGACAGGTATAATATTAGCACACGTCTGATCTACTAAAGATCAACCTTGAGAGATTTACAAATGGATTAATACGAAAATTCCTACGTTAACATTAAATGAAAGTATATTACCACCAAAAGTTGTGTTTGGACCAAAGAAGAATAGACGATCCGTTAACTGCACGTGCTGTAAGAGACGACTGAGCAAAAGCTAAGGAAGGCAAAAAGAAGTCAAATTTTTCCAAGCTATTGACTAGGTTAAGGTGGTAATAAGGCATGGCTTTTAGCGTAAAGATTTACTTGATCAAAGCGTGCTATTTATAAAACGTGGAAGCAGACTGTGAGTAAGAACATATGCCTTGTGCATATCCTTGGCAGAACATTAAGAGAAAAAGCGAGAGAGAGAGAGAAAGCGAGAGAGATTTAGGTATCCAGGGAGTTGAAACCTACGGCATATGAAGCGTCACAGAACAATCTTACCATTATATAAAGCTGTCCTATTTCATTATAAGTGAAATATACCGGACCATTTCACTCGTGCAAAGATAATTCTAATGTTACAGTTTACATATTTAAAATGACAAATCATTGAGAAAAATCAGCTGAACGAAATTGCAAGATTTTGAAAAACGACATAACTGTATACTCAGTGCTGTATACTCTCGTGGTTGGTCTTTGAAATGTTCGACCCCATTTTCTCTTTACAACACAAGTATTAAAGCAGAAACCTTACATTATATCAAAATGGTGTCTAATGTATTCTCAATCCTTTACAGAAATGTAACACTAAACTATACACTTAGTCAACTCACATACATGTAGAATGGATATAAAGTTGTTTGGCACTCAACAGCAGCAATTTCCTCTCAGGCAGATTATCTAGGGAAAGAAATCCAAAAACTTCTCAAAAACTTTACTGCAGTACTGTATTGAATTGATCCAAATCTGAAACAGTATCTAGGCAGGATTAATACGACTCCTACTATGACTCATATAAGCCCTTAGTAACGGAAGTACATGTACGTTATCAAGTCTTAAAGCTTGCTAATAACTTAACGTGTAATATATCAGTGCAGGTTATTAATAACTGAATATGTTACATTCTAACCAATTAATGATAGAGATTGAATAGATTATCACGTAATACTAACGGCCTACTAGTAAATTATAACTTATTAGTTTTTATTAACTGATTACATTATTATAACACGCATATTGTTAATAGTTGTATACATCTTCAATACTGGCAATTTATTAATAGTTAAATACCACACTACCCCTATTCTAGCCGAGTAACACCACTTGAATACATCATATGTTCTTATAAGTCAGCAATATTTGAATTCGTCATCATCTCTTCTATACATAACAGCTCTAAACTTCTTCCACACAAGTGGATAAGTGCAAAAGTGGATAACTCATGGATGCTCTGATATTTATAACAGCTCTAAACTTCTTCCACACAAGTGAATAACCACACAAGTGAATAACCACACAAGTGGATAACTACACAAATGAGTAACTACACAAGTGGGTAACTACACAAGTGGATAACTACACAAGTGGGTAACTACACAAGTGGGTAACTACTCATGGATGCTATGCCGCACTGATTGCCCTTATTCCTGCTCATCAGAATGTATCCTGCATCGCCCCATTCTATTCCCCAACTGTTAACAGCAAAAACAAAAAAATACAATTATAATCAGTAAGCTAAGATTCCGAAGAGCAGCTCTCCTAGACAGCGATAGATTACCACAACTACATTGTACAGATCTATAAAACATAAGAGACATCCGTCTGATATATGATAATGATTTCATTACAATCTTCAAATTCTTTATTAGACAGCAAGCACAATGAATAACTACTGGCAACAGCTTCATAATCTTGTAAAATCAAACCAATAGGCTGACTTTTAATTAACATCATCCTTCTTATATTGGCAATAAAGCCATCAACCAAAAGTTAAAACTAACACAATGTATGAACACAATAGCAATACTTAATGTTAATTAAAGTACATAAACTTAAAAGTCAATTAATAATTTCTTTACAAAATTATACAATTAAGAATTTATCTAGAACATTATGAAGCACAAACCTGTTTTTGACGAGCCAGTAGTCGTGCTGATCTAGTGTTCCATATCCCACTACCAGCACGGCATGGTCAATGTTCTTAGTGCACGCGAACTCGTCATAGACACCTACAGGTTCATCATCACAGTTAAGAGTATTCTACGTCGAGAGTGATTTTGTAGAAAAGTCAATTACAATCTATAAGTAGGTTCTAATATAACAACGCGGCTGCTTTACGTTGCATTAACCATATAAGCAACGTCATTCAAACAATTCAAGGTAGTGGTATAGAAATATAGCCATATGAACAATTTTATAACAATAAACGAGGTTAGAGAGAAGTAGCTAAGTAAGCAATAATTGTATATCAAGAGAACAAGAAACAACTCAACTATGTAAGTAATATGTTAGTAGTACTATGTAATACATATTAACTATGCAATCAGTATTCTAGCAAGGTATCAACATGGTCGCATACCAAGTAGCCATAAAAGCAATTGTTTATCAAGATGTTAAAGTGGTCACATAGAGAGAGAGATATATGCGTTTATTTTTCAGCATCAACACCAAATCACTGACAAACAACATAGGTGTAAAAATTATTAGATACTAGCAAAAGAAATCATACAAAAATCAAATGAAAGCAAACATCCGTGCAAACATTAACAAGCATGCACAATAATAGAAAAGTAAAGATACATATTACGAGTACGAGTAGCCATCAGTGAAGATACACGGTATCTTATCTAGCTGAACACCACGACGTACTCATAAGATGTTTTGTAGAAATGCAACATGTAAATATTATTAGATACTAGCAAAAGAAATCATACAAAAATCAAATGAAAGCAAAATCCGAGCAAACATTAATAAGCATGCAAAATAATAGAAAAAGTAAAGGTACATATGTAAGTGAAATATTACATGTGTAAATGAAAGTGAAAATAACTAACTAGTGATCACCAACCATTCATTAAATAATCTTTGTATAATTAATTAAAAGAATTTATGGTAGAAGCATTACGAATATTAAGTGGAATATTATTCCAGATACCACAACAAGTGTATACAACTGAATTAAACATTGTCGCGCTGGACTCAATTGATAGATAATTAGTTAAGGATTGTCTGGTGGAATATGAGTGCTGAGAGACGTTGAGCTTGAACATTTCTCTAAGTAAATTTGACATAGCTCCTTAGTAATATAAGCATTTATATATTAATTTACCATTTGAAAGTTTATACTGAAGCTGAATAGGCAAGACAATGAAATTAGCATAAAGAATCTTAGTAGTACAGAATCTACTCAAGTACTGCAGAGTGCGTAACGATCTGTTAATAGACACATGAAGAGGGTGTATCGCACTAGATGAAGCATTCCCATAAATTTCAATACCATATAGAGCTTTACAGTACACTAGCGAAAAGAAAAGATCTTTGCGGCAGCTTTTAGAAATAAAATCACGGCGCCGATATAGCATAATATTAACACTATTAATTTTACGGGTCACATGTTTAATATGCTCTCTGAAAGTCAGCTTGTCATCAATCAATATCCCGAGAAATTTAGTGCTCGATACTCTAGAGAGAAGTCAATTGTCTAGTGAAATAGATAAGTTATTGACATCAATAAATTCCTCATCCTTCTTGCTGGGCAAAAATAAAATATAGACTGATATAGAGCTGTTAATAGCTAACATATTGCATTTGCATCATTGACTAATTAGATTACAAACATAATTTGCAGAGTCATATAATTCTTTCAAATTGCAGGCGGTCACAAAAATATTTGAATCATTAGCAAATAATTTTGGAACGGCAGTACCGCTGGCATTCTGAATGTCATTAATATAGATTAAGAAGAGCAGAGGGCCAAGGACAGAGCCTTGGGGTACGCCCATGACCACAGGTTGAGTTGCAGAAACCGACTTTCCAATAACTGTATACTGATATCTTCCTTCAAGATACGACTTAAACCAACTATTGGAGACTCCACGTAACCCGTAATGCCACAGTTTGTTTAGCAATAAATTATGATCTACTGTGACAAATGCCTTGGAAAAGTCTAAAAAGAGACCCATTAATAATTGTCCATTACCTTTTTCCATTTTTAGCATGTTTATACAACTTAGAATTGCATCGGTTGTAGAATGTCCAGCTCTAAATCCAAATTGATTGTTGCTTAAAATTTTGTGCTTGTTAACGTAATCAAACATCCACTTGTGCATTACTTTTTCAAGAACCTTACTTAAATTATTTAACAAAGAAATAGGTCTGTAATTTTCTGCACAATCTAATTTACCTGTTTTAAAAACAGGAACTACTTTAGCAGTCTTAAAATCCTTCGCAAAATAACCTTTCAGAAATGATTGATTAAAAATATGCACCAGGGGACTAGCTATGTGGTAGCATGCTAACTTTAAAATTTTATTAGGAATATCATCTGGGCCAGTTGCACTAGTATTTCTCAGAGATAAAATGTTAACTATCACCTCATTGGGGGTTACTGGCCTAAGGAAAAAGGCTCTAGGGAAATCACCAGTCAGGTAATCTAAGTAATTTGAATTTGATTTTGGGATACGTGCACTAGGTCACAGCCAACTCTAACAAAGTAATTGTTGAGAACATCAGAACTTTCTGCTTCATTATTAATGATTCCAGAATCAGTTGTGAAGTGGTTGATCCTTGGTTGCTTACTGTTGCTCCTGTAACTACAGATATTATTTAACGTTTTCCAAATACTTTTCACGGAATTTTGTCTCCGGTTTAGTAACTTACTGAAATGGTCGATCTTTAGAAGTTTAATTTTTGCATCAGTTACCTTCCGAAGTTTTTTATAGGCCAACTCGTCATTGGGGTCATTTGACATTTTGAATTTAAAGTATAGTTTATTTTTATAATTTAAGTCTCTTTTTAGTTCTTTAGTTAGCCAAGGCTTGTCCTTGAATTTTTTCCGGGAACATTTAATTAGTGATAAAGTGCACATCTATGAAATTTACCAGCACTTTGGTCAGGGAGGCAATAGATTTATCAATGCAATCGCTTTGATAAATATTGGTCCAATCATAAGTCTGCAATTGATTTATAAAATTGTTAATGTTTTTGTTGCTATAAACACGAATATCTGGTCGATCCTTATGAATAACTAGTAGCTAAGTAATCAATTATTTATCAGGATACTAGAGTGGTCACATTGCTAGCAGCTAAGCAAGGAATTGTCTATGAAGACATCAAAGCTACATACCGCCCTTATAGAACCTGAACGAAGATTGTGAGGCGTCAATACCCACAGCGATGGGTCCGACAGTGGCAACGGCTTCCTTCAGCTTTAGTTCATCACCAACTGGTAAATCTACATATCCTACATCTCTACCAGCACTAGCTGAGGCGTTGTAGTGACACGTGTCATCCTACAATATCAATCAATCAATTATCTACAATATCAATCAATCAATTATCTACAGTATCAATCAATCAATTATCTACATATCCTACATCTCTACCAACATTAGCCGAGGCGTTGTAGTGACACGTGTCATCCTAAAATGTCAATCAATCAATTATTTACATATCCTACATCACTACCAGCACTAGCTGAGGCATTGTAGCGACATGTGTAATCCTACAATATTGATCAATCAATTTATCGAAAAATCAGTGAAGAAATATCAATTAATAAAACAACCGTTCAGTTAATTACTCAATTAAATCAATCAATCAAATAAAGATACATCAATCGATCAATGACTCAATTAATATGTATATAATTATAAGCAATTAATTGTAAAGAATTTAATATATGTTTCATCCCAGATGCAAATGTCAGGAAGCAACAGTCTTGTTACGTGTGTGAAACATTAGAGAGACAAGTGCAGGCCTACAGGCTGTTAGTAAAGTTGTAAGCACAACTCTCTCTCTCTCTCTTAGTGCACTGCCTACTGGCAGATCAATGGTATATAACGCCTCCACTCATCTCAAGCACAACTATGTTATAAATATTTCCAAAATGTAAAAACCTAATTTACTGAAATAAAGTCTAGAAATCGATTAACAACAAATTCTGGTAAAACTGTTTCAAACCTTGCCGATATATGGATACGCTGCCTCGGAGTCTATACCGTAGTTATCTTTGATGTACTCGAACGAGTTATCCATTAGACCACCCTGACAACCGTTATTGCCCCAAACAAGTGAGCAGTCAACAAGGTTCTGTTCACTCAATGAAACCAATGAGCCAGTCCTGCGCTTTAACTGTCCCTCTAGAGATCCGGTCTGTACAGAGCACAAAGCAGAACATTTGTGTAGAACAATGCTTCTCAATCTTTCATTCTTTTTATATAGAATGTCTCAATAGCGTAGGGATAACGTCATGAAGTTTTAAATGACAGATCCTGAGGTGAATTGAACTCTCGTGGGTTTGAATCCCAGCCGCGCTGATCTGAGAGTAAAATCTCGGACATTCACTAGACTGGTTATACAGAAAGTGGACTAAATTTCCTAATGGTTTAAACATGTGGTATTAAAAGTGATAGATAACAACATAGTTGATCATTTTACTGTAATGCGTGTTAACTTTTATGATTCAGGGCCAAATATTTTATCCAATGGAGACTTGATGGCCATCAAAAAACAAGCCCAAGCTGAAAGTCTGACCAAGAAACTGCCAAAGATGAAGGCCATAAGATTTTCACAAAATTAAATATAGGCATAGGCCTATGTACATATATATTTAATGTATATAAACGTTACAATAACAATACAGCTACAGCAGCACCTTTCATCCTTCCATCTTATATTTATATAGCTATAAATTCCACGATGGTCTTTTAACACAGGATAATGAAAAGGGCCACTTTAGAAGTGATGGCGGACCACTTTTGACCCGTGGCCCGCGGGTTGAGAAGCACTGAAGTAGAACTAAAGTTTCCCTATCCCAGTTTTAATACTTCTACAGATCAAATCATGACAAATTTTTCACATTATAATCTATTGAAAATCAGGATAGCTAACTAATAATCTAACATTCAATCCATTCACTGACATCGAAATATATAAGTAAATATAATAATGAGTAAAGTGAAGATAACATTTTGCACACTAACGAAACAGGTAGCATATAAAAACATCATCATATGACTGACTGATGGCTTTTGAGCACAAGATCTACAAGAAAATTTGTGATTATGAATAAAGTATATAGTTGGAAATGCCAAAAAATTAATTAAAAGCAACCATGAACAAGTCGAAATGAAATTATAACACAAATATTTGAATCAGTGGTTTGATTCATATAAAACTCTAGCTCACATCTCAATTTCTTCTTAATGTACTGCCTACTGGCAGATCCAAGGTATAAAACACCTCAAATTCTCTCTCTGTCTTCCATTTTCCTATCCATGTCCACAGATGAATTGGTCTTTAAATCATATAGTATTCAGAATCTTGGTGGTGCACCTGCTATTGAAGCCATATTAAATTATATATATATATATATATATATATATATATATATATATATATATATATATGTATATAATACAAGTATATATATATATATATATATATATATATATATATATATACATATATATATATATATAATACATGTATATATATATATATATATATATATATATATATATATATAATATATATATACATGTATATATATGTATATATAATATATATATATAATATTTTTTTACTTACAGAACTGAACGCCCAACAACTTCCGCACTGGCCCTACAAGTAAAACAAATAAAACATGGAACTAGAGGCAGAGCCATAGTGCATGTTGGAAAGTTGTTTGATAGCAGATCAGTAGGTGCAGGGTTCAAAAAAGCCCGTGCTCTCGGCATCACTGACGATTAGAAACTGGCGTTAATCTTGGCTTCTATGCAATGTCAGCTAAATCATTTAGTTTAACAAACTATATTACACTGAATACTGGTAAAAGCTGGTAAAGCTAATGTTAACGTCAGTTTCCTCACTCCAAAGCGATGTCAGTGATGGGCGAGTCCAGGATTTGAACCTGCACATACTGATCTGCTGTCAAATATCTTACCGACATCGCCACTGGCTTCAGCCAGTGCACAAACGTTGTTAAGCAGGGTTTAGAGCTCATTAGTTTATAATAAGCATGCATTAGTTTATAATAGTTCATTCCTATGCAACATAAGCCATCAGTAATCCATATTAAAAATTCATATCCATATAAAAATAATATATGTACATGTATAGTTTGAATAGTCAAATTTTCCATGCGATGAGATTTATTACACCAAATGAACTTATCAATATAATAGAGCTCATACAGAGCTCTAGCAGTATCTACTGCGGTTAATTTTTATTTCTTTACGGTGGGACTACGACATTCAAATAAATCTCTCTTAGTGCACTGCCTACTGGAAGGTCCATGGTACATAACGCCTCCACTCTTCTCTGTCTTCCGCCTTCCTCTTCATTTCCACATATGAGTGGGTCTTTAAATCATCTAACATACCTAATCTCTGCCTGCCCCTGCCTCTTTTTCCTTCCATTCTACCTTCTATGACCTCTTTTAATAGATCTTCCCCCCTTAGAATGTGTCCTATCCATCTCTTCTTCCTATTTCTTAATACATTTATCAACTGTCTATCTGTGCCAACTCTCTCCAGGACTTCCTCATTTGTAACCTTTTGAGTCCAGCTAATCCTCTCCATTCTTCTCCAAATCCACATTTCCAATGCCTCCAGTTTCCTAATATCATCCTTCCTTAAGGTCCATGTTTCACATCCATACAATAGCGTGGTCCAAACCAAAGTTTTCACCATCTTTATCTTTGTGTCTTTCTTTAGACTTTTTGTTAATAGTTCCTTTCTACTACCAAAGGCCGCTTTTGCTTGTGCAATCCTACTGTATATTTCTGTCTCACATTTCCCATCATCGGTTATAGTATGACCCAAATATTTGAAACTCCTTACCTGTTTCAATTTCGTACCATTTATTGTGATATTAACTTCACCTTTATTATTGGATGCTCTCATAACCTTCGTCTTTTTTATATTAATCTACATGCCATATCTTAGGGCCGTATCATTCAGTTTATCCATTATCTTCTGCAATCCAATCTCGCTGCCCGCTACCATTCCTTGGTCATCTGCAAATCGTACATCTTATGACAAATTACCTCCTACTTTTATTCCTTCTTCCAAGTCTTCCATGGCTTCCTCCATCATTGCCTCAGCGTAAATGTTAAACAGCAGCGGCGAAATGCTACAACCTTGTCTTGCTCCACGTCCTATTTCACCTTCTTCTGAGTATTCTTGTTGGATTTTGATTACTGCTCTTTGATTCATGTACAAGTTCAAAATTCGTCTTCTATCTCTCCAGTCAAGTCCTATTCTTTTTAAGATATTCATCATCGTTATCTAATCAATCCTGTCAAAGGCTACTACTCGAAGTCTACAAAGCATACAAAAGCATTTAAAAAAAAGTATCATTTAAGATTTGAAGAAGTTTACTTAACTCCACAATAAACAAACAAAATAGACAAGATTTTGATCACGTGACCATTTACTTCACAGGCAAGCGTCCTGTAAACAACAGGCATCAATATACAGAGAAAATCAGTATGACAGAGAATTATACCTGATCTTTGACAGGAGTGACATAGCCCAGTGGTCTCCAGTCGACACTGTCAGGTAGTGAGATGTTGAGAGAGGGAGAGAGGTAGGTGGAACCAGAGTTGGGCTTGTAACGCTGTGCTCGTTTTAGTCCATTCAATCTTCTGTACTCTGCATCTGTCTAGTAACATAAACAGCCAATGGACTGATCTATTTCACCTTTCATTAAACATGAAAATCGCTTTATCAAAACAGCATGAGCCGGTAGCATGTTGTAAATTGTCCGACAGTAGATCAGTAGGCGACGGATTCAAATCAAGAGCTCTCTCCATTACTAACAGGCATTCAAGACAAGAAACTGACACTAAACTTGGCTTTAGCCTTTCACTTTAAAGCAGACTGCTAAGGGTTCAAGTCCCTGTCAGACCATCTCTGTATCTTTTTGCTGTGGGCTAAGTAAACAGATGATAAGTTAACAGCTCTACCTGGTTATCTGGTATCATCAGTCGAGATACCAGGTCTGATCGTTAGCAGTACAGCAGCCATACTGTCTAATTACTTCAATTTTTAAAACAAAAATCATCATAATCATCATCATCATCTTCCCTTGAATCCCAGGTTAACTAGGGTCAGGATTAGAAAATTTAGTAGCAATTTCTATTTCTAATTCTAAAACGAAAATCTGAAAGCTAAATATGGTAACAACTTAGCATTAATTAAGTTTGCTAGAAAGTTCCGGAAGCAACTAATGGCAAACTACATCAAAGATCTCACGAAGAAAGTCAATTCTAGATTTGTTATTAGTTCAGTTCATTCGAGAGCAAAACGTTAGACCTAGTATATGAATTTGACAGAGGTATAGAATGTAGATCGTATTTCTGCATCTACATACTTTTTGTGATTATTTATATTTGGTCATCAGAATTAAATCAAACACATTTCAATATGAAAACGTCTGCAAACATAACTGTGTAGCAAATCTGAAACAGGTTGGATGAAATCAAATAATATCTAAATACAATTAGTAATAATAGATGTACAGCCCGTTTGAGAAATCTTTGATATCACTATTGCATGATGAAATAGGTTTGAATTATCATAAAACAGATTGTAAAGAAACATTATTAAAGGATATCACAAGAGCGCCTGGAAGGTTAATCATGTATCAGAGCTAGTTACCATTTGGCACTATCAACAGCAAAACAAAATTCATGAAAATGATTCACTGCAGCATTTGTGTCTCTGTCTCTCTATCATGTGCGTAAGTACAAGAAAAGTAACAAATTACAACATATTGAGACACAGGTATATTTACCCAATCAGCAAATTTGTTGATGGCCATGTAGAAAGTGACACCATTTCCTTTCAGAAACTTTTCATTGTGATCATTAATCAGCTGAACGTTTCTCTTAAAGATCTCTCTTCTAAATTCATCTTCACTGACGCTGTAGAACTTGCCTGCCAATCAAAATTCAACTTGAATATAATAGTTAAATATTTATAGCTTTCAAATGATGTGCCAGTTGAACCACTGAAAATAGGAATCAGTATGGTGCTTATTACAGTCAGCTTGCAATCATATACCTCAAAAGGTAAATACACAAATGAAAATAAGAACATTAGGATCACATTCTGTGCACAATTCTATCTTACTCTTTATCTTCAATAATGATTAATCTATAATATCTCTCTCTCACTTTATCTCTCTCTTTCTCTTCTCTCTCTCATTCTCTTGTTTGTCTAATAGCATGTCGAAAGGCTACAATTTTATTCACAGCATTTTTTATTCAGTCAGCATCAAAGTCCACTGCAATGAGCACTTCAAGTATTTAAAGCCATTAAATATAACCCTAGAAAGTCTATAGCACTAACCAATGCCTACTTAATTAACAAGCATTGTATCCAAGCAGAACACACAATTTTACACAATTCAATATGCACGGTATAACTACTGGGGATTTCATGGAATACTGTTTCAAACAGCTCACAATACTATGATACCTAATGTCAGTCTACATGCGATAAAGGATTTCATTTTTTATACAGAAATTTAACTAAAGTTAAATTTAAATTTATTTTAAAGGCCTCAGGAAGAGAACTTCAATTTCTTAAAAAAAATTCTTTAAAAAGAGAGAAACTACATTATCCATGTAGCTCTCTTTTAAGATCTTCGCTTATTTTTACGATTTATCAGTTTATGGTAAATGTATAAATGTGTTGGAGCAAATACATTACAACATTTAGTAGCAATCTTAAGAATACATCCTGTGGACAAATTCATACCTAGCAGTAACAGTGATTTTATTGACATTATCAAAAAAGTAAATCATTTATTATATATATATACATGTATATATATATATATATATATATATATATATATACATGTATATATATATATATATATATATATATATATATATATATACACACATGTATATATATATATATATATATATATATATGTATATATATATATATATTAGTGAATATATATGTCTTTTTTAAGTTCTCTTGATATTATATATATTTTTGTAGACGTCTTTTTTCTTTTTACTAGAAAATATAAAAGAGGACATAACTTTTAAATATGTCTTCCATTTGTCCAGTAGTGGGCACTAACTTTTTTAATAGTTAAACCTTTTATTACTTTTAATTATGAAAACAGTTAAACTTTTATTTTTAAATTTTAGTAGTTAAACATTGAGTTATAACCTAAAAAGTTAACTTTCACCCATCATTATGAATGTAACATATATGAAAATTTCTTATATATATAATTCATTATATATGTTCATAAATATTGAATAATCATGCAGAGAAATATTTTAAAGTATAAATTTAAATGAAGACACAAACATCTCCACAAAGACAAGACTATAATTTAGCATAAAACAGACTATCATGAACTCATTATAAACATATGTATACAGTATTTCTAAAACTATTATAAAAGAAAGTCTTAGACACCACCATAAGTCTGCTTATATTTCATCCAGGCAGTGTTGTAGTCATCATCTACCTGATTCCAAGAATTTACTTCAGCACCCCTCAATGATGTAGTTGTACCAACGGGTGGAGCGAATAAGCAATAAGAGCAGGAAAATGTGAGCAGTATATTCGTCAGTATATCCATTCTTTATTGTAAATGTTCAGTCGCTAAATCGACAATCAATTCAATTTTAAACATAATTAAGAACTAGTGTATTAGTGGCTGAGCCATTGACCTGACCAGTTTAGTTTTCCAACTGCAGATAATTAAGTGCATGATTCAAATACAGTGTTGCCAGCAGTGGCGAGTTAAGTTATTGATCAGTATATATATATATATATATATATATATATATATATATATATATATATATATTCGTCATAAAAGACTGACAGGTAAAGCGCGCAAGTAGACAAGTAAGTGAACACCTGAAAGAATAAAGTTAACACGTTCACACGAAGTTACATAACAATCACCAAGTCAGTATGCTTCGGAGACAATAAACTGTTACTAAACTCAGTTAATATTTTAGGTTTTTATAAAATATATATGTAACTAATAACAAATAATAAATTCTCTCAATAAAGGTTACAATTTAAATCTAAAACCGTATCGAGTAATAAGTGTTCCGTTACAGTGATGTAATGAGTAGTTTTTCCATCCGGTGTCCATGAGCAGCGACCTGCCCCTAAACCTCCTTTTCTTTAACTCCCTTTACTTTGGACTGATTATCTGGATTTTGGAATTTAAAAGTAAACACGCATTATAGTGAAATGATCAACTATGTTGATATCTATCACTTTTTAATACCACATGTTTAAACCGTTAGGCAATTTAGTCCATTTTCCGTGTAACCAGTCCAGTGAATGTCCGAGATTTTACTCTCAGATCAGCGCGGCTGGGATTCGAACCCGCGAGGGTTCAATTCACCTCAGGATCTGTCACTTAAAACTTCATGACGCTACCCCTACGCTATTGAGACATTCAAATTTGCACCGCTTTTGGACCTTCTTTTTGCTCGCCGGCTTGATTTTGTCTCAATAGTGCTCGATGTTGTCATTGATGACTGTAGCATTCTAATTGTTATTATTATTATTATTATTATTTTTATTTTTATTATTATTAGCCTATTATATTGCGTGAATTTTTAACTTCAATTAAATTGGATTGATAAAGATTGAAAGGATTACTGTACTATTAAACTGATACACACAAATACACAGACACATATACAAGTAATAGATGTTGTTAATTGTGTTAAGCCTACACTAGATAATTCAACATGACAATGTAATCTACCAGCTCTTTCTCCGAAAATATAATAATTTTAAAAGTTATATACACAAAACGTAAACAAACCTGACCTATGATTGACCTTGCAAAAGTTGTCAAAACTTCTGAATTAAACAGCGAAATGGTCTTTCGTTATATGAATCATTTCATGAAAATTTATTATTAAATGAATTTAAAATGGATTAAACGAAAAGGATGAAAATAACGGTATTGCTAAGGACATTGTGAGAGTTACGAATTGTTGAGGGCTTGTGAAAAGAGTGGAAGAGATAAGGTCCTGTACTAAACGTCCTTTTGACTGCGATGCCGTTCGACCATTATTTGAACCATTCCCCTACATTTTCGAAAAATGTGAATATTGCATTTCTTAACTAAACTTAACTTAACTTAACTTAACTTAACAATATTATACTGGTTAAGGAAGTCACAAAGTTTGTAACATCAGTTTTAGACGTAATTTCATACCTCAATACATATAGAGACCGTAAAGGGAAATAAGATCCAACCTTGACAAACTGATAGGCTTCAAAATAAGAACATAAGAAAAACTAAACACTCACCAACATACCACACACGCATATGTATCTCACATGTAAGCTTACACACAGGTATAAAACTATGCAATGTCTAAATAGCGTAGGGGTAACGTCATGAAGTTTTAAATGACAAATCCTGAGGTGATTTGAATCCTCGTGGGTTCGAATCCCAGCCGCGCTGATCTGAGAGTAAAATCTCGGACATTCACTGGACTGGTTATACGGAAAATGGTCTAAATTGCCTAACGAATTAAACATGTGGTTTTAAAAGTGATAGATATCAACATAGTTGATTATTCACTATAAAGCGTGTTTACTTTTTTTATGCACAAATACACATACATACATGCACCCACGTATGCACACGTACATGCACACATACATGCATACACTATCACACATATATGCACATACACACATACATATATACATATATACACTCAAAATACGTATAAGTATTTACAATAACAACAGATAAGCATATATGTTGTTTCTTGCTACTGACAGAATAAAGAAAAACCAAATTTTAAAGATCTTTGGCTACCGATATTTTGCTCCGGAGAGCTTTACCTAATTATACCCATGCTATGTCCCGGATTGATAGAAAATAAACTAACCGTGGACTGCATGTGATATAAAAAGCGGCAAAGCAATAAGGTCCAAATCAACGTAAGAAAGGACCTCCCGTTGGTTAGTGCCTTGGCTCCCTATTCTATGTTGGCTCCAGATATTGTTACAATTAAAATTTTCAAAAAATGGAAAAAGGTTTGTAGGGGATTGACTGATGATATGGTACGGGACATAGAGAAATGAGGAAGGTATATTCGTATCCTGACCGTAATTAAACAGGCAGTCAAGGGAAGATGATGACAATGAATCAATTATGTCGATGTTGCTGTTGTTATTGTTCATTATTTAATCTGAAAATATGGGCCATACTGAAATTTTTGCATTATGGCGCTGGTAGCTCTGTTTATTATAAAGAACTGAGAAGCCGAAGCGAGAATTTATTGATTTGTTTGTAAAAATAGAAATAAATACTTCTAGGCGGGTGGCTAAATTAGGAGGCAGATTAGTCCGCCGCTCAGAAATACCAGTGTGTTAGTAAGATGAGTGCTGGAGGAAGTGTTCCGTACATTGGCAGTAGAATCAGCTTAATCTCTAAAGCTGAAATTCGTTATGAGGGCACGTTGT
This sequence comes from Enchytraeus crypticus, assembly GCA_905160935.1. Taxonomy (NCBI): domain Eukaryota; kingdom Metazoa; phylum Annelida; class Clitellata; order Enchytraeida; family Enchytraeidae; genus Enchytraeus; species Enchytraeus crypticus. Next base: position 303,802 of record CAJHZI010000513.1, read on the forward strand.
ATACCATCGACGCCGTCGAGTCGACCGTCGCTCTTGCTAAGGTTCGATCATTTGGAACGGAAGACCGTGCCACGGAACACCCGGTCCCGCCCCGCGATGAAGTCTTTGAATACATTATCTTCCGTGGCAGCGATATAAAGGATCTACATGTATGCGAGCCGCCTAAGAACCCAGCCATGCCTTCGGCGTTACACGCTGACGACCCTGCTATTGTCAAGTCCAGTGTTTCCCAACCGCAAACTGTACCTCAGCAACGTCAATCTCCAACCTATACTGGTGGAGCAGCTAGCGGGGCTGGCTTTCAAGGGTATTCCCCGTATTCTGGTCACCCAGCAGCACCACAAGGCCCCCCTTTTATAGGTGATACCCACTCGAGTGGTCCTGATTCATCGCAATCCATTAACCATGCTGCACCCGGAGCTGGTGGGTTTTCATATCAACATCCTAACATGGCAGCTCCTGCCCCGAATTCCTTTACCCAGCGTAGATCACCTGTAGCGGATCAAGGCATGCAAGGCACTGGCCCGAGAAATAACGATTCATTTAACAAACAAGTTGGGCGTGACTTCCAACAAGAGAATCAGAGAGATTTCAATCAGCCGATGCGCTATCCCCCAAGAAATGATTTCAATCGAAGAGAGGCCGATGTGGATCCGTTTCAACGTAGCATGCACCAGGCTGAGGGTGACGATAGACAGCATCGTAATGAATTCTCAAGAGGTGGCGGTCAGCAGCGTTACTCGCGTGACGATATGTACATGGGTAGAAATGGATACAACGGAGCCAGAGGGTTCCAGTCGAATGGGTTAGCTGGTTTAGTTTAGTTTTGGCTCATATCCAATATACATGTGATAATTTGTTTGTGTTTGGCATTGTTGGTTGTCTGTAATTTACAGTTTTTATTATGCAGATTTTGCGTGCAATCTTAAAGACTGCTTTTGGGCATGATGCTGCTACAGAAGTTATTAGTTGCATTAATAAAACAAATAGTAGTAGTACAAATCCTTGTCCACATTTTTCCTTGAATTTTGTTTAGCTAAGATTGGGTAACTAGGGTTATAGACAAAAATTTTGTGGCTGTTACTGGTGCTCACCAACCGAATGCACTTTCTGATGTCGGCTTAGAATTTAGTGCCTTGTCATCCTTTACGATACCAGCAGCCCATGGTTAGTCTATTCTTCAGCAACCCGGACACAGCGAAATATTCTGTTAATAGTAGTTTTATAATTATAATTATAAAACTAATTCAAATGAAACTGGAATAGTTAATTGTAATAATAACAGTAATAATTCAAATGAAAGTGAAGGAATAGTTAATATGGCTATAACAATGTACATATATAAAATTAAAACAACTTTTGATAATCTCCTTGTTGAAGTCTACGAGTCTATCGTAATTCCTTGGGCTGAAGGTAAGTGAAGTGTATCAGCTGGGATGTCACTGTGACAGACACATTCTCAGTAAGCAATCTCAGCCTTTCATGCGCTGCTGCTGGCTCAGCTGCTGAAGACGCTGCCAATAGGAACACACTTAAATATGCCTGTCCATTGCACTCCAACGCTTTAATGCTGTCTGTATTCGTGGCACATTGGTGAATACGGCTTCCCAGAATGTAGAGGAATTATTTTAAACATTTATTTTTAATCTTTCTTTAATTTTAATTAAGTCCTTTTATCTTATTTTCCAACCCAGGGCCTATTCAGCCCAGGACAATTACAGAAAATAATTAAATAAATAATTAAAATGAAAGTGATTGGATAGTTAATATGGCTCCAACAATGTACATATTTAATGACATATATTTTTAAATATATCAGTGATCACAGACTTCAACAATAAGATTATCAAAAGTTGTTTCAGTTATTTTAAAAAGTTAAGCTAATGTTAACGTCAGTTTCCTCCCTCGAGAACGATGTCAGTGATGGGCGAGCCCAGGATTTGAACACTGTACATACTGATCCACGGTCGAGTGTCTTACCGAGATCGCTATTTGGCTCCAACTAATTATTTAAAACAACTTTTTATAATCCTATTGTAACATTATACACGTTTGTCAAGTGTCAGTATTACTAAATATTAAATCATTTTACACTCATGTATTTCTTGTAATTTACTGACCTCTGATTGACCTTATGAATGTTCTCAAACGACCTCACTTTTCAGTACTTTAATATTTTCAGTACTTTAATATAATTATGTAATTGTTTGCCTATTAGCGGTAATAAAAAAATAATTGAGTAATGTAAATTACTCGACAATTTTGACAGTTTATTTACAATTTTGACTTGTGTAGATATGGAGGTCGCGGTAGATTTAACAGCGGGGGAGCTGCCGGGGGTCAGAACGAGGAGGTGGGGTCGCCCCGAGGGGGCTACTCCTATCGTAACATGCAGTACCGCGGTAGAGTGAGATCACGTGGGGCACCAGGCTCAGGCGGCAGACTCAAGTTCGACAAGGAGTTTGATTTTGAGTCGTCGAATGCTCAGTTTGACAAAGAGCACATCGAGAAAGAGCTGAAGGAGAAGCTGAACCTGAGCGACAGAGATAAGGAGGAGATTGAGGTGGAGGAACATCAGGAGGAGGAGGGGGAGGTGGAGGGAGAGGGAGAAGTGCATGAACCCTACTACGACAAGACTAAATCTTTCTTTGACAACATCAGCTGCGAGACAACTGAACGAGCCAAGGGCAGCTCGGGTCACGTCAACTGGAAGGAGGAGCGTAAGCTGAACTTGGAAACGTTTGGAGCCAGGTCTGCATCGTATCGTGGCCGCGGCGGCTACTACCGTGGAGCCGGAGGTAGAGGCGGCTATGGCGGCTATCGTAACAACGGCGGTTACCGCGGTGATGGTGGATATAATAGGGATGGTGGGTACCATGGTGACAGGAACGAAGGAGGATATCGTGGTGGGTATCGTAACGATGGTTACCGTGGAAATGCTAGTTACCGTGGAGATGGGTATAGAGGGAGGAGCTGGAATAGTGGCGGAGGCGGTTATAGTAGCATGAGGGGCGGGAGGTCATTGGATAATAGTGAGGGGGAGAGAAGATCTTGAGTGTGTTGGTAATTAGAATCTACTAACGATATACTCCATTGAAACGTAGTAGGTATTGACGATGTGCGGGAAACATTTGACGTTCGTTAGGAGAGAATTACTGAAGTTAGAGTTAAAGTTGCGTCTGTGGCGTAAAGTTGAGAGAATCTGTTATCTAAAGATGCAGAGGGTAAAGTGGAAACATTTCTTGTCTTAAATGAATTACGTACGATAGGAGTGGACGTATACAGAATATATGTAATTTTGATGTAGTGAATGTATCATAAGATATCTAAGTTTATTTTAGTTCTGTTTTGACTTGGACTAAATTCGAGAAATGTGCTGGAAATCGAGTAGCAAGAGTAAAAGTAGAAACTGTGAAACTGACAATACTTGTGTACTTAACCAGTACTCTTGTGAGGTGGCATGTAAAGAACTATCTTGGATTATTGGATGAGAGCAAAGACAGATTGTTATGGCTAACTGTGAAATACTGAAATTTAAATCATATTTTTGCATGTTGCGCTAGATAGCAATTTGAACACAGTTGATACTTATTCAAATTATACGGTGTTGACACAGAATTTGACGCTAGATGATTAATGCAGTTGACACTGCATTCCAGTTGTACTGCGTTCAGATTTTCAGTTTCACGTAGAAGCTGAAAACTTTAGTATTTATTTCAGTATGTAATAGTTAATAAATTGTGAAATAAATACGCTTTCATTTACTAATGTAATTGGCAGCAGTATCAACGGTTATTTTGAAATCTCCTGAATGTAATTAGATAAAACTTAAGGTTTAGCAAAACTAAGTCATTGTTTTTATCTATAGTTTGCTTATGTTTATTGCCATTAAAATTTTCAGAGTGCTTTTCTGTAGTGATAATATCATTCAGGCTGATTGTTTTACTATTTGTTAAATAGAGCCTTTCGTATAGACCAGTTCTATATTTCAGGTGGCTGAGAATTAGTGAGCTGCTCAGTTATAAACTTGACGGTTGCGAATTGAAATAGGATCGACTAGTAATGCCGTATGTAGATTGTGAATAGTTGTAGTACCTTCTCGAAGTTGAATTTTAGAAATTAGTAGAAAGACCGTTATGATTGCAAGAATTCTGTGTGTATATATTCATGCTGTGTGAATATAAATACATACGACTATGAATATAAAGGACAGCTCTGGTTAGGATAACTTAGCTAGAATTTCCGCAAATCTTGATGTAAACTTTAAATATTGAGTAGATTGTGTAATCATGGTATACGCGAGAGCATGTAGTGCTTTTAGTATTGCCTAAGAAGAAAATGCTTTGTATCTGGATTAAGTGATGGTAATTTATAACTAAATGCATGTTATATCTATACTATTAATAATTTAAGCATATGGTTGTATTTAATTTCTGGTTTGAATATTATTGTATACATTTTATTTATAGAAGATAATGTGCGCAATGTGCATTTATTGTCAGTGTTGCTTCACAATGATGAGACTGACTTTAAATTGTTGTATTTCTTATATTTTTGTGTTCTCATTTAATTATTTGTAATTTTTATGCAAAGCATACCTTAAAAGACTGCTATAAACATTACGGTCAAATCTCGCGGGGTGGGAAAGTGATGCTTAGTCCTGTAAATTGAATTTTTTTTATGGTCTGTTTTATAAAGTTGATACAAAGTTTACTTCTGTACTAAAAGAATTCAGCTTCAACATTTGCGTGTGTCGCCACTTGAAACCACTTCGTGTAAACAATAACTTAGGTAAAATACACATTATAGTCAGATTATCATTCCTGATGATATCTTTTGCTTTTAAAGTTTAAAAAGGTTAGACATTTGTAGGGTTATCTATTTTATCAGTTTTATAAATATGCAAGATTTTACTCCCTGAGCTGCTAGACTTAGAATGATCCCAGGACACCTAAAATAGAAATTAGAAATGGCAAGATAACCCCTGCAGCTCCTAGACAGTCAGCCATTTAAATGTTCTAATTAACTACACTATAATATCATTGAGAAATTTTAGAAATTCATTTATAGAATAAGAAGTTTCTAAAACTAAAAAATAATAGGGAATTATTGTTTAGTTCCTTGATGAAAAATGATATACTGCTTAGATATTAAATATTATGCTAATGAGGTTAGATCAACTTTGTTAATTTTATGTTTCGACATTTGGTCTAGAAGCTGCATTAAAACTACTAATACTGTTACTTATGCCTCATAGAAGGAATCAACATATATAGGTTACATTGGTTTGTTCATCTACATGTATTTAGGATCATTGTCAGTCTATAACATTAAAAAGCTGATAAAGCTAAATGTTAACGTCAGTTTCCTCACTCGAAAGTGATGTCAGTGACGGGCGAGCCCAGGATTTGAACTCCGCACATACTGATCCGTGGTCGAACATCTTAAACATTGCCACTGGCTCCATCACAGAAATAAGATTCTCGCTTACTGTGAAACATTTATGGGAGACACAATTCAATATATATTGCACTGTCCTCTACATACACGTTCATTTAGAATGGGATTTGATCTACATTGTAGGAACGTAATTTTAAAAAAATTGTCCTCACTACCTCTATGGTGCTTTATTGAGCTAAATTCATTCAGTGGAAAAATAGGTGTATTTTCTGCTGTCTGGAAGCTAAGCTCCCTTTAGGTATGCGTTATATTTGTGTACTTTGTGTCAATTTGTATGCAGGGTTTGCTTTAGAGGTATATATTAATATGTACTGGTTGCATATTTTGAAGTAAAATAAAAACAGTAAATTTTTATCATTGTTAGAAAGGAGAGGTTGTATTTCTAATTAGATTAGTTGATTTGAATGAATGATCAAGGGTGTGCTCCTTCTATGAAAGACAGTAAAATATAATGTAACAGTGAGTGGCATCAAACTGAGATCTGCACATGCATAATTGTAGCTTGTACTGTCAAAATTAATAATTACTGTCATTATCGGTTTAATAACCAGATGCGTTTTTATATTGCTGTTAATGACTATGTCAGTGTTAGATTCATTTCGTGTGAATTAAAGTCTTTTGCTTTTCACTTATACCAGAAGCCGTTGAATGTTTTCTGTCATTTTCTCATGACAGTAAATATGTTTAGTGCGACGAGTAATATGGAGTGTTGTCGTGGATGTTAAGTTCCAGAGAAAATGTTTAAAGTTTGTTTAAGTTTAGATATACGTTTATTTTTTCTGTTAGTATCTTTAAAGTTAAATCTCCAAAAATTAAGTATCGCTATGTAGATGTGCAATTCAGCGCAACACAATAAATGGATGCAGTTGTGGATATTGTATAAGGATTTTTCCATTAATCAATATTTAACGTCTATTTCCTACTTGAAATGATGTCAGAGACTGAGGAACGAACTGAGAGCTTGTAGTCTTATATAATTGTGCAACCTATTAGGCCGTTTGGCAGAAGAACTAAGTGAAGACACTTTTTTGTTAGCGGCAGAATGATTTAATAAAAGTGCATAATTTGCGAGAGTTTAACGTCCATTTCCTTTTCTCTAGACAACATTAAGGACGTCCCAACGGACTTTTTACAGCACAAAATCACAATGATGAAGAAAAGGGAAAATTCAAACTTGATGTCTCGCTTGAGTTAATGTTAATATTTTAGCCTGTAATGGTCTATATTATTTTATAGTCTATATTAGTTGCATTGAAACCATTGCTTGATTTGAGGCTGTGAGCTATTCACTAATCTTAAGCAGGACTTGATCCGCTCGTTTGTCTCTCCTACTGACTGCGCAATCGCAGAAAAATTACTCTAATGAGTCGTCATTGGTTGTGTGTATCGACATGAATTATTGATTGTGTTAACTTAAGCATTACAAATGCTGTTTTATGTTTGCGCTATTATAATAGAAATTATTTCTGTTTCATATTTAGTATCAAACCTTTTTCGTTTTAAATGGCTATAATCCATGTTTAACGTCAGTTTCAGGGGTCAAAGCTCCATCATTAAGTTAACTAAATTCATATCTTTGTTCGTCAAAAAGAGACAGGAAAATGAGCACACGTATACATATATAAATACACATACACACATACACATAAGAACATAGAACAATCAAAAATGAATTATAAGAAACTTAGAGTTCCTACTAATTCCAGCACTGGCATTAAACGCTTCACCATAAGACACTATTGTCCAGAACCACCGAACAATTTATATCCAAACTAAATTAATTTGACAATTAATGGGGCAGAGACTGCAAGATTCGCAATTGATTCCCTACAGTGCTTGTCGTTAAGGAAGTTTTAATAACCTCACACTGTATGTTCTGGATCACCTTCCAATAGTGTAAGTAATCCTGCAGACATAACATGACAACAGTTATAGTGCCACAGTCATCAATGACAACATCGAGCACTGTTGAGACCAAATCAAGCCGGCGAACAAAAAGAAAGACCAAAAACGGTGCAAATTCAAAAATCAGTCCAAAGATAAAGGGATTAGAGAAAAGGAGGTTTAGGCATTGGTCGTAACTCATGGACACTGGATGGAAAAGAGCGATGAAAAAAGGTGGGTCTTCAACTGCCTATGGAACTGTTCATAAGATAGTTCCATAAACCCTACTCGGATGTTCCAATGTACTCATTAATTGTAATTATAGTTTTCCATTTAAATATTGGCGTTTTTAATCCCTTCTCAAATTTTCTACATACAATTGCCCACAATGTTGGATCAGATAATTTAAATAATAAAAAGAAAAAATAGTTTAATAATATTATAGAATTTAATAATAATGGTACAATCCTTAATTGTTGGTTTTATTAAAATAAAGAAATACGACCTTAAGTTAAAGTCAGACAGTCGATCTGTTTTAAGTTTAAATCTTACAGATATTACATTTCAACGTTTAAAATACAAATTAAAGGCTAAATCATTTCATGTACTCCATAGGTTTATAGAATCAAGTGGCCAATATAATTAGACTTTTCCAAACAGAAACATCCCATTGAAAGAGTAGACTATACTTCAATCTGTAACTATAAATTATTCAAGCAAAGGATACAGAAGTTATTGCGTCTACCTGTGCGTATTTAAAGTTGGTTTGAAATTAATTTTTTAATCATTTAGATATATCTCAGATTGGGCATGTTCCGAGTAGAGATGGTTTACGCTTAACGAAGTGATTGAAGGTGAATGGAGGGAACGTTTATTCAACTGATGAAATAAAGATCGAGGAACAACATTTTTGGATTAAGCAATTTAAATTTACTATTAATTAATGAACAGTTTTCCGTTCATTCCCCACACCGTTTCGTTGTTATACCCTCGTCCATAGAATAAAGAAAAACAATTAATTTATTATTATTAATTATTTTAAAGATCTTTGCTCTCGTCCACAAAGATCTTTGCTCTCGTCCACAAAGATCTGGTCGTCCATGACAATTAAACGCGGAACGATCTTTACACTGAGTTAAATCAATGGGTAAAACATAAAAATGTAAATTAAACCGTTACATGCAGGTCCATGATCGTATATAACGTATTATTCTGTTTCGTTCACACGTCCTGGTGTTCCTTGGCCTGAAGGAAAAGTTGAAGGCTCTCGCCTCAGAGATTACACAGGACAGTAACCTTAGAACTTATTCATTCTTCTTGATGTCCTTGAACTTAAGCCTATTCTATGACGTAATAGTTTGTTTATTTTGTTTTCTTTGATGAATTTTGCGTATTAAATCTTATTGTCTAAATTTTGTGTTATGATCGTGAGGAATATCAGCTTCGAAGCCTATAACATTAATCGTTTCTTAGGTAGATTTACATAATTAGTTGTTTTCAATTCATCTTCGAAACGATTTCATAGTACATGAAATTCAGTATATTTCCATTAAGAACTGTTTTCTTTTTGTTATTTTTAATGTTTCATTGTAGTTCAATTTTACCTAAATATTGTATAAAATAGCTTGTGTTATAATACCTCACTGAAGTGGTTGAGGTGTCAATTTATTACAAGTAGAAGGATTGTCTTTAATTTTAGTGATAGAGTTTCTAAAATAGTGATAGTTTTTAGTGCTAGAATAAAATAGTGATTGAGTTTTTATAATAAAATGACGTCCATCATAAGGTAACATTTCCGTAATCTTTGATGAATAAATGAACAATTTCTGCGTAATATCGCTATTTGTGTCTCTATGTTTGTCGTTCAATTATGACTCCTTATTTCTAATGATTACTACTATTGCATTAATATATTTATAAAAAATTCAGCATTGCATATACTAAATTTATACATAATAAACATGTATCGTGTTATTTTCAGAAGTCTTGCTTTTCATTAGGGAATGATTAATCTTCAATTAGAGTATTATTAATCTCATACGATTAGATAAATTTATACTATTAATTAGTCAAATTTATTCAGAACTCCATATCTACTATCAGTAATGGCTGGTCGACTCTTTGTGCCTCATGTGCCATCGTGTGGCATGTCTAGAGTCACCAGATGTCCTGCCAGGCTGAGAGCTCTATCAGCCAGTCCTAGAAGCCAGAACTCTCAGGTCCGCGACTCAAGATCTCTCTCTACAGACTCAGGTGCCTCCTGGTGGCCCGACACCAGACTAGGTGCCCTGGAGCCAACAAACAAACGCTTTCCGTTACCCGGTCTGGTAGGCAGTCCTATCAAGGAGTCCAAGTTCGCTGTGCCACAGAAACCGAACTATGCTGCGGACGTTCTAACGGTTGAGCTATCTTATGAGAGACAGTCGACTATATTAGAACAGTTTATGACAATAACGAAGCAACTAGAGGAAGAGGAGAGGGGAATGAGTATGAAGAACGACGAGTCATCGGTGTTTGATAGATTTGAATGCACGGCCTACGAGTGTCCGAGGTTTCTCTTTCAAGATTTCTGTGAGATATTTTCCAACTACAGTCAGTCGTTGAGCAACGTTACTGTGATCACGCTGTGTCAGAGGGATGGAGCTAGGCTATCGTCAGAGTCTCGTGGAGTTGGTGGTGGCGAAAAGGTGACGATGGAGAGAGAAGGCAGCTCGTTGGAGAGTGCTGAGGGCGGGACGGAAGAGAGAGATAAATTAATTCAGTCTTTCATTGATTCAGCGACAGATATATGTGAGGTTTTGCACGAGGCAGGATTCTGGGCTGATTTCATCGACCCAACGTCTGGCCGACCGGTATGTACAAATATGTTGTTTGAGTTTAACCTTTCTTATCATCATCATCATCATAATCTTCCCTTAAATCCCAGTTTAAGGGTCGGGATACGAATAGACTATGAGTGAGATCTTTCTTATACGCAGTATTTTTACTATTTCTTTGCTGTGTCTTTAGAAATCTTTAACGTTCTTTATCATTTGTAATGTTGCTTTCTTTTAGGGAATGTATTTGTAGTGCCTAAGACGACTTCTGAATTCATTGATACAGAATTATGTAATCAATAATTAATTAAATTGTATTTATATACACTTGATTGAATGATAAAAAATATCAAAGTATGATTTAAAAGTAATACTTCATAATATGGTTCATTAATTATTTTTAATTTTAAATGATATGAGTTTTTTGTTAATTTTAAATATATTTGTAAATTATAAATCTAGGAATTATTTTGACTTTCAGGTAGCTAATTTTCAGGCAGGTAACTTAACAGGTGATGTTGATTGTTAGTGTTGTTTGAATTGCTTTTTATTGATATCATTTAATAATTGCAATGATTTTTATACATGTTAAAAACTTCAATGGTTTTGATTGATTGATTGATTGACTGTAGTTCATTGCTGAGGAGCTGTTGGGAGCAGCAGGCCATGAGCCTTATGAGTGGTTTTGATTGATTGATTGATGGATTGATTTATTGATTGATTGACTGTAGTTCATCGCTGAAGAGCTGGTGGGAGCAGCAGGCTATGAGGCTGACGAGCGTTTGCGTAAGTACGGATTTGAGATTACGACATCTGGTGAATGTAAGATGTTACTACATCACACGTGGGGCACTAAGTCCTACGTTGGATGTCTCTTTACAAGCGCCCCTATCTCTCATCCGCTGTTGAGAGGTGTCGTACCTGCTACAGTGAAAACAACTGCAGAGTCAACTGTGAAGACAGAAGTTGTCGAAGGTGCCATCCCAAAAGTAGGAACAACTGAAGTAGCGGAAACGCCGAAGGAAGAGCAGCAAGATAAATAGAATTCAATCATGGTTCAAGGTTGCCGCAGTGTGGTTTAGAAATGTAAACATTTAAATTGAAGAGCTAATCAGTATTTGGCCGGGCTGCATCACAGTTGTTGTTGATGTCATGTTCAAAGAGACTTCTTATATCCTGGTATCTAAATGTTAAGAACTGTTTCAAGATGTGACTAATGTTGTTATTTGTTTTACCAATTCAAATTTATGGTTGGGCTTATTGCTAATTAGGCTATTGTGTATCTCAAGTTCTCTAGGCAACGTTGACTCCAAGTAACAAAGTTTTCTTACTTAATAAATCATTTCGCACGAGACATTCAAGGTTCTCGTTGCAAAGCGACTATTAGTCGTTGTGCACTGTGATATTAATACTCTGAGGTAGTTTGCCTATGTGCGGCCTCTGACGTCAGGTTCTGTAGAGTGTAGACAATTATAATCCGTGGTTAAAGTGGGAATTGAGAGCTATGGGAATGGTCAGAATTTTTCAGACCCCCTGTAGTGTAATTACAGATCTCCTAGTTCTAATATGGGCCCCTAGCAGGGTAACTCACCGCAGAAAAAATATGAGCTAGGGGAACTGATTTCCCCTGGGTTCTTGCCCACTTTATCCACTTTCAATAACTAGTAAAATTTTAATTCTCAATTCTCACCTTCTTTAAACAGTTATGTCTGCTGCTTTGTAAATTTTGCATCAATTGCTCTGATAATAATTAATAGTTTCTGATCACTGCCCAATAATTATAAAAGCTACAGACTGTCTAGTTGATCATTGGCTCATGAAGGTGTTATTAATTAGTTTTGTTAGTGAGTAGGCCTATGTATTACTTTCAAATGGGCGAGGTATAGGGTGAAGGTGGTACACTAATTCCTGTTTACTAAATAGAATTTGTTAGGTCTAAAGGAACCTGTTGCCAGTATCTGTTGCTTACTGATACAAACAGTTTTTCCACTTTGCTTCAGCTTAGGAAAACTTATCGTCGGAGTAACACAACTAGGTTATGATGCTAATTAGCTTGTAGAATTGTCTACAACTTTTAAAATTATTTTGCGACTGTTACTGCTGTCTGTATATTTCATTATTAGTATGGTATAGAGTACAGGTATAGATTAGATATCTCCATAATACTTTAACATTATTACTATTTGCTTTGCTGTTTGAGGAATATAGCAAATTCTTTCTATCTTAGTGTCTCCGTATGTCAAAGGGTCTGTAATAGTTTACAGTTGTCTTCTTAGTTGCCATGCAGTGCTTCAGTTAGGACATTTTTTTTCTTTTTCTAACTCAACTCTTTTCACCTTCGGGCCGAATAACTTATTAGTGTGATGTATAACGTTGTATATAGAAGGTCATTGTCCCTTGATTCTATTTAAAATAATAGTTACAATGGTTCAGTGCAAGTGACTATATTTTATCTCATTTTTGTTTTAGCTAATTATTACAGTATTTAACTAATTTTGTTTTCCTAATCGTCTAATTGCTGCATGATGTAGCCTTTGACTTGTTCTAGATAATTGTTGTTGATTATTTCTTAGTGTCCTGACATAGAAAATATTAATGCTAGCTTATAGCTCATTATATTTTTATACTGTCGTATAAAGCATTCAGTGAAATTGTCTGTTGTCAGTACACTTGTTCTAGAAGCTAAAGCTAAAAGCCAGGTTTATCGTCTGTTTCCTGCTCGAATAGCATGTCAGTAACGTGGAGAGCACTAGATTTGAACCATGCACCTTCTGATCCGCTGTCGAGCAACTTGCCAACAAGCCACCGGCTTAGCCCATTGCAACCGGCTCAAGTATTATTATACCCTCAGTATACCATCATTTGTTAATATCCTTGTAGTAGGATAGAAACTATTGTAAAGAAGATGTTAATTAATATCTTTAATAAGTATATAGATTAATCTTATTTATTAGAAACTATTGTAAATAGCTCTGGTTGCTCAGTTTCATTAACTGTACTTAATAAGTATTGTACTTTAATTTTATTTCTCTGATTTTTTTAATCATTACGCTACAAAATTTATTATTTTCACTTTTTATTAAAATTATGTTATTGCTAACCAAGTATAGCTGACGGAAAATGGCACTCCCTCATTTATAATTAGTATTAGAGTTGTTTGTAGTAAATGATAGATGATGTTGTTGTTGTTGCTGCTTCAAGGATGCTCAGTCTGTACTAGCGTGTGCATTTAACGTCCTTTTCTGAAAATGATTCCATAACATCCGAGCAGAGGAATAAATTTGAAATTAATTTGTTTGTTTTGATCAGCTAGTGATCCATTAAAAAGTCATTTAAATTTGTTGTAGTTTCAGTTTTAACGTAGAGTTGAATATTTAGGATGGTGAAGAAATAGCGGATTCCTATGAAATTTTTTCAAGTAGAAACTTGTCCAGTTAATCGTAATTAAATCAGTGATATGTGTATAATGCTGGTGTGTGCTATGTATGATAGGAGTGTTACTGTGTATGCTATGTATGATAGGGGTGTCACTGTGTATGCTATGTATTTTAGAACATCAATGAAATGAAATCTTCGAACTACGTTATTGGATGGTTTTAAGTTAATCTTTAATCATGCTAAACAAGAATAAAACAAAAGGTACTTGGGGGATTATTTCTATGTTTTCACTTGTTTTTCGTGTGGTGGTAGCACTTTTAATGTAAAGCAGTTTTAACGTTCCGTTCCTCTCCAGAAGGATTTTTGTCAGGGACGCCTCATACAATTGCAAGCAGTTCTATTCTGGTCAGAAATTAAATCCCGTCGAGAAGAAAATAATAAAATATTATGCAGAAGATACTCGAATACAAATTTGCTCTTTATGAGAGTCACCGAACACTGCAGTTGTAAGAAACGTCCTGTGGAAATATCGAATATGACACCATATTAACACAGAAGTAAACAATTGAAATAAAACGACTGACGTCAGCACCAAGCGATGACGTCACTGATGACGTCAGTGTATATAGAGTTCTCAGATGTGCTGTTTATAGTGTGATGTCGAGATGACTTCTTTTTATCAGAGAATCCAAATCAGTGGAATCGTGGGATTAGTACGGCCTGTATCCTGGTGGATAGGCACCAGGCGGATAGGCTCCAGGCGGATAAGCGGCTGCTCCGGGTGGATATGCACCAGGTGGATAGGCACCAGGTGGGTATGCTCCGGGTGGGTAGGCGGCTGGTGCGGGAGGGTAGACAGTCGCACCAGGGGGATATCCGGGCTGTATGAAATATAGAAATAGTGGCTTAGACAGACGAGTTATATACTGTATGTAATAGAACACTAATTAGTCTAGCACTAGTAGTAAGTTGAGTCTAGTCGCTATGGCTTTGACTATCTATCTATCTATCTATCTATCTATCTATCTATCTATCTATCTATCTATCTATCTATCTATCTATATATATATATATATATATATATATATATATATATATATATATATATATATATATATATATATGTTTATTAGATCGAAACACAACACATACCACAAAATGATGAAAACAGGCACACGAAAATAGACAAATGGAATAGAAAGGAAAATTTAAAATAGCATCAATCAAACAAATTAAGCAGAGACAGAAGCAATAGGCCATCAAAGAGAACAAGAAGCGTTCTATCTAGTTGAACACCTATTTATCCAGAGTTACTTGACTAGTAGAGACATAGAGGCTAGTCGTGTGTATATCACGACTATATCAGGAGATAGGCCTGCTGTGTTTATCAGGAGATAGGCCTGCTGTGTATATCAGGAGATAGGCCTGCTTGATGCTAATTACATGTACAGTGATTCTCTTGGTGCGCCTGTTCGCAGAGTAACAACTGTGACACAAGCTCTTTACGACACAAATCAGCGTAGTTTATTATTTCTGTTTTTGACTAGATACGTTGGGTTATTATTGGGTGGTATTCATTTCTTTTCTTTCAAAGGTTAACACTATCTTTTTACCCAACTAACGCTTTATCAATCAATCGAATGATATTGATCTTTCAGCATATGCCCTGCATTGTATTTAATAGGTGTCGGAGAAAAACGAATTCCCATCCTAGATTTTAAATTATTTGACAGTGTATTAATTCAGCCTAGATCAACAGGTGACACTATAGCCTATATCATCTGTAAGGACGTCTTAACGCTGAATTACGGAACCTAGTTAATATCATTCTACAGTATATCTATTCTCCGTCTAGTGTTCGGGATATTGAATAATACACCAATCGTAAATAGCAATTATCCTAAGCGGCGACTGAGCAAAAACTAGGGAAGGCAACGAGATCCACCTCAGACGCCATATTATTTCCAAGTTATTGGCTGCTTTTAGGGGTGGATAATGAATAACCTTTTGCGAAGGAATTAAAACTGGTTCATAGTTGGAGGGCTGTTTATGGAGCATTAAAACAGCTTGTATGTAAGAATATGTACATTGGACTTGCCTGCCACCAGACAGAACATCATAGACAGAAGAGAGAGAGAGAGAGAGAGAGAGAGAGAGAGAGAGAGAGACAGAGACAGACAAACATGCAGAGACAAAGAGTATACCTGTACATAAACTGTAGTAGGAGCTGCTGCACCAGCTGCATACCCAGCTGCATATCCAGCTGTTGCAGCTCTGTTAGCAGCTGCTATACGCTCGGCCTCCCTCATCTCCTCAGCTACGATAGCTCCCTTCACAGCTGCGCCAGCTACTATAGCTGTTTCAGCCACAGCAACCCCAGCAACCACGCCAGCTACAGCTGGCCCTCTAACAGCTGCTCCAATAGCCTCAGCCTTCTGGATGTCACTCCTCGTCTAAATGTCAATCAGATATTAATTGCTATTTTATCAATCTATCAACAATCTACTCCAATAACAAATCTCTTACAACTGCATGAGCACGGACCATACGGCTCTGTATATAGTCTGCAGATACATCACCACTGGCTCCAGACACATGTCCACTGCCTCCAGCTGGAGCCAGTGGACATGTGTCTGGAGCCAGTGGACATACTGCTCCGGCTGGAGCCAGTGGCGATGTGGCTGGAGCTAGTGGCGATGTTGGTAAGATATTCGACAGCGGATCAGTATGTGCGAGGTTCAAATCCTGAGCTCGCCCGCCACTGGCATCGCTTTCGAGTGTGGAAACTAACATTAACATTAGCTTTTTTGGCTTGTAGTATAATCACCCTGATCCTCTGGATATGCTCTGAGCCGGTAGAATGTAATTGTCCAACAACGGATCAGAGGATGAAGGACTCAAATGCAGTGCTCATCCCGCCACTGACATGCTTTCGAGTCAGAAAACTGATGTTAAACTTGTAGCCTTAGCTTTGCTTTCAAGTTGAAACCTATTGACTCATAAGGAGTACCACTGTGTATAGCTTGCGCTACGCGTGAAGTATCGTAACAAAAGTGGCACTTTAAACTTTAAAGGCACGCATGTCGACTTGGTGGCCTAGTGTATATTTCTATTTTGTAAATGATATTGCGACAGACTGAAGAGGACTATAGCACTGATACTGTTTGAAGATGAGAGACGGACATTAATCCAATAAATAGCCATTACAGACCTATATTTAAAAACTCTCTAAATGGAAAGTTGAAGATAGAATTGATTGAAAATGTTATGATACGGACCTGTCGTTAGACAGTACATACAATGAGAGGGAGAGCGAGAGACAGAGAGATAGAGAGAGATTGAGATAGAGAGAGAGAGAGAGAGAAAGAGAGAGAGGGCAAAGCGAGAGAGAGAGAGATAGAGAGAGATTGAGATAGAGAGAGTGAGAGAGAGAGAGATAGATAATGAGAGTGAGAGATAGAGAAAAAGAGAGACAGAGAGAGAGAGAGAGAGAGAGACAGAGAGATTGATCGAGAGAGCGAGAGAGAGATATTGAGAGAGAGCGCGAGATAGAGAGTGAGAGCGAATGCTAGAGAGAGAGAGAGAGAGAGAGAAAGAGAGAGAGAGAGAGAGAGAGAGAGAGAGCGATAGAAAGAGAGAGAGAGAGCGAGAGAGAGAGAGCGAGAGACAGAGAAAGAGCGAGAGAGAGAGAGAGAGCGAGATAGACAGATAGAGAGCGAGAGAGAGTGAAGAGAGACAGAGAGAGAGAAAGAGAGATAGAGAGATAGAGAGATCGAGAGAGAGAGAGAGAGCGAGAGAGAGGGAGACAGAGAGATTGAGAGATTGAGAGAGAAGAGCGAGAGATAGAGAGAGCGAGAGAGAGAGATAGAGAGAGCGACAGAAAGAGAGAAAGAGAGAGAGAGACAAACCTCTAGAGCGACAGCACGACCCACGTGACCTCTCTCAGCCTGGTGAATGGCCCTAGCGTCCAGGCATGCTGATCTAGCTCCGTGCTGTCATCAATCAATCAATCAATCAATCAATCAATCAATCAAGCAATAAATCAATGAATGAATGAATGAATCAATCAATCAATCAATCATCCATTCAATCAATCAATCAATCAATCAAAAAAAACCAATCTATCAATCAATATGTCAATCTAGCATTCAGTCAATTAATCGATCTATCAAACAATCGATATATTAATCAATCATTTGATAAAAATAATAATTAATAAATCAGTCAATATAATTAAAAAATCAATCAGTTGATCGATCATTATGCAAATCAATCAATCGATTGATTGCTCAATGTAATAAGCATCATTAATTAATTATAAAGTCAGTCAATATCGATAGGTCAGTCAATCAGTAAATCAAGCAAAACAATCTATTAACCAGACAATCAAGCAATTAATAGAACGGTGAAACGAATAATTCAATTAATTAATTTAAATTCGGATTCTACTGGTCTATTTTCCCTTACAATCCGCTCAAGATATTCTGCAATGGAAGACGTCGTATTACCAATCTCTAAAATAAATTGAATTAGCCTAAATGAACAAACAAGTACTAAGACATACCCATACACACATACAAATAAATAGGTTACACAAACATATACATACATACAAGCATATTAATCTAAGTACGTTGGCCTACAGACAGTAGAGTGTTTTAAAATGAATAAAAATACTGGAAAATACATATAAGTAGATATTAGTTCCTTGTCGTTTCTACGTATCTGAAATTGAGAGATAATAGGCCACTAATAATAATAATATTAAAGGTTTAACTTCCGTTTCCTTATACTAGGATGATGTCAAGGACTTCCCTCCATCACATGTCATGCTGTTACTACAAATCGATTCACCCCAAACCATCTGAAAAAATGTGCTGAAAAGAAAGAAAAAGATTCTAAACGGTGCCGTTGATCCCAAAACAGTCAGGATGAAAAAAGATGATGAAGAAACGAACGAGAATAAGTTTTGACTGTATAATTACGGCCTATTGATACATGTACTCAGGGGCGGATCCAGAAATTTTTTAAGGGGGAGCCCGAAAATTTTTTTGGAGAGTAGGCCTACACATTTTTTGTTTACGCCCCGCCTTCTTCGGGGCATGTGACGTAACCAGAAAAAATGCTGTGAGGGGGGAGGGCTCAAAAATTTGTCAGCATACTGCGCTCGGCTCATAGAGTGAGTGTATCCCCGTATCTTACCCCCCCCCACCCACTCATACCCGTACTAAAGTGAGAGGAAGACCTAAAATGCCTAAAATCCTACATTTGTGGAGAAAAAAGTAGGTTAGTTTTTTTACCTCTGAAGAAACTCAGCGCTTCTGGACCAATTACAAAAGTGACCTAATTTTGGCGAAGGGTGGGGGGGGGCTTAAGCCCTCAATCCCAGCAAAGGATGTTTGCAGTTTGCACCACTGCTCCTGGGCAGAGTTCACATTATTTACTTACATCTTTTTTTCTCTTATACAGTGGTTAAAATTGAGAGCTAGTGAAACGGTCAACATTTTTCGGCTCCCCTTCAATTATATGGGCCCCTAGTGGGGCCCATATTTGAAAAAATTCCAGGTAGTCGGACTGTTTGAGTTCCCTCTCGTACACCCCTAACCCCCCTATCGCCCTTAAAATATATTTACACCTAGAAATTGCATAGAAACAATGAAAATATAGTTTACAAATATTTATCGTCGGGCCTAAGGGGGGGGGGGGCCGGGCCCTCCTGGGCCCCCCTCTGGATCCGCCACTGCATGTACTCACCTCCACAACCTCAGCTCTTCGAAACATTGTTACAGTGGATGCGTCTAATGGTAGCCTATTGTTTGTAGTATTAGTTCTTTCCCTGATTCCAGCTCCGAATATATTATGAAGTTTTGAGATTGTGCTACATAAATATTATCTGCCATAAATAGTGTACATAAAACAACCAAATATCAATAAGCAACGGATTGATTACAGCCTTCAATGATCAATAAGTGTACAGTAGATTGTGAATTAGTTTGCAAAAAAATCTCAAAAATAAGGATTTTAGTGCTTGTAAGATGTACACTTTTGTTACACTTTTGCTAATTGCCGAACATTAGTGTACAAGACTGCACATACTAATACATGTTGTCATTGTGAAGCATTAAGTGCCAAAGCTACAGTAACCGTGTATTGTGTTTAGTAGACTTCACTTTGCTATCTAAAAATGTGTCACTGCTTGATCTCTAAGGCTTATGAGCCAAATATTGTTATTGACTTCTTACTGATTTTAATGGACAGGAAGAGTTAAATTTAGCCTAGCTTTCAAATCTATAGCTAATAAAGTAATCTGCCTATCTGAACTTCGTTGTATAATTGCCATAACTGTTTATTCAGTAGCCTAATTAGGCAACTATCATTAAAAAAGATAACAAAGGGAAATATTTATTTGTCAAAACTAGCACATTTTCCTCAACCTATACATAACCTATATATGCATCATCATTATCGTCATCTTCTTCCCTTGGATCCCCGCTTAACTATGGTCGGTATACTAATAGACCTTCTTTTCAATTCGTTTTAGAAATTTTTGTAGCAATTTCTGGAGCCTATACGCTCACCAAACCAATGCCCTTCTAAAGTTGGTTTGGATATTAGTACACGGTTGGTCTATTCTTTAGCAACCCGGACACATCACGGGTAACGCAACCTAGCCTATACAGGCTACGTGTAAGTAAATGTTAGGCATTTTATCACAATGTAATCTGTTAGCCCGGCGCTTTCTGCTGAAGTAAAAAAAAAGTCACATGCAGATGTAGCCATTAAATGATTCATCTCACAGAAACGTACATTTCAACCAATCAATCAATAAGAATTTAACATCCAGTTCCTCGCCATAAGGCAATTTCAGGGACGTCAACAAGTTACACATGCATTTAAATTTAGATAAGTGTGCACTAATTATACAATCTACTATACTATCACAACAGGAATTGAACTATGAATGATCATAACAACATTAAACTTTGTCAAATCATTACATAGTATGTGTTCAGCTTAAGATACCAATACCAGCCCTTATTAAAGCCAATAATATCCATAGCGACCTCATTTAATTACTTCTACAAGACCTGACTAAAAGATAGATTATTAGACTATTCATTAAATCTTAGATTATAATAGAAGTGATTTGTCGGCAGTTAACATTTGATGTAATTAAGTGTTCCGTTACGTTTCAGCACTTCACCCACGCTGCAGCTTAACTGTGACCCTCAAGTTTGTCCTAGTTTTACTGAGTGGTGTATAGTTAGGCCTATCGATGAGTTCTCACTATTTTATACGCACGTTCTCGTATGGAATCGTACCGAATTCCCTACAGACTGCGTGATCAATAACAGAGCATTAAATTCAAATTCCTATCATTTATTTCCCCCCACATTTAAAAGGAAACATCACCGTTAAAGAGTTCTCTAAGGCTATAGGATTGATATCCTCATGGAATCACTTACATAAAGCATCTAGCATATCAACATTACGAAATAGAAAGCCGAGGCTTACAAATCCAAAACATAACACTATTATTTGCGCTGGAAATAGTAGGAACTCTATTTAAGTTTCTTATAATGCATTTTGATTGTTCTACGATTGTATGTGTATGTGTGTTTGTATATATGTATGTGCGATGTATCTTGAAACTGTCTGTTTTTGACAATTAAAGAAATGAATATATTATTCTATCATTTCTACATCTTTATTGAATCACGTGATGAGGTTTTTCAATAAATTTAATACAATAAAGTCTACAGGCACTGAAGCCTGCAGCATTGCCACGCAGTATAACGCCTATCTATTAGATGACTAATACAGGTGCAGACTGAGAAGATTGATCAGCTTAGAGCTCTCTCGCCTATCACGGTCAATAGACTATGACTATCTTCTTCAGCAACATCACGAGTGCTTCAAGTGCTAAGTGCACACATACGTGACTCGACAGTCTTGAGTCCTCAGAAGTGTTCTTTAATCACTCTTTATGTGATCAATCAATCAACCAATAAACCAACTCAACATGAAATGTGTTAATCGCAGGGCTAGTTTTATTTTAGATTTATGTAAATTGAGAAAGTACAACTATTATGTCCAGCGACATTAATTAGATAAAGAGAATTCATTAGTTACACATGTATATGTACATGGAACAGTGGTATATGGAATAATTGTCCAATTGTGTAGCTCGCAGATTACCTGAACAGAGAGTAGAGACTTAAATTCTTAAAAAATTAAGACTTAATATTCAAAATGAATACAAGTGCGGCGCCTTAACGTAACAAAAAATAACAAAACTGAATTAACACAAGCTAAAGTACATGTATCAGAATGGAGAGTATAAAGAAATGAGTAAAATATTCATGTAATTTATACACCGTGATAAGCAGCGTCAGTCAGAGAGTCAGTCAGGCAGTCAGTTAGTTAGTCAGCGCTAAAATAATCCAACAATCACTGAATCACATCATTCATGGATTAGAATAAGGAAGTTAAACTTTTATAACTACAGTTATTATTAATCATATACAGCATGTATCATTTAAGTACTTGCTATTTTAAACTCAGTTGTTCACTTTATAAAGTTCAATTTAAGTTTCGCTGTTGAACATAATTACAAACTCTTATCTAAGGGGCTTCAATTGTTAACAATTCTAAATTAAATATTTACACCGACCAAACATTTAACAGTAATCGTCTTCATTGTCTCTGACATCGATCATTAGTAAAACGGGCGTTCAACGTTTACAATTAAAACTATTACACAGCTAAGTGCAACGCTTTGATAATTATTTTAATAACCATAATTAATTAGCTCATCATTAAAAAATTAAAAATACAAATTATTATAATCAAATATTAGTCGGCTACATTAAACCTGATTTTAATAGTAGATTCGTGACATTTTAATCCTACTAGGGATAGTCTATCTAGTCCTAGAAGTCCACGGCACAAAATCTTACTCTCAGTCTGCGATCACGTCAAATAGTGAGCCTCCAGCAATTTAATTTTACCTAAAAGGTTCCTAATAAACCTGAGGTGTAGCTATGGCAAAATGTGGCATCTTGTGCGATTTCTCATGCTTATCACACTGTTAACTAATAGTTATACTTAAAAAATAAAATATCATTAAGTGGACTGAAGCAAACTACCAGTAATAATTATGAATTAGTTAATAGTTAGGATCAATCAATCACTATAAGAAAGCAAATCAGAAGTAAGCAGCTTCGTAATTAGACATATAGAAAAAACATATAGGCCCTATTCTAAAGTGACATGAAGAACTGAAAGAAAGCATATAAGCAGGGCATATTAGACAATAAATCAGCAAATGTTTCTAGGTTATCTTCAAATACTATTACACATATTATTACACTATGATTATAATAAATTAGCATTACACTGCAGAACGAAGGTGACTGAAGAACATGCTAAAAGGTAAAATCAATAGGCCTAAATTATCATTAGACACCATTTGCGTAAACCAAGTCATTTCACAGAAGCGAAGGCTACAGTGTGTCACACAAAAAAGTCATCCATCAACCAGTATCAACACAAACATCGATCATTAAAATATCGAAAATAACATAGACAGATAGTACGTAGATGTTAGGCAGTCATATATCGATCTACATGCACTTGAAATATTGACGTTTAGTATAATTGTAAGTCATCGAGGCAAGGAATTGACCAGTGGATGAAATGAATGAATTTCAGACAAAAGACATGGATCATACGATGAAATAGAAAGTCTCGAAAATGTTCTTTTCTCTTTCTATTACGTAAGCGCAGCAATGCTCATGAAGTCTCTAAAACACTGCACTTCTTGGAAGATAGATAGATAGATAGATAGATAGAGAGAGAGAGAGAGAGAGAGAGAGAACAATTAGGAAAAAAAGAATGGGAGTCGATCACGTTGAAGAAATAAATAGTAAATTACCCCTTTGTGGTTTACACAAAAACTCACAAACTTTTATTATTTCTATTATTAAAATTAATATTATTAGACAAACAAGGCGACAACTATGTCTCTGCGCGAATGAGTTTGGATACGACAGCATGCAACCAGTAACGACATCAGCAGAAAGGTTCGAGTGAGACATAAGACTGTCGATATCAGCATACACGTAAAAGCTGATAAAGCTAATGGTAACGTCAGTTTCCATGTCAGTTTTTGTTGACGTGCATCATATAACAAAATAATTGCTATGCTGTACGGAATATACCAATAAATATTGTCAATGACAGCTTTAATCAGCGAACAGTGTCATTATAGTATTGTTAATCCAACGAGTGTCGCAGCAATACTTATAACAATAGTGCTACAAAAACACCCAGATTTCAAGTTATCAGAAGTACTATATTACTAGCCGACATATCAGTATATAAATCAATCACGTTGTTTTCTCTATTGCATCTTAGCTATTTGGCATGTATGTAATGTATATAATTGGCATGTATCTTTCATTGATAACCGGATCACTCAGTTAAGTCACTGCTGCATCGGTCGGTGGGTTGTTTCGATTAACCACGGCGATGGTCGGGTTTCGGTGACGTCTAGAAGAGAAGTCCAAGGGCTTCTGACCTTGATGTTGAACCCACAAAAGAAGCAACTGTATACGCTGTATGACGACTGAGAGTAAGAACTATTAGTACTAGCCAGGAAGATAGGCATTGGGCAAGCACACCAATACTTATAAAGTTAAAGTTTTAATACCATTCATCTACGTAGGACATATAAATCAACAAAGCCAATGTTAGCGTCAGTTTCATCCCTCGATAGCGATATCAGTGACATTAAAAGCCAAAAATTTGAAACACGCACATGCTGATCCACGGTCTGATATCTTACCGACAGCCGGTGGCAATAAGTTTTAATGCAGGTCACTTCTGGAGTATTTAAAATGTCATAATATTATTCAACACTGTATGCTCATCAAAATCAATTCATTATGCATTCACTGAAATAATTTCACTTCTCAAAAATCAATTGTTTTTTGAAGCACGATGAAACGAAGAAGTATATACAAACAATTTCAACCAGATGAAGCATCACATCGGGAAATCTGATAGAAATATACTCATCTACTATTAGTTATATCAAAATTATTTAAAGAAACAACATCTACACAACCCTACCAAAGCCCAGAAAACTGAACAAATCTGCATACTGGCCGCAATTTGTAATTAATACAGCAATATATATTAACTCATCAACGTTCATAACGAGACATTAACCCGTATTTAGAATTAGAATTTAATTTACCCAGTATTTAGAATTACCCAGTATTTAGAATACAGAATACAACGTTGGTTCAATTTAAAGCATTATTAGTAGCATCATCTACATAATACGTGATTAATCGGTCACACGCTAACATTTTCAGGTAATAATCCAACGCTTAACTCATATATAAACCCGCAAAACAACAAAACACTATAGATTTAGTTGTTCAGCTGCAAAGCAAGCAGATTAAGAAGCAGAAAGATGCATTAAACGAAACACAAAGTGAAAAGTACACTCAAAGCAAATCAATGCCAAGATTATTCAACCTAAAAGATCAGAGGATATTCAATGTAACCATGATCACAATAGCTATACAATCAATGAAGATCACGAAACGAAGGTAAACCAAAGAACGTCACCTAATGAAGATCAATCTTTGAAGGTCATCTAATGAAGGTCATCTAGTGAAGGTCAATCAATGAAGGTCACTCTATAATCTTTGCATGTTTAGAACAACACGCAAAGGTCATTGATAGTCTGTTGTAAGACAACTGAATAGTCAAACTATATATTAAAAAGCTAGAGAAAACTGGTGCCTCTCCTAGGAGAACTAGAGATCGTTAGAGGTCGCTAGCAGATGCTAAAGGTCACAAGGTCGATTGAGTTCACTCAGTACCGGCGTCTCTGATGAGAGGTTCGTCGTCGTCTGCGGCGGCTGAACTCTCCACCTACACACATTGATACACACACACATACACACACACACATACACATACATACACATCTATTTACATAAACATCTAACATAACTCTTCACCTGCATACATTGATAGGAGTATTAATACATACCATACACATACACACATCTATTCACATAAATATCTAACATAACTCTTCACCTGCATACTTCGATATACATACCATACACACACCCACACATCTAGTCACATAAACATCTAACATAACTCTCCACCTACGTACAAAGATAGGAGCATTAATACATACCACACACACACATACACACACACATCTAGTCACATAAACATCTAACATAACTCTCCACCTACGTAAAAAGATAGGAGCATTAATACCACACACACACACATACACACAAATCATTCGTATGTTGGTCCATTCGTATCGAGACCCCAGTTAGACTAGGATTAAAGGGAAGACGACGATGATGATGATGAAATGCTAGACTTAGCAACGACTACGAGAAAACATTGATATAACAATTAAAATATTAAAGCTATGTATACTTACAGAACGATCACGTCGCACGGCCATGACAATACCGAGCACTATAGCGATGAATATAAACAGTATGCCACAGCCAATGAGCACGAACAACAAGACTTTGGCCAAGTAAATTGGCCCCAGAACCTTCTCCTTGAACTTCGCCGCATCTGCATCACCTATCTGAGCATGCTGTTTAACAAGATATCAATCAATCAATTAATCAAACAATCAATCTATCAAACAATCAATCTATTAAACAATCAATCAATCAATTAATTAATCAAACAATCAATCTATCAAACAATCAATCTATCAAACAATCAATCTATCAAACAATCAATCTATCAAACAATCAATCTATCAAATAATCAATCTATTAAATATAGAAATTTCTAAAAACTTAGCACAGAATGATAGACTATAGGCAATGATGCCACCAAGTTTATATGAACAGTATTATGCAAGACTATTCAGTAAACTTCAGTAAATAGCTAAACTATATTGACTAGCTTCACCACAATCATAAGTTTTATGAGTCTATGTCAATCGCATAATGTAATCTATCAGCATACCATCTACCAGCTTACTATCTATCAGCTTACCATCTACCAGCTTACTGTCTATCAGCTTACCATCTATCAGCTTACTGTCTATCAGCTTACCATCTATCAGCTTACTGTCTATCAGCTTACTATCTATCAGCTTACTATCTATCAGCTTACCATCTACCAGCTTACTATCTATCACCATACTATCTATCAGCATACAATCTATCAGCTTACTATCTATCAGCTTACCATCTATCAGCTTACTATCTATCAGCTTACTATCTATCAGCTTACTATCTATCAGTGTTTATTATCTATCAGCTTACTATCAAACAGCATACTATCTATCAGTGTTTATTATCTATCAGCTTACTATCTATTATCTATCAGCTTACTATCTATCAGCTTACTATCAAACAGCTTACTATCTATCAGTGATTATTATCTATCAGCATACAATCTATCAGCTTACTATCTATCAGCTTACCATCTATCAGCTTACTATCTATCAGCTTACTATCTATCAGCTTACTATCTATCAGTGTTTATTATCTATCAGCTTACTATCAAACAGCATACTATCTATCAGCAGTATTATCTATCAGCTTTACTATCTATCAGCTTACCATCTACCAGCTTACTATCTATCAACTTACCATCTACCAGCTTACCATCTATCAGCTTACTATCTATCAGCTTACTATCTATCAGTGTTTACTATTTATCAGTGTTTACTATCTATCAGCTTACTATCTAACAGCTTACTATCTATCAGTGTTTATTATCTATCAGCTTACTGTCTATCAGCTTGCTATCCATCAGCTTACTGTCTATCAGCTTACTATCCATCAGCGTACTGTCTATCAGCTTACTATCTATCAGCAAACTATCTATCAGCATATAATCTATCAGCTTACTGTCTATCAGTGTTTATTATCTATCAGCTTACTATCTATCAGCTTACTATCTATCAGCTTACCATCTATCAGCTTACTATCTATCAGCATACTATCTATCAGCATACAATCTATCAGCTTACTATCTATCAGTGTTTATTATCTATCAGCTTACTATCTACCAGCTTACTATCTACCAGCTTACTATCCATCAGCTTACTATCTATCAGTGTTTACTATCTATCAGTGTTTATTATCTATCAGCTTACTATCTAACAGCTTACTATCTATCAGTGTTTATTATCTATCAGCTTACTATCCATCGGCTTACTGTCTATCAGCTTACTATGCATCAGCTTACTGTCTATCAGCTTACTATCTATCAGCTTACAATCTACTAGCATCCTATCTATCAGTGTTTATTATCTATCAGTATTTATTATCTATAAGCTTACTGTCTATCAGCTTACTATCTATCAGCTAACTATCTATCGACAGATCTATTCGTACCTCATTCACCCAGAAGACTGGAAACACAAAGTCGTGTGCAAGATACTTTGTCTGCCTGTTTAACAATCAATCAATATTAATACTGTAAAACTTGTACAGACAATACTGTTATTGTTATATATTTATATTATTTTAAGTGAAATAATTATATAAACAAATATATTTATTTAAATCATTACTCCGAACTTTCGACAATATAAAATTTACCAATATAGCCTTTAATTTCGAAAAAATCTGACATTTTAAGTACATTTATATTTTAATCTCCGTCCGTCACCACAAAAACAGAAATTCTCAAAAGATATTTAACTACAAAGCAGATGGCGAAGGTGCCGCGGGAAGACCTAAAAGAAGATGTAAAGACTGCCTCGAAGAAGACCTGAAAGCTGCTGGAGTTAGCAGTTATGGAAGAACAGAAGGAAGAAAATTAATGAAAGAACATCGAACATCATGGTGAAGAATAGAGTTTTGTGGAGGAACATCATAGAGAAATCTTTTGCTGGAACCAGCCCCAGGATGATCACATGACATGACATATGACAGTCACCAATAAGTAAACTCTTATAAAAACGTCCTAGTATTTAACGTCAATTTCCAGTTCGAAAAGAACGCCAGTGACAGAGTAAACACAGGATTTGAACCCTGCACCAACTCACTCGCAATCAGACAACTTACCAAAATGTTACCAGTTCAGCTTGTGATCTGGATACGGCACGGGCTATCATTATATAAAACAAATGTGGAAGCAAGGATACGTAGTTGATCTCATAAAATAATTAGTCGATATAGAATGTGCTCAAAGAGTATCAAGGCATACAATATATACTCCAACGTAGACCCTCATTTTGTTAACAAAACTGAAACTTTACCGACAGCAAAATATTTAATCAACTAAACAAAATCCATTTCCACCGCAAAGCTTAAAAAGCTGTAAAGCTAATGTTAACGTCAGTTACATCTCTCGAAAGCGATATCAGTGACGGGATAGCCCAGGATTTGAACCCACACATACAGATCTGCAGTCAGATATCTTACCCACATCGCCCGATGTCGCTGTTATTAATAATATTAATAACTTCTTGGACACTTCAATGAATAGAATTGATCTTATAAAATTTGTCACATTACAACTCGACTAAAACAACACAAACCTAAAGTTCTTCAGATCAGCTCTGACGTAGAAATTAATCTGCAACTTCTTCTCAGCTTTCAGAACAATACCAGTTGTCTACAGCAAGCAACGATGCATACATAACTACTACTAGATAATACATGTTTTCTTTCTTCAGTGCACTGCCAAGTGGCAGGCTCAAGGTACATATTCATACTCAAAGTCTGCTTTCTCGCTCCATAAGAGCACTCTTAGATCAACAAGTTAATCCCTTCACAAAGTCTATGCCTTATCCATACCTTATGTAGCCTATAGCTTGGGAAAAGTAAGGCTTCTGAGGTGGTTTCCTGTTGCCTTCCTCAATATATGTATTCTATAATATATTTAGACTACCAATTCTCATACAGCATTCCAGAGGATTATCCAGTGTCATCTATACTGTCTGCGCCTCTGTGACGACATTGACATTGTCAACAAATGACAATTTAAACGTTAAAATCATACTTTACAGCATATTTTATACATAATAAATAGGAACTGCCCATTTCAGATATGAAGAGAAATTTCATCGATATTTTACTTATATTCAAAAGTAAAGAAGCTTTTCAATAGATAAGTAAACAACGCTGACATGTTAATTTAATTTCCGACGTCCTTGGCATCATCCTTGTATGAGGAAATGGACGTTAAACCTTTATTATTATTATTATAGGATAAAAGAGACTTTATTTAATTAAAAGTTTTTAAAAAGCGATTAAAATAATTCCTCTGCACTCTGGGAAGCCGCTTTAGCCAAAGTGCCACTGAAGCAGACTGCATTGAATCGCTGGAGAGCAATAGACAGTCGCTGCCACAGAAAAGATTTTTCGCGCTTATCACCAGTAATGGCGCTGGTCCTCCTGCCTATTTCGTCAATAAAGTCTGATGCGAGAGAGTTGATGGGCCCCAGGGTCTCAAAGGCAATAGGCATGAAGATATAGTTGCCAGAGATTTCGGCATACTTCAGAGTTTTCCTATTAGCCGCGGCCTCTGCTGCAGCACCAGCAGCAGCGCAAGAAAGGCCGAGATTGCTAACGGAGAAAGTGTCCGTAACAGTGACGTCCCAGCTAACACACTTCCCCTCTGCCCATGGTATTTGAGAGACACCGTCTGGACGTTTACCATCAGTGCGGATCAATCCCAGGGGCTCTTTAATGGCTGGGATATTCGCTCGACTCAGGGCGCGCCAGATCAAGTCGTTTATGAACTGATGTCTGCTGATTCTGCCGGCACTACGCTTGCACGACAGGCCGTGAATGCCTAACGCATTGACTGAGACACCACAAATGCAGTTGTGTGGCTCACATAAGGTAGTGCCCAGACGAAGACCGGCCGCGACTCTGACTGCTTCGTCGTCCAGACGGAGGCCGCATGATGAGATTGGTAAAGCCTTGATCCAGTCTCCACTATGGGGGGCCGACACTGCGAGCAGCCGCGCCTTTTCTTGTGGCAAAAGTGGCTTCGCCAGGAGTTCCGTGTGCAAAGCAGTAGTGACCTTTGAGTCCCAAGCCTTTCTATTAGCGTCATACCGATTGGAGGTTCGGATGTGGACAGAGCAGTCCAAATGCCCTGAATCCTGGATATCTCGAAGTCGGGAATTTGAAAGAATCCGGAAAGGATTGAATCCTGTAGAACGCCAGTCCCCGCGGCTGGAGCCAAAAAGGCAGAAAGTGCCAGCGACGAGACAGAGCGTATACCCAATCCTCCGTAGCATTATTATTATTATTTATTATTATTATTTATTATTACTATTGATCCAGTTCATTAAGACTATATTTAAGAAGCGAATTGAAAGCCTGAGTGAATCAGCAGAAGTTGCTCACAATTCTGCTGTAATTTGCATCATATATGCCGTATACCTGTCACCTTCTCATTCTAAATGTGCCAACAAGGCTAACAATTAATATTATGATTAGCCCATGGCATGATGTAAGATAATAACAACGAGTTAGCAAAAATATCTAAATAATAATTAATTAATGTGTGGTTTCCCTAACTGCCCATGCGAGTTATGTCAACAATGGAAGACTGACTAAAGTTGAAATGGTCTTTTCCAGGATAATCAAATAATATCAATAACCGGCTAGCATTTAGCATGATATAACTTGGGCTAAACATAACATAAACATAAACACATAATCAAAACCATATCTGTCTTGATTCAAGAAACGCAGAGCGGATTAAATGTTGCAAAATTCGGATGTCTGCCTGAGTTAAAAAACTACAACCCTGAAGAATGTTCACATCATTGCAATTGCACCAGCAAGCAATAAAAAATCAATGTCTTAAACTAGAAAGCCATTGTTAAATCCGGTTTTAGAATAATGATATATAATAAAGGACAGAGAGAGAGAGCAAGAGAGTGATTTTCAGAGAGAGAGAGAGAGAGAGAGAGAGAGAGAGAGAGAGAGAGAGAGAGAGACAGAGCAGGAGAAGCACAGACCGGTTCAGCGTTGATTACAGTGGAGTGTTTTTCACGATCAGGATGTAGGTTGTCAATAGATCCCTGATAGAACTCGTCTGCATCGAGAAAGTGCGGTAAACTCAGTACTACCGGCACGCCACCTACACACATATATCCACACATACATACATACACACAAGTACACACACATACATATACACACATACCTACACACATAAATATATATATACACACATATACAGAGATTTACAGAAATTTGCAATAGTACGACTGAGATGGCATTTTATACGGCTACTAGACATCCAAGCCAAATGTCCAGTTTCATACACAGCAATTAACTCCGAAATTATTTAATCATTTCTCATGCATTTAACTGGTTGATGCTTGTCAAACCTGCCATCTAAGTATCTAGTTTTACTGTGTGGTGTATAGTTAGGCCTATCGATGAGTTCTAATTACTCTATACGCACGTTCTCGTATGAAAACTTTGGACTGATTATCTGGATTTTGGAATTTTCACCGTTTTGGACCTTCTTTTGCTCGCCAGCTTGATTTTGTCTCAATAGTGCTCGATGTTGTCATTGATGACAGTAGCACTCTAATTGTTGTTAATATTGTTATTATTAGAATCATATAGAATTCTCTACAGACTGCGTGATCAATAACAGAGCATTAAATTTAAATTCCTATCATTTATAATCTGATAAACTAAGGATTTTAAGCTGACACTACCTCTACAGTTGCTCACATTGAGCACTCCTGCTCTCAGACAGTTATCCAGCGGTGTACAGAATCCAGCGTTGTCCGGGTTAACCGAGGTGTTAGCTAGCAGCACGGCAGGCACTTTGTACTGATAGACGGGTATATCAGAGGCTGAAACGGTCGAGTCCTTGTCATACTGCACGTACACAGAACGGCACATGTCTGTGGAAAATATGTAGAGCTTTTCCGATTTCTCGAGGAATGGATGAAACAGGCTTCCATCTGCAGACACAATACAACATAGGCCTATGTAGGAGTTAACGTAACAGGCTTCCATCTACAGACACAATACAACATAGGCCTATATAGGAGTACACGTTCACGTGCACTCATAATAATAGTAATAATAATAATAATAATAATAACAAAGGTTTAACGTCCGTTTCCTTATGCAAGGATGATGTCAGGGACGCCCCCCCCCATCACATGTTACTACAAATTGATTCACCCCAAACGATCTGAAAAACATGTGCTGAAGACAAAGAAAGAGACCCTAAACGGTGCCGGCCCGGTGATTAAAAAAAACAGTCAGGCAAGATGAACGGAGTCTATAATGACGTACAAAGAAGCGTAGTACATATGCGAACTAGATGAGCTTATAGGGAGGCTGGACAAGAACTATGACGAGATACTATTTACATGGACGTTGCGGACAGCTTACAATTACAAATGAGGTCAGGGTTACGGCTGACAAAAGAGGCTGAGGTACATTTTAAGTCATAGGGATGCGATGTTAATGTAGCGGCATAAAAACTACAAAAAGAAAAGCCTGATAATATTGAATTCAGTACCCGTGTTGTGCCCGGGTTGATTGAAGTATAGACCAACCGTGTACTGTACTTGTCGTAAAGGTGCTATATAAATAGATCCAAACCAACGTCAGAAAGGGCATTCGACTAGGTGAGAACCTAGGCTCCGGAAATTGCTAAAAATATAAACGAATGAACTGGTATGGGCATATTATGATTGATGTGGAACAGAGATGATTGGACGTCTATTGGTATCCCGATCCTGGTTAAACTAATATTCAAGGGAAGATGATGAAGATGATGATGATGTTGAATTAAGTAGAGATGAAGTTAAAACGAGAGAGAAGGAATTGTGCCAGTGGAGCATAATTACTAAGCATAAATAGCTCTACTGTAATTTTATATTAAGGAGTGTTCACTTTATTGTCTACAGTTTAAAGAACAATTTTATAACGAAAGAACCACAAATGACTCTCATGACCAGAAGATTGTAACTGACGAAATTGAACGTATTAACTAAAATAAAAACCTTAATTGTAACGAGTAGTATATGCAACTATATTACCGGTTCCATTAATCTTGTTGCAAATAGGTGTTGACCAGAATGACAGATTACTATAACAGACAAATAATACGTCAATAGTAAACCTCAATCAAAATATCACGTACACTTAAAATCATGTTTCTCAACTACAAGAAAAAATGACATTAAAAATTAAAAATAGTTCATTTTTATTGTTTAATAATTTATTATATTACTATTGTATTTTGCTTTTGCTCTTTTTCCCTAAGTTGTGTCCGGGTTGTTTGACGAACTGACCAGCCGGTGACTGCACGTGTCATAGAAGACGACTAAAGCACTAAGATCCACACCAATGTCAGAAAGGGAAATAGGTTTTTGAGCGCTTAGGCTCCATAAATTACTACAAAAATTTAAACGAATGGAAGTCTCAAATAGGGGATTAGCTGGAGGTGTGGTGTAGGACAGAGAGGATTTGAGACAGTCTATTTGTATCCCGACCCTGGTTAAACTGGGATTTGGCGGAGGAGGAAGATGATGATTTGCTTTTGCTCTGCTGTATGCAGAAATAGTATACGTGGCTTGAATCTCAATATAAAAAAGTAAAGTGATTAAATGTAACCATATTGAAAGTGTTCATACGAAGCTGCTCAGCTAATCACTCAGGTGATTAGCTGAAAATGGCTGTAAGGTTCCACCTCATCAAAGTTGAAAAGCTGACCTCAACTTGAAATGTCATAGCCATCGATGACAAATCTATCAACTACTCAAATGCAGATGATGCCCAACGGGAGATTTTAGTCAGGTTTTAAATTGAATTGTGAACCAGAACACTTTCGTTCATAGAGGAATATTAAATATATTACAAGTTAAAATTATATAAATAATTATACATACTTAATTTATTCACCTTCAGAGCTATCACGCTCAGATCATTGGTGTACCTTTGTAATAAACGTTGTTTTTAAAATACAGGTCGGTAAGCAGCTTACGCCTACGAATAAACTTATATCAGCAGGAATATTATTATTATTATTTTTATTTTTTTTAATATTCTGTATAGTTACACACATGACATACCGCATGTGTTTACAATGTTTCCTTTCTTAAGTTTCTGTTTTTGTAGTTTTCGTTATTTCCAAAGTGGTCTTCCAAATGGGTCGCCCACAATTTACTAACCGCGTGCAGCGTGGCTTTACTTTGTTTAACTGACGCGCAGCTTAACTGAGTGCGCTAAATCCCCCCTATTATTTATGAATCACTTAAAGTATATACCGAGGAAAACAATGAGCAACCACTTTAGAAAAAAGCAACTTTATGTTGAAGTCATAACTCATAACTGTAGGTAGTAACTGCGTTAAAGATGTGTCACTGAACATTTAAAAAAAGTAAAATAGAAAAAGATAATGAACCTCTGCAGAACATAATTTACTTCAGTTTCACTGCAAGATGACGAGATAGAATAATAATAAAATAGGCTTAACATCCATTTCCTCATCCACAAGAATAATAATAAAACAGGCTTAACATCCATTTCCTCATCCACAAGAATAATAATAAAACAGGCTTAACATCCATTTCCTCATCCACAAGAATAATAATAAAATAGGCTTAATATCCATTTCCTCATCCACAAGAATAATAATAAAACAGGCTTAACATCCATTTTCTCATCCACAAAAGAATAGTAATAAAACAGGATTAACATCCATTTCCTCATCCACAAGAATAATAATAAAATAGGCTTAACATCCATTTCTTCATCCACAAGAATAATAATAAAACAGGATTAACATCCATTTCCTCATCCACAAGAACAATAATAAAACAGGCTTAACATCCATTTGCTAATCCACAAGAATTATAATAAAACAGGCTTAACATCCATTTGCTGATCCACAAGAATAATAATAAAACAGGCTTAACATCCATTTCCTCATCCATAAGAATAATAATAAAACAGGCTTAACATCCATTTCCTCATCCATAGATGATTTCAGACGCGTTCTCGCAGCACACTGGACAAGAAACCAATTCAACCAAACCAATTAGCACAATCATACGTAGAAGACAAGTATGGTCCTAAACGACGCGAGAAACATGGCTAATGCAATCAGAAAACAGTGGACTAATAAGAGATGTAGAAAGTTTATAATTAGTCACCTTGAGCCATTCCAAGAGAGAATCAATCCCAAGTCGTTAACATACGATACACCAGTAGAAATCTCCATAGCACCGCTATTTGTCCCATTACCAGTAGGCTGCAATCAATCAATCAATCAATATGCAAGTAAAACTAACCAAAATATCCAATATGATATCTGAAATGTACAAATAAACATCATGTAAATAGACATAACCATTTTCACAAAATTTGTATCAAGTACTAATGCATTTTTTGTAGTATTTAAAAGAATTAGTTTGCACATGTTCCGATACTTTCAGTATATACATTACGTGACAATATAAGACTGCAAAATAAACATTTACAATACTACATAGATGATCCTCGTCATCATCATCTTCCCTTGAATCCTTGTTTATCTATGGTCGGGATACGAATAGACTTTCTCCAATCCTCCCTGTCCCACACCATATCATCAGTCAATCCCCTATTTTCATGTCCTTCTTAATTACTGCATCCCACGTCAATCATATTCTACCTCTCTCTAGCTTAGCATCCAGCTCTTCCCTCAAAACTCTCTTTACTACACCCTTATCTGCCTTTCTCATAATATGCGCACACCATCTCAATTTCGACTGAGCCAACCTATACCTGAACCCCTCAACACTCAAATTCATTCTCACATAATCATTTTCCATTCTACCCTTCCTAGTTTTACCACACATTTAATGCAATATTCTCATTTGTGTCACATGGGAGATCTGCAAATGTTCCCAATGATATAGATAGAAAAAATACGCAAGTACTTACCCCAGTATAGAAACCGACAGTGATGTTAGGGATGGGCAAGAAAGGTAATAGCTTCTGCAGTTTGACAATGATATCAGGTGTGTAGCCCCATAGTAATTGCTTTACAGACTTCTCAGTGAATAGCGTTCCATTCAGAGTAAAAAGGCCCATACTAATTAAATACTCAAACACAACTCCTTTATAGCGTAAATGATCTGTCAACGTCTGCAAACAAAAGATAACATTATTATCATCATCGTCAGCTTCCCTTGAATTTCAGTTTAACTAGGGTCGAGATACAAAAAGATTCCATTCATCATAGAAAATTTTGTAGCAATTTCTTGAGCCTAGGCGCTCATAAGAAAAAAAAAACAAATGCGATAATAAGCACTATGTAAATAGAAATGCTTCATTCCAGTTCTAAAACTCTACAACTAGCACACTGTAAACATGATTTAATTTGAATGTCTCAATAGCGCAATGGTTAGAGGTGTATATAACGTCATGAAGTTTTAAATGACAGATCCTGAGGTGAATGGAACCCTCGTGGGTTCGATTCACGACCGCGCTGATCTGAGAGTAAAATCTCGGACATTCACTGGACTGACTACACGGAAAATGGACAAAATTGCCTAATGGATTTTATGTGATATTAACAGTGATAGATATCAACGCAGTTAATCATTTCACTATATTGTGTGTTATTATTATTATTGATCTTCACTAGCTAACTCATCCCATCATAAAGGCTGCTCCTTGCCAAACATCAACTCCAGTCTTCAGCTTGGAAAACACGGTCAACTGAGATTATTCCTCTTGATCAGCTTCAGTGACCAGAGTGACTTAACTTAGTCTTTCACAAGATAACTACGATAACTAAACCCCAATTGCTACAGCAATCAACAAAACTAGAGTTTACTTCCTTATATTAAGCACTGATGCTGATCCCACACTAATTTAAAGAGTAAGCATGACAAAAACTAAGTTGTTAATCGGACAGAGGCCAATCATAATTAATATAAAAGAATCGTAGGAATGAACTGTGCTGTATTACTTTCACAACCATCGACGAGTAAACTAAAACGAGAAATACGCACCACTAGAGCAATATCAAGAGTTGTAATCAAGTCATCTTCTGCTCCATTAGACAGTTCAGCATCGAACACATACCACTTGCCCTCCTTGTAGTACAACTCTGTGTCATTATCACTAAACTCCACATCCAATTTCTCCTTTATCTCCCTGAACACAATGATATAGCATGTACCACTATTGTACTACTATTGTAATTTAATTCCCATCACTGAAACTTAATTCCGCATATAACAGAACCAAAAGTTACGCAACTACTCAACCTAAATTGCAGTTTTTGTACATTCTTATTTTTATTCAACCAAAGAATAATTGTTGGCAAAAACTAAATCTTACAAAGAATATGAGAAAAGACTTCTCAAATTATTTATTGCAGATTGACCTTGTATTTGAAGCCTGATCTCTCGCAATTTCACGGCACACAATTTCCAAATACCACTACCTAAGACGCTAATCTCACGCTAAATTTAAAACAGCCAGTAAAATAAATTTAAAATGATTATTAAAATTCGACATTATATTTTACTGAATGTAAATTAAAAATACATTCCCAGTACTTGTGCACTTGTAGGCAATGCAGACAAAATTCTATGTACCTAAGGCTAAATCATCTAGTAAAAATACAAACAAGTAATGTTCTCTGACGTCCCTGACATCATCCTTGTATGAGGAAAAGGACGTTAAACCTTTATTATTATTATTATTATTATAAATGCTCATAGTCAATATATAAAATACAAATATGTAGGTTTTCACTACTTGATTCAAAAATCAAAGTTAATTT
Organism: Enchytraeus crypticus; assembly: GCA_905160935.1. Classification (NCBI taxonomy): domain Eukaryota; kingdom Metazoa; phylum Annelida; class Clitellata; order Enchytraeida; family Enchytraeidae; genus Enchytraeus; species Enchytraeus crypticus. The sequence continues at coordinate 342,156 of CAJHZI010000513.1, forward strand.
TAAAGATATAGCCCTCATTCAGCAGTCAACAGTCCTTAGTCAGTCACAATGTATGCAATAACTTAAGATCTAGAGATAAAACACATTTAATTATTTACCTAAAATACATGCTAAAATAAAAGCATATCAGTCAAGCAATCAAAAAAAAACTGGTAAAACTAATGTCAACGTAAGTTGCCTCACTCAAAAGCGACAACAGTGACGGGCGAGCCCAAGATTTGAACCCTGCACATATTGATCCAACAAACATCGTCAGTGGCTCCAGCCAGTGACGACAAAAAAATGATTTAACGTTTAGTAAATCACTTTAGTATATCACAGTGAAAAGTGTGACATCTCAGTAAAACAAACAATTAGACAATTCATACAACAAGTGAAACACATCTGTAAGTTGTGAGATAATGCAGCAAACCACAGTGTATGGGGAAACAGAGTAATCTATATAAACATTAATCTAATTAAACCTAAACATTATATTAAGAGCTCAGTCAAGTAAGCACTCGGACATAAAGCAGTACCTGTAGACATAAGGACCACGCTCTTTGACGTATGGCTTGGCTCCCTTGATCACGTCAGTAGGATTGTGCACGCTAAAGAAGTAGAAGTCAATATAGACAGGAGCCGGAGGAGAGAGCCAAGCATTGTATGCATCCGTATTGTTCTTCAATATCACATTCTGTGCATTAAATTCAAAATAACAAGAGCATCATAAGTAACTGATCAGTTACAAACAGCTTTCAACAGTCTAAAATGTTATGGAAGGCAAGAAGTTTAAAATCAGTAAAAGGGGTATCTGTTAAATCAGTAATTGCGGCATCATGTACCAACTAAGGTAATGTAATTAATATCAAGAATAAAACTATTGAAACAATAGTAATTTGCCATATTTAAAAATTTTATATGTAATTCTTATAGACAGCCATTCCTGTGTTGCATCCAGCACACTGAAGAACAGAACAACTGTTAACTGCAAATGTTGCAAGAGGCGACTGAGCAAGAAATGAGGAAGGCAGAGGAACTACTATGGTATTCTAATGTTTAGTTGGACTGCCTAGAGTTGAACTGAAAATTAATTTAAAAAAAGAAAATTAAGATAGAATTGAAATTGCTTGTAATAAGCTAAAATACAAATGTTAACGTCAGTTTCCTCACTCAAAAGCGATGTCAGTGTCGAGCGAGCCCAGGATTTAAAGTTTTTAAACCGAGCACATACTGATTCGCGGTCAAGTATCTTACCGTCATTACCACTGGCTGCCTTAAGTTAATAGCTAGCTACAATGAAAATCAGCAAACAATTTGATGACGATTCATACATTCATTCTGCACAGGAACAGCTATGAATCTGGAGCCCAAATTCAAAGAAATCTTACAGCAATAGTAGAATGTATATTTAAAATAAAAAGTTAGAAAATGCTATCACTAAGAGCTACGTAAATCCCAGTCTATTAGATATTCAACATTTTGTAACAGTTAAACCTTTAAACCAATAAATAGAGGAGAATAATATTTAAATTAATAAAACAATAATAACATTTAACATTAATTATAAATAAGTTTTATAAATACCTTATCAACCTCTGGTTTTATACGACCTTCAAAGTAAGGAAACATGCCACCTCCAAGACAAATTAGAACAACGCCGATAACTGCGAGAGCAATGAGAGCAATTAGCCATCCTCTACCCATTATAGACGTAACTCTTAGATTATTATTTACACTGGATTTTATGATATTCAAATTTCTCTAACTTTAGTTGTAATGCTAGAAAAATATACTCCACAACTGCAGTGTACCTACAAACAATTGTGCACAATATTTACGTCAATAAATACTGTAAGCATAAGAATGATGGCATCTTAATTTATTATCAAGTACAATCAGTGAGGGAATCATTAACAAAAAGCAAAGAAATTGCTAAGTGTGTATAGTATCTCTCTCTTTCTCTCTTAGTGCACTGCCCACTGACAGGTCCATGGTATATAAAGCCTCCACTCTTCTCTGTCTTCCATTTTCTCTTCATGTCCACATACAAGTGAATTTTAAAATAGTCTAACATGATATACCATTATTTTTGGGGGATTCTGGTTTGAAGAGATGGGCCCTCTATGCTTTCCTCAGCTTCGTGTATACTATACGCTACAATATTACTATATTGCGCCTGTTCATTCATAAATTACAGTTGCTTAAAAGTAAATTATTATCTTAGGCAGTGTAGAGCCGCCTAAATAAATTTCTATAATTATACTTATACAAAAATGTGCTTTTTAGAAAATATAAGCCTTCAGTTTGTAAGCCTTTGAGATTTTAAACATTTTAAACTTTGATATGAGCTATTAATTTAATATTGGTGCCTATTTACTTGGACTAATAGATGTAACATATATTATATCAAGGTTATTATATCAACAGTTCTGGCTTTGTATTCTCTTGTAAATGAATTGAAATGCAGTCTATAAAGATTAGGTCTTGATTTACTACTGTGATTTACCACATTTTTTGTTTTTTGATCATAGATCAAACTGCGTTTACTGCGGGGGAAGATTCTCTAAGAGGGAGAGGTGAGTGCAATAGACCCTCTCCCCCCAGTTAACAAGTTAAGAGGCTTTTTCAAATTTTACCACTGTACTATTACATCATTCGATCCTAGTGTAAGCAACCAGCTGGATGCAAGACATTTCCAGGTCAGTATGATGCTTATACTATGTTAACTAGAATCATTTGGGTCGTATATAAGGACAAATTTGTCTAATTATCAATAAAGTGCCTACACTTTTACAATTTTAATTACAATTTTATGTTAATTTTTATTAATCTACACTCTCTGCATACTTCCAAGCAGGTCAATAACATATTAAGTTGCAAATATTGAAAAAGCGACATTATTTACGACCCTTAGTATGCTGCGAAAAGCCTACACATTTTTCAAATGTTGGCAATATTTGCTGCAGACTCTTATCAACAGTGATATCTTATTCAACTAGAATAAATTTTCAGAAGTCCTTAATCTTAAATGATAAATAACACTAGGCCCTATAACAACGACTGTAAGTCTTTATTTCTTGCATTAATGAATTAGGCCCATGCAAAAATTCGCAACAAAACTATCTTCACAAGTCATAGGATTATATAATAAGCCTAATTTTTAACACTGCAATAATATCACACTGCTCATAATATGCGCCTATAAAACGCAGTTAAAGTTGCTGCAGCAGCAGGATGTGTAGCAAATCAAAACTTTTAGCACATGATCATGACTCAGACGCAAAAAAATTATAAAATATATAAGCGATATTTAAGCGGCAGCATATGTCGTGAATTATTTGATTAAGATCAAATATAGAAATAAAATTATTGTTATTTTACTATACTCGTATTAATTGCGCATTAATAAACTAAATACAAAAATTTTAATCGACTTTATCAATCTTCAAAAATAGATAAGAAAAGTCAACGTTATATTGCCTTCCGTTGCCATAACGAGAGAAATTGAAAAGATATACATATTCTAAACAATACTTACGAACCACGAATTTCGTCTAATTTGTTACAGCAGAAAGTAGTCAATTAACTTTAAATGTGCAAAATTTTTGTTTTAGTTTGTTATAGTTTCGATTTTCAGAATATACTTGTGTTTATATCTTTGTTTTTATTCACGTTCGCTTTAAATGACTTTATTCTTCTTTCTCGCAGTAATACATCGTATCAGAAGACAACAACAGTAGGATCATCAATTATAGTAACATTAATTACGTGCTTAATTAAGTTAAATTATTAAATTTAAGGGCTCGTGAACAAAATCTGTTTCAACAATCATCATATTGACTGAGCTAGTTATAGCTGGCCGTAAGTAATACTTGACTGTCTCATACACATTAAAATGAAGCCTATAAAGCAATAATAATAACACACATTATGGCGAAATGATCAACTACGTTGATATCTATCACTTTTAATATCGCATGCTAAATCCGTTGGGAAATTTTGTCCATTTTCCATGTAGCCAGTCCAGTAAATGTCCGAGATTTTACACTCAGATCAGCGTGGCTGGGATTCGAACCCATGAGGGTTCAATTCACCTAAGGGTCTGTCATTTAAAACTTCATTACGTTATCTACACCTCTAACCATTGCGCTATTGAGACATTCGTGATACTCATTGAGACATTGAGCAATTTGTGATAATTAAACAAAGGATATATTTACAAATACAGCTGAGATCCTTTTCTAAATTGATAAAACTCTGAGATTGTATATTATTAAAAATATATAGCAATGTCCAAGCTTGAATTACTAAAGTCACTATCTTTTTACATATTTTGCAAAAATTCTGATCCATCATTTCACAAAAATATTGATAAGTTTAGTCCTTCAAGTATATGTTGTCTACAGAAGCAGTACTTTACCACTGTACAAATATGGCATTGGGATTTGCAACAATTGTCAACTGATACTTTCTATTGCTCAAAAATGCCACTGAAATATAAATTTGAAATTACTGTTGAAAATGATGAACTTAACTCTGAATACTTCGCTTACAGTCGTTTGTATAACAGGCTCTGCAATTATCAAAAGTTTATTACAAACATGAGTATATATTATACTGCAGAGTATTGTAGTAAAGAGTAGCTATAAACATATTATACATACCGGAAATAAAGAAGTACATTAAATTAAAATATTACTGGATAGCATTAAAATAGATTCTACTAATAAAAAACCGTGAAAAAGCAATACAACTCATAAATCGTAACAACTAGTAAAACTGTTTGTGTGCTGGTTCAGATCACCATAAAGACTTGCAATAGGCTAAACAAAGACAAAATAATTTCAAAATTGCAGCCAACTCTGTCAGACGAAGATATGTACGCCAAATTTCGCGTAAAGATTCTAGAAATTTGTATATAGGGTAAATAAATAGGCGTATATCTATTGAAAACATCTGCAAAACACCGACTGAGGCACACAACTATCAATATTGAAGACATGTATGATACAATATACATGTATATGAAATGATATATATATATATATTGTAAATATATAATGATATATATATATAATATATATATATATATATATGTTATATATATAATGTATATATATATAATGTATATATATATATATATATATATATATATATATATATATATATATATATACTACCTAAATATTTAGTTAAATATTTATTTATATATCTATATATATATATATATATATATATTATATATATATATATATATATATATATATATATATATATATATATATATACTCAAGTTATGAAATAAGTACGACAAAAAGTTTGATCAAAATAAACATAAAATTTTAAATCTATACAAAATAAGTAGCCAATGGCAATAACAATTTACATATTTAAGAAAGGAATACAAATTTTCAATTCAATGAAAACATTTAAGTGAACTGGTTAAAGCAATAAAGCATATCAGAAAATAAATAATCATATCCAAACAACGGTTTTGTACAATTACATAGATAAGAAAGCAAAAAATAATATACAAAATGGAATGCATATAAAATGCAGCAGTTAAGTCTAGTGTCAACAAATGCAAGAAGTAAATACTATACAATTCGGTCAAACGTTCTGAACTAATACACTTTCAACCATACCTCAAATCTTCTACTAACAGACTCTGCAAATTATCATCGAAACATAGTTAACACTTTAAAATCCATTCCAGTACTACGCATCACAGTATAGTTCACTTACTAAAATAAACTTAGCTACAATAACAATAATAATAAAAATTAAGGGTTAACGTCCGTTTGCTCATCCAAGGATGATGTCAGGGACGTCCCCACAGCACACATCACTACAGATCAATTCACCTAAACCATTCTGCAAAAGAAATGTGCTGAGGAGAAGTAAGGTCCTAAACGAAAGCCAGTCCAGTGATCAAAAATGGTCATAATAGGCATCACAACATCGCGCACCTACTAAAATTAACCCCACCACATTGCAACAAAATATAGTACACATATTACTACAAATTCCACTATACTGCATCACAACATAGTTCACCTACTAAATTAAACCCCATTATATTGTATCATGACATGGTTCATGCACTATAATTTGCCTCAGTCTATAGCATCAACGCATATTTCACACGCTACATAATATATTAAATCCCAATACAACAGGACAAAGTCGGCTCACTATAATTCACCACGCCTCGCAGCAGCTTCCTTCTTCCTCTGATTGATGACTTTAGTACAATGCCCAAGCAACCCTTCTCCATAGCACAACAAAGTTCTCATGTGTTTTACACTGGCAATGCCTCTCAGATACAGAGAATATATTCCTTCCTCTCCTACGCCATCTTGAAAAGAACTGCAAAGATCCGATAGTCTGCATAAATATAAAACACTCAAGTACACAAGGATATAAAATAAAAAACTGAGCTTATACATATTCGTATCCCTTATTCATATCGATACACATAAGAAGGAACGCACAACATACATTAGAACAAAGCAAACATACATTAGACGTGTAACAAATGACCTCAGCTTAGCACAGTAGCATATATTAGATGTTGGTTAGTATCTGAACTTTGATGTAGGCTTATGTACCATGGACTTGACATTAGACAGAAAATTAGACAGCGAGACATATCGAGCAAAAACTGACCTTTTGGGCCACAATCCGCCACTAGCTAAAACTGCCACGGTATCATGAGTTATAAGCCCTGGACCTGACAATCGTTTAACCTCTCCGACCTGCTTCATACCATACCTAATACATTCAAATATAAACGTGTAAAAGAACATTCATTAATGTAATACAATCAAACTACAATGCAATGCAAGGCAACTTCAAACATTTTACTGCAACATGATGAAATTTAGGCCTTTAAATAGGATACGGTGTATTATAATCCAATATATCTAGGTATAATAACACAATAAAGTACAAGAGAATAAAGCATCATAACATAAGGTCAAAACTGTAAATCTATAAAACACACAACTAGACAAGTAGAAGATTGTCAGAAACTTGTTATCTATTATCTACAGTAGCGAAGGTTTCAGACTTCAAAAAGTTTGAAAAAGTTTATGTACCCATGCAGCTTTACAAATCATCTGTAGAAAGGATATGAATACTGAGGTAGAAAATAGAATGTTGTGGGATTAAAAACCAAGAAATATAATTTAAATATGCTGCAGTACTTAACATATATCAGAGCTGAATTAAATTTTAGCCAACAAACTCACTGTTAAAACCATTATATACTGTCTCATTTAATAGCCTCATTTACATAAAGGTTGGACACAACCTTATTATCTTTATCATTAACTTCTTTTAATTAACAATTTCATTCAATGAAAGGTATATAAAATAATATGGTACCATACTGTCCGGCAAGTATATTGCAAAAACAAAACCATATAAAACTACAAACACAATAATATTGGATGCAGTGAATATGTTTACAGTAATAGTGGCAGGTGATTATTTCTACAGTTGTTACTAGATATTTGTATCAATTTTTGCTGATAGCAATTCAGATTTAATTAACTGTTCAATAAATACACTGCAGATTTTCATAATTACGGCCTTCTTTGAAGCAAAGAAAATATCTAGAAATTGTTATTAAACTATGGGCCTACTAATATGCTTATATGAAGAGACTAAGAAATTAAAAAATAAATAAATAAATAAAATAATAAATAAATAATAAAATAAAAAAAATAATCAAATAAATAAATAAATAATTCAAAAGAGCATTAGCAATTAAATATTTTATTACTATATCTGAGGTCTGTACACAGATGAAGTACAAAAGTTTTATTTTAACATATTCATTCTCTAACATGTGCAATAAATACCAATTTTATGATGAAAGTGATGATGGAAATTGTGATGATGAAGATAATGATGATGGCAACAAAAATTATGGTTGATGTTGACACTATAGTATATCACACATACTCTTTATACGTGCTATAATCACAGGCCTGCTCTACGAGATCGATCAGCTCTGACTCTGGAAGCCTGAACTGAAAGCTCTTCCGTTTAGCATTGAATGATTCAAAGATTGTGTAAAGCTGCAGAACAACAATAACAGTAATAATGCTAACAAGACAAAGAGTCAAATAAGCTTCGTGTTTTTAGATGTAAAGTGATTAGCGAATATAATAACTAATATTGTAAAGAACAGTAACCTCAGTAATACGAAACAATATTAATGTTCTTATAGAATATACATGAATATACATGAAACATATCGTTGGGGAGAGACCTGCCTGCCAGATGAGCTGCCTTCGTTAAGTTGCCTTACAAGTGAAGCAGTTACCTGGATTAACATATTTGCTAAATACGTACAGAATACACAATTGACCATCGGACAACTGCAATTAACCTAAATTATCAAAATAAGAATGCAACTGAACTGTCCAATCTACTAAAACTACCCATGAAGTAAGAGATCATACGAGGTCACAAGAGGTCACAGAAGGTCGCAGTAGGTCACAGCTCCAGCCTGAGCTTCTTTACAGTTTAAAATGCTGCCTCTTAATACAGAACTTGTCAGAACTGTACTTTACTGATATAAATTTAAGGCAACTGGAGGGGATATGGCGTAATGGTTAGAGTGCTAGCCTCGGACACAAGTGGCTTGGGTTCAAAGGCCAGGTCAGTCAACAAATTATGAATATTTCCTCGGGCCCATGGAAGGTTAATCTTGTGTTGGAGCTTGCTGCTGATTGGCACTATCAATGGCAAAGATATGATTAACCATGGAAAGGATTAATAGTAACCTGCCAGGAACCTGTAAAACAGCCTCGAAGATCGGACACCGGCCATGACAGCTCTATTGAAATTGTCAGAGGTTATTATTATTATTAGTATTAGTATTATTATTATTATTTTTTTTTTTAAATGCCCTGGGCTGTAAAGGGCCCTGGGCTAAAAAATAAGATAAAAGAGACTTTATTTAATTAAAAGTTTTAAAAAAGCGATTAAAATAATTCCTCTGCACTCTGGGAAGCCGCTTTAGCCAAAGTGCCACTGAAGCAGACTGCATTGAATCGCTGGAGAGCAATAGACAGTCGCTGCCACAGAAAGGATTTTTCGCGCTTATCACCAGTAATGGCGCTGGTCCTCCTGCCTATTTCGTCAATAAAGTCTGATGCGAGAGAGTTGATGGGCCCCAGGGTCTCAAAGGCAATAGGCATGAAGATATAGTTGCCAGAGATTTCGGCATACTTCAGAGTTTTCCTATTAGCCGTGGCCTCTGCTGCAGCACCAGCAGCAGCGCAAGAAAGGTCGAGATTGCTAATTGAGAAAGTGTCCATAACAGTGACGTCCCAGCTAACACACTTCCCCTCTGCCCATGGTATTTGAGAGACACCGTCTGGACGTTTACCATCAGTGCGGATCAATCCCAGGGGCTCTTTAATGGCTGGGATATTCGCTCGACTCAGGGCGCGCCAGATCAAGTTGTTTATGAACTGATGTCTGCTGATTCTGCCAGCACTACGCTTGCACGACAGGCCGTGAATGCCTAACGCATTGACTGAGACACCACAAATGCAGTTGTGTGGCTCACATAAGGTAGTGCCCAGACGAAGACCGGCCTGCCCAGACGAAGACCGGCCAAATTATTATTATTATTATTATTATTATTATTATTAACTGACCTGATATGACACGGCATGGCAGGCGTCGCACATGAGGTGGTCGGGCACAAAATGACTAAAATTCTCTTCATCGGTTGTCTTCGGCACCTGAAATTTGAACTGAGTTCCAATTTCCGCTGGCCCTGATGTCTCTTGCCCATGTACTGCTACAAATAGTACTGCTATGAGTATCCACAACACGGTCATCTTATCTGAGAGAACGAGAAGCCAATCGGGTTTATGTGGAATTACATCTAAAACAACAGAAGAGCAAATAGTGTAATAGAAGTGCTAAGTAGTAACAACTATGGTGACAGCTAACCAGTGCCAACATTAAGTGCTAACTGTTGCAGCTGAGTATTGATAGCTAAGACACAAATGTTTGAGCAAAGACTTTTTAATAAAAAAAATTATATAAAATGGATGTGCAAATCGAATACAGTTGTTTGTTTCCCCATTTATTTGAACTCACTTTTAACTATATGACTGCTGTAAAAGTATAAGAACAATTTTCACTTATTTTTAAGGAAGCTTTCCCTACTAATATTTTCCTAGACGAAGCTATGGCAAGACAGTTTTCATAAAACTATATAGCATCCATCGTTCAGCCAAATCTAAGTTAGCTTATAAATTGTTTAAGAGGAATACAAAGTCTGATCTACATCAATTGACTCGTTATTGTGGTTAACTGATTTCCTTGTTGAAACGACATTAAGGTTAACTATATCTCCCACTTAGTGGACTGCCTACTGGCAGGTATACAATGCATTCACTCATCTCAATCTTCCATTTTCCTCTTCATGTCCACATATGAGTGGAATTTAAATCGTCTAGAATATTCTATTTGATATACCATTATTCTTGGGGGATTATGATTATGACGAGGTGGGCCCCTTATGCCTTCCTCAGCTTCAACTGACAGATACTGGGCAGGGACGTCATTCCCTTAGAAAACAAAGTTTATCTATGAGAACGGTTAATGATTGCTTGTCATGTGTTTTTCATGTTTCATGACTTCCAATGTCTCCAATTTTTTCAAGGCATCAGTTTTGAGCTAATTCTCATCATGATTTAAAAAGTACAATGCATTTAGTTTCCCGCTATGAACAATAGTAAACATTGTAGCTACCTAAATATCGCATAATTATTATATTTACATGTACATTTACATTTAATTGTTTAACTTTAATGGGTGTAACTTTTGTTTACATTCTTAAAGTTCACGTGTACTTAAAGTTTGGTCGCGTTACCATGCCTGAGTATTTTACTTGATTACATTTTAGCACTTTACACTATTGCCGAAATCGCGTTCGCGAATAAAAAAAAAGTCAATACGCATTATAGTGAAAAATCAACTATGTTGATATCTATCACTTTTAAAACCACATGTTTAATCCGTTATTGGCAATTTAATTTAGACCATTTTCCGTATAACCAGTCCAGTGAATGTCCGAGATTTTACTTTCAGATCAGCGCGGCCGATCTGAATATGAATATGGCTATGTTACACTTATATTGATAGAAATAGGCAAATCATTTATTACTATTCAAGGTAAATCAACAAAACTACTGCTTGTTCTCAATAAATGAACCAAATAAATAATAAAATAAATGATGGTCCCTTTTTGGACCTTCTTTTTGCTCGCTGGCTTGATTTTGTCTCAATAGGCTCGATGTTGTCATTGATCACTGTAGCACTCTAATTGTTGTTATTGAACGAAGCCAATTTTTCTTTTAATTAGTTAAATTAGGTAGCGCTACGCAAATAAGTATAGGCCCAAATGGCTTACTGAATCTACCTTGATAATAAAATGCTCCTAGTAAGAATATCGCCATAATATTTTTTTATATATAACTCATCGTAACAAAGTAGTACAGTCCGGAGATCAGATATATTACTATTCACATTCACAGAACCGGTTATACGGAAAACGGAATTAATAGCCTAGTGGTTTAAATGTATGGTATTAAAAGTGGTAGAAGTCAACATGGTTGATCGTTTCACCATTTTGAGTGTTTGTTTGTTTCTTTTTTTAGAATGTCTTGATAGCGTAGGGGTAACGTCATGAAATTTTAAATGGCAGATCCTGAGGTGATTTGAACTCTCGTGGGTTCGAATCCCAGCCGCGCTGATCTGAGAGTAAAATCTCGGACATTCACTGGACTGGCTACACGGAAAATGGTCTAAATTACCCAACGGTTTAAAAATGTGGTTGTAAAAGTGATATATCAACACAATTGATAATTTCACTATAATTAATGCGTGTGTAATACTAAAGCGCTATTTTAAGAAGAAACAAAACAGTACAAAACATGTATATTTCATGAACTATATTATTATCAGTATGATGACGCTGATTTTGTTTGTTTAGATAACGTCTTCTAAGTAATATTCACTATTAGGCGGTAACACAATTAGGTTAACGTCCGATTAGAAATAAGAAATAAACGTCCGAATCCTAACCTGCATAGACTGTCGCGGACGTTAAACGAAGTTATTTGATATTTCAATGTAAATATTGCAGAGATAATGTTGATTCAGTGCGCAGTTCTATGTTTACTATTCCTCTCCACTCTGAGGACAGTTCACAGTCTGACAGGGCAGCAGGCTAGGAGCCTGACCAATCACGTTTCATCTCATCTCATCCCGTTCTCAGAGCGCGTGATGAGTCATTTAGATCTATCGCAAGCTTTTGACAAGTTTGGTTTTGAGATCGAGAGTCCGGTAAATGGTGAGGTACTCAGAAATCAACTAAAGGCTGATATGGGTAAGATTATGTAATATATACATGTATATACTGTATATATATATATATATATATATATATATATATATATATATATATATATATATATATATATATATATATATATATATATATATATAACAGATTGCATGACAATTATGGCATGAAAACTTGTTATACCTCTGAACAGTTGACACAAAACATTATCTGCAGGGCACTCTGACATTATATTGTTCAGTTTCTACTCTACCATAGGTTGTTATAGGCCTACTGTTCTGTATTGGCAAAATAGCATGTATTCTCATTGCACCTAGTCTTGATCCCTATCAAGCCCTCTATTTTGCTTGATGTACGTGGGCCTACAGCCTCGAGGCACGGTCACGGCACATAGGCCTAAATAATTACATCAAAATAGCTACGTCAACTTAGCCCATGCAAAGATATAGCCCAGCTCCTAATCTTCGAATTAGCTCATATATTCCAGCCGTGGGAGATGTTATTCGTACATTCCTCGGATTGTTAATCTGACGTTAATTGTTTGACTAATTAATTGATTGATTAAGCGATTCATTGATTGATTGACTGATTGATTGCTTAATTGGTTGTATTAATTGACTGATTGATTAATTGATTGACTAATTGACTGATTGATTGATCGATTGATTAATTGATTAATTGATTGTTTTCAGATCGGTACTATGACAGTAAGTACCGCATTGTCGCAGAGTTCGCTGGGAACACGAGAGAGGTGTACCATCAGAGTCACGTGAGAGCCGCAGCAGACGCTCAACGATACGTCACTGTCAGTGACCTGCCCACCAGTCTATTTATAGACTCTGATCGTCTCGGCGAATACGACAATCGTCTGGTGCAACGAACGTTCCGCAGGTACCTGATTTATCAACTACTGAATAGTAAATAATAAATTTCGCGAGATTGCTTCGCAATCGGCTTAAAACGACTCTTGAAGATTTTCAAAAAAATATCAGGCCACTCATAAAAAAGAAACTGTTCCACAGCATTCTATTCCAGCGCTTCATATCTTCATTTCGAAAAGATTTAATTGAAACTGTAAGCATGAATCTTAGCCTTAGATAGGTAACCGTAGATAACTTTAGATAACGTTGAATTATAGTACAATAATACCGCTCTGCTACTCGGAAGGTTTTCTTTGCGTGATAGAGTGTAACATTTACTGCTTTAATGAAATTATGACCTACATTAGTATCGTTCCGGACCAAATATAACTTTCTAATTTTTCTTAATATTATAGCCTGCTATTATTTTACATAATCATTCACCATTGTGTCGACTCGCTCTTCAGTACGCAAGCAGACTAATAAGCCCACCAGTCTATTTATAGACTCAATTAATGATTACTAATTAGTAATTACTAATTAGTAATCATTAATTAGTAATTACTAATTAGTAATTACAGTATGGCTGTACACACTGTATTGCATCCTCATCCCACATGTCGAAGGATCTTAAGCGATATTATAAAAGTTGAACTTCTCAATTTTTTGTCGCAGTGAAATAGGCAAGACGATGGCTGTGGGTGTATCATCAGTAACTCTTCCCGGAGGCATGTCCAAGGGCGACAAAGAAGTCATTCAAAGCGTCATTTGGTCGGCCAATCTGGAGACTTCCATGATGGATACGATTAGACAGAATCCGGAAATTAGGTTTCCTATTCTTATAATATCATCTTCTTCCCTAGAATCACAGATTAACCTGGGTTTTGATACCAATAGACATTCTCCATTCCTCTCTCTCCCACACCAATCACAATATGCCCATACCATTCCATTCGTTTACATTTTGTAACAATTTTTGGAGTCTAGCTCTACCAATCGAATGCCCTTTCTGACGATGGTTTGGATCTTATTCTTATGAGGACTTTTACGCCAAGTTGGTTTCATGGTTTGTCTATTATTCGAGCAACCCGGACACAACAAGGGGAATTGTTATTCTTATACTATATGCTTCAATCACCTAGTCAATTTAGTGACAATGTCGGAAATTTAGGACAATGACAGCATATTATGACAATGAAGGCGTTTTATGACAATGACGGCATTTTATGACAATGACAATTCTGATTATTTTTGAAATAGACGATTTAAACTTTAAAAGTAGAAACAAGCTTACATGCTTTTCTAGTGATCAAAGTTATTTTATGAAATATATTTAACCAGCAGTTTAACGCCCGTTGCATAATCTAAATATGATGTTGGAGACGTTGTTGACTCGATGATTAATCGTACCTTTCCGGTACATAGTATTAATTGTTTACCGCTTAAGATACTGTAAGATAATAATTATAAGTTAAATACTTAATAATATAAATGATAAATTAACTATACGTGACAGGTGATTTACAGTAGAGGGTAGTTCATATGTAGGCAGAACTGGGCTGTGTAGCGAAGCCGATTTTGCAAAGGCGAAATGCGTTTTCATTTTAGCCTGGGCGATGGAAAGCCCCTAGACAAAGAAATTTCAGTTTTCTCTTTGCTGTTTCTCTTCACAACCCCTCTGTACCTTTATGAATTGAAAGAACTTCCAGTCCTAGTATATCCATATTATTCTCAGGACAGTACTACTGTATCCTTATTGCTCTCAGGAGGATATTTATCGGAGCTGACAGTGGGATGTACCGCTCATACCCAGGTGTAGACACGACCACAAGGAATGCTGATCTAACTCTGGACCCCCGGCTGCAGGAATGGTACTTCTCCCATCATTCCTACTCCAGAAACTTTATCTTCATCATCGACGTCAGTGCCTCCATGAACACAGACAAGTGAGTAGCTTTTCATTTAAAAAAGTAGATAATTAATTTAGCGATTAATTCATTTATTCAATTTAATGATTAATTCAACCAGAAGTGTACAAATATATCCCAGAGATATTTAAATTTTGCTGAAAACAGCCAAATAATAAAAACTCTTTCGTTATTGTCAGTGGGATCCTTTTTTAGCAGCTTGCTTATTATCTTAGCTCAAACTGTATTTTATTAGACACTTATTAAAAAGTTTAGATCAACTTAATTTTAATTACAACAACGATATATATATATATATATATATATATATATATATATATCATATATATATGATTCATGATACATGGTGTAATTTTACACGATTTTCAAAATGCTCATATTTTTAAATTAAATTGGACCTGCACATTTTCAGTCTCTAAAACTCTAAAACTGTGCGTGTAGGTTAGCGAAGGCTAAGAAGGTGGCTACGACGATGATTAGGATGCTGGACATGCACGTCAGGGTCTTCGTGATCGCCTCGAGGTCAAGCGTGTGGAGTCAGGCGGGCAAGAAGACCAAGTACCAGGCGAGCTTCCTGTCGTGCAGCTCTGAGAAGGAGTACTACAGAGAGAAGAGAAGTCTGCTGATAGCCAGGATCAACGAGCTGAAGGCTGCGGGGGGCTCTGACCACACGTTAGTACTTCCGCTAGCCAGTGGCGATGTCGATATGATATCCGCGTGCAGATCAGTATGTGTTTATGTGTGGTCAGTATGTGTCTGACATCGCTTTCGAGTGAGGAAACTGACGTTAACCTTAGCTTTACCAGCTTTTTTGTTCAAATCCTGGGCTCGCCCGTCACTGCTATCGCTTTCGAGAGATGAAATTGACGTTAACATTAGTTTTACAGCCTTTTTAAGCTTTGAGGTGGAAATGGATTTTGTTGAGTTGATTAAATATTTAGCAGTCGGTAGAGTTCAGTTTTGCTAACAAAGATGAGGGTCTAAGTCGGTTTATATTGTATGCAGACTGCAGATCAGTATGTGTGGGCCCAAATCCTGAGCTCGCCCGTCACTGATATCACTTTCGAGAGATGAAACTGACGTTAACGTGGCTTTAGGACTATAACACTCGGCACTCCGAGATGATCGTCCATGTCTGACAAGTTGACATTTTGTCTGACAAGTTGACAGATTTATACTGGGATCATTAAGAAGATTGATTAGTATTCCATAATTGCCGGTTTCATGAAGAGTTTATATTCGATATTTTGGTGTCTGATTGTTCCATAGGGCCTATTTCTTTAGCTGGCTTGGTAAGCGACATCTCGAAACGTCATTGGACTTCGCTTAGCGGTTCATTACTGTTATGTATTACCTGAAGCTCTGCACACTAAATAATTGTTTTGAGCATAAGCATATAAAAAGCTGATGTTAACGTCAGTTTCTTCACTCGAAAGCGATGTCAGTGACGGACGAGCCCAGGATTTGAAACCCGAACATACTGATCCGCGGTAGCATATCTTACCGACAACGCCTTCGGCTAACCTATTTAGACTCAACAAAATACGGAGATTGTTTGTGATCTCACCTTGTCATGCTCAACTTGTGCTTTTCAACTCGACATCCCTGACATCATCCTTGTATGAGGAAACGGACGTTAAACCTTTACTATTATTATTATTATTATCATTACTATTATTATTATTATTATTATTATTATTATTATTATTATCATTATTTTTTATTTTTTATTTTTTTATTTTTTTAAATAAATTTTAATGCCCTGGGCTGTAAAGGGCCCTGGGCTAAAAAATAAGATAAAAGAGACTTTATTTAATTAAAAGTTTTTTAAAAAGCGATTAAAATAATTCCTCTGCACTCTGGGAAGCCGCTTTAGCCAAAGTGCCACTGAAGCAGACTGCATTGAATCGCTGGAGAGCAATAGACAGTCGCTGCCACAGAAAGGATTTTTCGCGCTTATCACCAGTAATGGCGCTGGTCCTCCTGCCTATTTCGTCAATAAAGTCTGATGCGAGAGAGTTGATGGGCCCCAGGGTCTCAAAGGCAATAGGCATGAAGATATAGTTGCCAGAGATTTCGGCATACTTCAGAGTTTTCCTATTAGCCGCGGCCTCTGCTGCAGCACCAGCAGCAGCGCAAGAAAGGTCGAGATTGCTAATTGAGAAAGTGTCCGTAACAGTGACGTCCCAGCTAACACACTTCCCCTCTGCCCATGGTATTTGAGAGACACCGTCTGGACGTTTACCATCAGTGCGGATCAATCCCAGGGGCTCTTTAATGGCTGGGATATTCGCTCGACTCAGGGCGCGCCAGATCAAGTCGTTTATGAACTGATGTCTGCTGATTCTGCCGGCACTACGCTTGCACGACAGGCCGTGAATGCCTAACGCATTGACTGAGACACCACAAATGCATTTGTGTGGCTCACATAAGGTAGTGCCCAGACGAAATTATCATTATTATTATTATTTTCTTTATCGATTTTTGTGAATCGATTTCATTGGCATTCCCTTCAAGATCTTTAGATGTAAAACCGACTTTTAACCGTAACTTACAATTTATTTCAATTTTATTAATGCCAAATTTTCTTTTATGTATAAATCAATGTAATGAATACATTGAGGGCTAATGCATCAGATATCGTTTATATCATTAGTTTACTCTTCAATAATCCTGGATTAGAACATTATCAACAGTTTTAATACGATTCTTTCTAAATTGCGTAATGATCCAATAGATCCTAACCAATAAGGCTGCCATTTTAACTTTTCCCTTAAATTCAGACTTATTTGGTAAATTTGTAATTGTTTGCAGCATTATATATTTTGATACTGTGAGTTCTATGGTCGATTAAGTATTAATTTGATACTGTGTGCTCTATGATTGATTAAGCATTCATTTGATACTGTGTGCTCTACGATTGATTAAGCGTTTATTTGATACTGTGTGCTCTATGATTGATTAAGCATTCATTTGATACTGTGTGTTCAGGGAGGCATTCAAGATGGCGTTCAGTGCAACAACTCGTCTCATCTCGACTGATTGCGAGAGCGTGGTCATATTTATAACAGACGGTATGGACTCGGACTCTCTTCCCAGCAACGATCCCGGGCAGCAAAAGAGCTTCTACTGTTCAGCAGGTGCTCAATAGTATGAAATATAGTTATTAGTAATAAATCGCTAGAAATGTAGGGTTTTAAATTATCAATCAATACTTAATGACTAACCGGTAACACTTCGGTTTCAGACTAGCTGAAAATGGCTGAGTATAATAAATTTATTATGTGCTGATTGGCTGAAAATAGCTGCTCATATATATCTTATATTGTGCCTATTGGCTGGTAGAGTTGGTACCGCTTACTTGATAAGCATGAGGCCGTGGGTTTGACTTTCCGCCGGATCACTTAAGGCAGCATTCCAGTTAGTGATAAAACAACGCTAAACTTAGTTTATTGGTTGTCATTGCATGATATTGAAATAACTATTACCTATAAGGGAATTTTAAACGGTAAATAAACAGTTAAATTACACATAGGTTTAAATTAAAGAAGGTTGTACTTTTCCCTGATCCCAGTGTGAAACATAGATTCCTTGCAAAGAACTGATTTCGCTTTAAAATACATTTGATGCACAAATGTCAGCGTTTTAAAAACGAGGTCTTTTCTGCTAATTTCCAGCTTTATAATATTGATTAAAAGCCCAATACAACATAGGCTTAAAAATACACTTATATTTGAATACAGTTATTGCTTTTACTGGTATGTCTGTAATCACGTTTGGGACAGCTTAGCTAATTATCCATTTATAGATTCTGTATATTTTCCAGATTTATTCATCATCCTCATTAGCATGTCGGGATTGCATTCACGTAATTCTCGTGATCATTTGGATAACTTAAGATGCGATAACGTTACTGAACTCAAAATACAAACTGAGCAATTTTGACGCATAGAAATGTACTTCTGATATAATTTTCTGATCTTTTCAGAGAAACTCGATCTTGCAAGTCTACAGCAGTTTCTAACGCTTATGACTGTCAAAGTCGTTTTCTAAGTTTTCCTTTATTTTCCATAATCGGATCTACTAATTCACGACGGAATCTTTCGCATAACAAGTCAAAACAGTAGATTTGTAACAATCTTAAGTGTTGTTTCAGGAGCAACAAAATATCTGACGGACTCCAGAAAGCAGTACACACCGGGCGAGCTTTGCAAGTATCAGTACAAAACTTTGCAGAACTTTATGAGAATTCAGCAGCAGAGTGTTTCATCGGAACAAAGGGTATGCTAATCCATCTTTTGTTTCATTTAATATCTTTTGTTGTCATCTACCATTATTCCCCGTGTTGTGTCTCGGTTGTTAGAAGAATTTACCAACCGAAGACTGCACGTGTCGCAGCAGGCGACTAAAGCACATCCATACTAACTTCAGATAGGGTATTTTGTGCTTTAATAATCTTTTTATACGGATATTCCTTTGATAGTTGATACTCAAGAATTCAAAATTTAACATAATAGATATTTCTGGACTGTTTCAAGTATTTAAATGTAGCTCTCCAGAAAGATCTTACTGGCATCGAATTTGATTGACCTTGTCGGCTGACTGGGATGAGCCGATGACTTGTTGGCAAGTTGTTTGACAGTGGATCAGTAGGTGCCGGGTTCAAATCCGGTGATCTCCCCATCAGCGACATGCTATCGAACGGTATACAGACGTTAAACTTTGATTTGGCCTTTACAGCAAGACAGAGATATAAATCTCATCTAAACGACATTATATACTAATAATGCTTATAGTAATATCAATGGTACGAAATTACACATGTTTCGCAATATTAAGATTATCGTGTCTTTGTCAATGTGTTAAGTTAGCAGCAGAATACTATACGGATTTCAACATTAATGTATATAGATGTCAACATACGAGCCCGTACAAGTATAAACAAGTAAACATACATGTATCAATATGTCAGCGTACATATACACGTATAAACATGTCAACAAATATGTATAAAGATGTCAATATTAATGAGCTAAATTAAACTCAGTACTAGTTAGATTAGTAGATTGGATGGAAGACCACTTTGGATGATCGAGATCTGCGACGCAGACAGCATTGAATAAAACCCCAGGGTGTTTGGAAAATTATTCTCGATTCTACGATAGCTACACTCCGCGCTATCAAGAGGAAGAGATAATAACGACGAAAAGGGGAAATATGCGGTATATCGTGTGTGTGTGTGACGAAACGAAAAAGACAGATTATGTCTGCGTAGGTTCGAATCTTCTCGTTTCTCGTCGGAGACGCGGAGTCGAGTGACGCTCGCTTCCCGGGCAGCCTCGTGTGTGAGAACGGTGGGACTCTGGAGAGGATCAGCGACACGGATCTGTTTGCGAGCCTGGAAAGGATGATGAGATCATTCGGGACTAGCTCAGCGGATCTCAAGCCTCGTCACACGTCTCACTACGTGTCCCCACTAGATCTGGACCTCGTTCAAACGTTCAGCGTCCCTGTCGTCGTCGACAATAGGTAAGTTGTGTGTGTCATCTTCTGTCTCCTATTCTTCTTTGTTCTCTCTCCTGAGTTTTATAATGGCCTATACATGTATACTTTAAAGCTAAAGATAATGTTAACGTCAGTTTTCTCACTCTAAAGCGATGTCAGTGACTGGCGAGCCTAGGATTTGAACTCCGCACATACTGATCCGCGGTCGAGTATCTTACCAACATCCCCACAGACTCCAGACAGTGGTGATATCGGTGTTTAATGTTCAGTGCTTGATGCTTTCTCTTGAATTATCATGCTAGCTTTCCGAAGATTTGCTCTTCCAGTAAATACAATTTTCCCACCCCTAGCTGTTTGCTTAGCTGCCAAAAATCAATACTTCAAACGGTGTTCAAGCAAACAAATATTTTTCTTCACTTTGTTAAAGTAGTCAAATTTGGAAACCAAGAAAAATTAGGTGCCGTCGGCAGACTGCAGAACTTTCTAAGAACTCCTATGGCTTTCTGAAAATCTCTCATATATATAACTACTCTCCCTCCACAGCAAGGACTTCCACATATTCTGCCCTTCAGTAAAATTGTCTTAAAAGAGGCCATGTGTATCCTATGCGCCTGTATACGTGTGCATGGAAACACAACTCAAATACACCCATCTAGTTTGAGTAGGAAATATGAACATTTTATTCTGCGAGCTTTTATTCGTAGAGAGATTGGAGTAGTAGGAATTGACGTGCCGGTGTTTCACCTGCGTCAGTATTTGAAGAGATCTTTAGGTGACTATGAGCATTTGAACGCCTACCTCGTGAACAGAGTTGATGCAACCACACCAGTACACCATCTACTGGAGAACAACCGCGATGTGAGCAATAGTGTTTTCTTTCTTTTTTTCTTTTTTTCTTTCTTTCTTTCTTTCTCTCGCTCTTTTTTCTTTCTTTTTTTCTTTTCTTCTATCTATCTATCTTTCTATCTTTCTTTCTTGTTTTCTTTATTTCTCTCTTTCTTTCTTTTTTTCTTTCCTTTTATCTTTCTTCCTATATTTCTCTCTTTATTTATTTATTTATTTCTTTATTTATTTCTTTCTTTTTTCATATTTCTCTATCAGTCCCTGTGTCTTAGTTTACCTTTCTCCCTCTCAATCCAACATTAGTTTTATCCAATTTCTATATAGCATATATGTACTGTAAAAACGATGCTAACGTCAGTTTAATCTCTCGAAAGCGAAAAAAGTTATCTCTCGAAAGAGATATCAGTGACGGGAGAGCCCAGGATTTTGAACCGATACACATTGATCCTCGGTCGAATATCTTACCGACATCGCACTGGCTCGAGCCAGTGGCGAACACTGTATACATGCTTTAAGTATATGACAATTTATATAAGTATAGTATTACTGTACAGTGTATATCTAGCATAAAAATAGAAAGAAAAGCTGGATAGGACACTTTAGTTATAAGGGAGCGGGTGGTTTACTTAAGGCTTTAAGAGAAAAAACTTAGAGGAAGCCTGAGACTAAGACATAGGATGTTAAACGATTTATTAACAAATTCTTCTATAGAGGTGAAAAGCAAATCTGAGGTTACAATTGGCTGAATGATTTATATGTCATGGACCTGCCGTTAGTTAGTACACTAAGTGAGAGAAGATACTTTATATACATGTTAATATACATGTATCTATATAGGCCTTGGTATATACATGTACAATTGTACATACGTGTATATATAATATACTTGTATATACAAATATGCATGTATAGTTATTTTATAGATATTATACATATATACATATATGTATATAAATATATATATATACGTATACATGTAGATACTATATATGGGAACAGTTTGGTGTATGTAGTGCTGAAGTTATTATCTAACCACATTAAAAGCAAGAACGTTCCAAAGGCTTAAATTTTCAGCAACTGTTAAAAATTAACTATCATCATATCTTATGGCTGCTAGAATTTTAGCAGTTTTTAACTTGTGGTGGGGGATCACCTGTTGCGTTAGTATCAGCCCATTACGATGTAATTCGCTCAGTATCCCATTTGGCTGTGAGAACGAATTTGTATCATGGAATGTCTCCTAATTTAGAGAAATATTGAGAATAGTTTTTGTTTGTATTAGGTTGGTCTTCTTCAGTTCTTGACTTTCTTTGACTTGGAGAAGTTGACGCTGAACGAGATTGGAGTCAGTAATGAGCAGGTCAATAAGGTCGTTCAGGCAATCAACTGCGACTGTAGTACTCACGTGAGAGTTGACAATGAAGCCAAGATCAAGCGATACAGGGCCAACTTCATTGAGTCATTTAGCACTGCGTTTAAGACGTACTACTTCTCTGATATACAAAGTAGGCAGTCTACAACATAGTAGTCATTCACTTTCTTTAGTAATTATAATAATAACAACAATTTAAGTGTCACTGTCGTCCGTGACAACATCGAGCAGTTTTGAAATAAATTAGGAGCTGAGGATGGTTAGAGGAGACCCACCTAACTGAGGAAGGCAACGGGAAACTATATCAGAAGCCATACAATTTATTTCAGAAGCCATACTTTTCCGAAGCTATGGGCTACATAAGTTATGGATAAGGCATAGACTTTGTGAAGGAATTAACTTGTTGATCTAAGGAGTGCTCTTATGGAGCGAGAAAACAGACTTTCAGTATGAATATGTACTTTGAACCTGCCACTTGGCACTGCACTGAAGTGAGTGAAGTTATGATTTTTCCACAATTTCCCGAACGGGAAAAACTAAACCAAGACGAGCGCATTTATCCATTTCCTTCAACGTTCCACAACGAGTTTGAATTTGTAATTGTGGTATTTACTTTAAAAAAGCTAAAGTTAACTCCAGTTTCCTCACTCGAAAGCGATGTCAGTGACGGGCGAGCCCAGGATTTGAACCACGCACCTACTGATCCGCGGTCGAGCATCTTACCGACTTCGCCACTGGCTCCAGCCGCGAAGTAAATACCACCATTATTTATGTGTGCAGATGCCTCGTTAGCTGTGGGTCTAAGCCTATCTATTGCTGATACGTACTATAGAAGGCTGAAGACATTATCAGCGATATCTTACGATGCGTCGTCTAGAAGCTTCCTGCACACTCTGCTCACCCCAAGGGCTGCCTCTGCTGCCTCCGCTATTCTAATCAACGACCGCAGGCAGCTGGCTGCTGCGACAGATAGCCTGACTGGTGAATACTTGAGCTACTATCGTATTTATGATAGCGTTACTGATGGATACTTGAGCTACTATCGTATTTATGATAGCGTTACTGATGAATACACTAGCTACTATCGTATTTATGATAGCGTTACTAATGAATACTTGAGCTACTATCGTATTTATGATAGCGTTACTGATGAATACACTAGCTACTATCGTATTTGTAAAACTTGTGATTGCATAAACTACTAGCATATGGATAATTTTTGTGATGCATTTAAGAAGGACTGGATAGGATATGTTCTAAGACAGTAGAATAGGGGAAGAGAGGCGCAAGAGGTGGCTTAGAATTTTCGTTTGATTTTCCATTAATCGTCTTTATTATTTATTATTTGCGTTTTGTTGATCAGGTTCGACAATCTCCACAGCGCACTCAACAGTAGCTTTTACAAGATCGGCTTTTTGCGACATCGATGGATACAGCGATCAGTGGATTGTGGAAAGATTGGAGGCTATGCAGGAAGCTCTAAACAGATTCCTACCTAATGGCACGACTAGTGCGGGGTTCTGCGATATTCTCTCCAGTCAAGCGAAGTATGCGTAGCATTTCTAACGTCTTACTGACCTAGTTGAATGACAGACTAACTGAGTGAGTGACTGACTGACTTACTGACTTACTGACTGACTTACTGACTGACTTACTTACTGACTGACTAACTTATTGTCTGACTGATTTATTGACTGATTGACTAACTGACTGACTGACTGACTGACTGACAGACTGACGGACTGACTGACTGACAGACTGACTGACTAACTGACTGAGTGTCTAATCTAATTAACATGCGGGGCGGATGAACAGGAACCCCCGCCATAACTTTAGGCCATTCGTAATTTCGCAATAAGACATTTAATCATTAATTCACATTAACAAGTGAAGATTGCTGAAAGTCTTTGTACTATAGATGAACAATTATTGCTAACACATTACCTGGGGTCGCTTGAAAGTAAATAAAATGTGAAAAATCTAAATAAAATAAAGTATAACGTGTGCATTTAAATCTAGAGAATACAGTATGATAGTACGAAATAATCACTTGCATTAATAACGTTCTCCATTGACTGAGTGATCAGTTGATCCATTGATTTGATAAGTTGATTGATTGATTTATTGATTGTAGTCTTATACTGGCTCGAACCAGTGGCGACGTCGATAAGATACTCGACCGCGGATCAGTATGTGCGGGGTTCAAATCCTAGGCTCGCCTGTCACTGACATCGCTTTCGAGTTAGGAAACTGACGTTAACCTTAGCTTTACCAACTTTATCAATGTGTAGACGGGATGTGCTGATAACGAGAGAGGTCGAGGACTCCTGGAAGAGAAGGAGAGACCCCACGGGGATCTTACGGACCCGAGTGACAACGAGTAGCGGAGTGGTGCGCAGATATCCCGGTGTTGCTATGTCCGATGATCAGATTGCCGTGGAGTATGCACTCTCTTCTACACTCTCAATTAATCAATTAACTAATGAATTCATTATTTATTTGTATATCAAGAAATGCGAAATTTGTGTACGTTATCAGCTTGCGTATAAAGTAAAGTTTTCTGCAGGCGTATAAAGTAAAGTTTTCTGCAGGATAAACACCATTATTTTCATATCAAGAGAAAGTTCTAGTTAAAATTGGCAGAGGCTATTTTAAAACTATTCTAGTGCTAGATTGTTTCTTAACAAGTAAAACTGTTGTAATTGTTATTCTTAATCTTATACTTAGCAACGAATTTCAAATATATAAGTTTAATACCGATTAATTAATGGACGAATTATTTTTAGTTTTTAAAATATATTGACTGACACTATCAATTACCTGATTGCTTGCTTAGTGGTTTTAGAATTGTTTGACTGGTTACTGCTCATTTGCTTGACTGATTTCTTGATTGAGTTATTAATTTATTGATAATTAATTGATGCATTGATCCGCTGATTAATCTACGAACTGATTGATTGACTTATTTATGTAGTTAGTGATTTTGTGTTTTTGTGATTGATTGATTGACTGTCTGACTGATTTATTGACTAATTAATTGAGTGACAAATTGCTGCACTCATTTAATTTGATTTAATGTAATTGATTTGATTTAATTTGATTTTATTGCTGCATTGATTTGGCAGTTTTGGAATGAATTTTATGCTTTTATTTATTTATTGATTGATTAACTAATTGATTAGCTGATCTCTTTGCAGGAAGTTTGCCCATGATGACGCCACTACCAGTGCGGGGTTACTCTCGGCCATACTTACAACTGTAAAGAGACCACCGGGCGGAGCTAATAACAACTTCGTCACTCTAACCCGAGCGCTGCTTCAAAATTCCAATCATTGCCTGCCGGATTCTAGTCAGCCTGACTCGATAGCTAATCAATCAATCAATTTAACAATCCATCAATAGATGGAACAAACAATCGCAAAAAGCCAATCAAGAAATCAATCAATCAAGCAAGCATAAACAATCAATGGAAGCATTAGATTGGCAATAATGACTATAGTACTGTGACAAATCATTAAGTCATTTGTTTCTTCATCAGTCAGTCAGTGAAAGTCTTTATCAACACTAAATGCAAGCTTTAGTTGGTCAATATTGGCTATAGTACTGTGACAAATAATTAAGTCACTTTTTATTTATCATTCAGTCATTCGACTAATCGGCATATCAATCAGTCAATAAAGATATTGAAGAGTATGACAATTTTTTACTTGCAGGTGTCTACGCCAATAATTCAGCTTAGAAGTAAAACAGGAATATTTCTGTTTTTTTCAAAAAAGATTAATTTCACTGATTGATTAATATTGATTTGTAGCTAATCAATCAATTGTAGGTAATCAATCAATCAATCACTAAATAAATCAATTCAATCAATCATTCTCGGATATAAGGATTCAAGCAAACAAGCCATTCTTGAGAAGCATGTTTGATCTGTATTCATGATGAATCGTCTGATTGATTAACTGATTGATTAAATAAGTTACAAATTATTGATAAATCATTTATTTATCTATTGATTTATCGATTGGCTGATTTCTCTTTTCATCTCGCTTTCTCTTGTGTTCATTAAATACTCAGTCGTCATCGTGTGGTGTCTTGGCGTGTGCTTGTACAGCAAGAGACTGATTCCTGACATTTCCTTAGAGCGAGGAACGGGACGTTAAATATTCATTGATTGATTGATACCAGTATGCAGCGACTCTCACACCCTGGCCTCAGTGTCTGTGGACCTCACGCAGGCAGAGTTCAGGAGGGTGATGGGTGGATGGGTGTCCGCAGGGATGCAGGGCTCGGGACTTCAGTGTGACGCCCACACGGACTGTCAGGACGGTGGCAAGAATAGCGGCTGTCAAAACAAGTCAGTGTCTAATCACTGAACGATTCAATTCAGCCTCGTTTCAGTGTAATCTTAAATAACGTCCGAGCTGAAAAACTTCAATTAGAAAAGCTTTTGAATATAGACTACTAAACAATAAAATGAGAGTAGGAATGGGAAATAAATACACATTAATTAAACAATATAATAATGATATATGTCCATTAGATACTAAATTCAGTTTTACGCAGGGTGATGTTTATGACTTTGCACAGGATCGTGATAGGTGGAGGCAGAGGGTTGAGGAGCTGCTCTAGTGTCCACCGAGTGACGTTGCGCAGAGTACAGTAGTAGTAATCACTGAACGATTCACTTAAGTTTCGTTTCAGTGTATTCTTAAATAACGATCTTTTCCACACTGGAATATTTTGACTGGATGGAGATATTGCGCCACGTTTAGAATGATCGCATCGGATGGAAGGGGCCTGGGTTCAAAGCATAGGTCAGTCATTCACTCGACATGAGCATAGATCCAACGTATATGACTCAAGACGTTCTCAGCAGAAATATTTCACTTGGTAAACTTGAATATTGCAGGCAGAATAAAACGTAAGAGTCAGTCGAATTTCACAACTAATTTAAAGTCTCTCGGTCGTTTCACCAGCAACTCGTAACGCAGTCTAGAGTCACATGATGTATTGGACAGTTGGACAGTTGGCTGGAGCCAGTGGCGAAGTCGGTCAGATACTTTACCGCGGATCAGTAGGTGCGGGGTTCAAATCCTGGGCTCGCCCGTCACTGACATCGCTTTCGAGTGAGGAAACTAACGTTAACCTTAGCTTTACCAGCTTTTACTAGTGCGATATACGTTAATAAGAAGAAGACTGGAATATTCTGAACAATATGATTGCGTCTTGTCATGGCCTAAACTAGAATTCCAATTCTTGGGTATTTCCTTAATTGTTCATTCTATTTATGATTCATAATCAAGTCCAAAGTCGTGTATAGCTCCTCGTATCTGCTAGCGAAAACAGACCGTTATCCTTCCTGACGACGGCTTCACACGGAATTCGTCTTTATCAGGACTCCAACTACTTAAGAATGAGGTGACTAGGAAAGCTATATTACGAAGAATTAGTTAAGTGAAATTGTGATTTACCGAGCTTTATCTTCTGTTTTAAGTATTGAGTTTTGTATCTCCAATAACATACAAAAATAAACGTTTAGTCTTAGAAATTTTAGTCTTTTAAATTTCGACGATTACTTGAAATATCTATTGATCTTGTGTTCGCATTGCCGCTGTTACATAATGAATTCTTAATATCTTCTGATCTTGTGTTCGTATTGCAGATGTTACATAATGAATTCTTAATATCTTCTGATCTTGTGTTCGTATTGCAGATGTTATATAATGAATTTTTAATGTCTATTGATCTTGTGTTCGTATTGCAGATGTTATATAATGAATTTTTAATATCTATTGATCTTGTGTTCGTATTGCAGATGTTACATAATGAATTCTTAACATCTATTGATCTTATGTTCGTATTGCAGATGTTACATAATGAATTCTTAACATCTATTGATCTTATGTTCGTATTGCAGATGTTACATAATGAATTCTTAATATCTTCTGATCTTGTGTTCGTATTGCAGATGTTATATAATGAATTTTTAATGTCTATTGATCTTGTGTTCGTATTGCAGATGTTATATAATGAATTTTTAATGTCTATTGATCTTGTGTTCGTATTGCAGATGTTACATAATGAATTCTTAACATCTATTGATCTTATGTTCGTATTGCAGATGTTACATAATGAATTCTTAACATCTATTGATCTTATGTTCGTATTGCAGATGTTACATAATGAATTCTTATTTCGACTGTCTGACGTGTAGTAGAAGACGAAACTTCATCTCCACCTTTCCTCAATTCGCCAATGAGCTGGAGGATCGGAAACTAGTGAAGGGAAGGTGGCATGTGGATAAACAGGCCAACTGCAAGGGGGATATCATATTTAATCAGTTCACTGAGGTGATGTTTTATTACTTCCATGACTATATTCTTCACTGAGGTGATTTTTATTGCTTCCGTGAATATAATCTTAGCGTATTGTCATTCGTGAGGAGTCCAATAGATTACTGACTTTAATTTATTTCCTAGTAACACCTCGCCAACTACCATCGCTTCAGGAAAGATCGTTGATTCCAATTCGCAACTGATTACACATAGTTATAAGAGCAATGGCATATAGTTACACGCAAAATTACATTAATATAGGTAGACCTATATTCAGATTTGCATGTCGAATCAACTTAGGCAAATCTTTTGCAGGAATACCTTTCTGTGATGAACGGGACGCTGTTTATTCTTTAATTGACTAATTTATTTATTCATTAAGTGACTGGGGCATAAGACAGTTATGAAATATCGAACATTGCTAGGACACAACCTATAATTGTGCTAGTTGGTAAGGTATTGATATCTGAGTGATTCATGGAATTTCTTGGTTCATGAATGTACCAATTGAAAATGTTAATTTTTAAGTATATTTATAGAGCATCGAACTATTCAAAATTCCACAGTAGCGTTAAATGGACAACGAAAAAGCTTAGAACACAGCGAAAGATTGTCTCAAGACTATTAGAACAACTTTGAAGTATGTTCAGTAAGGCTAATTTTAGCATAAAGACACCAGATGGAACAAGAAAAGACTAGGTGGAACAAGAGAACACAAGGTATTGCAAGAGAACACCAGGTGGAGCAAGGTAACACCAGGTGGAACAATAGAACACCAGGTGGAGCAATAGAACATCAGAGTGAGAATGGTATCATCAGGTAGTCTCTTATTAGCCTGACTTTGTAGCAATCCTCCCTGTGATTCACTTATAGCCGATTGATTTTTTGAACAAGCGATTGTTTGATTTATTAATTACTTCATTGATTGATTAGTTGATTTATTGATTGATTGATAAAGATATTTAATTATACTTGACCGCTTGATTGAATAATTGATTGACAGGATATAGGCTGCTAAATTACCAACTGACTGACTGACTATTTATTGAATTGATCGCTTTAATTGTTTATCTACTAACCTATTGAATGACGATTTTGATTTCTTAATAGACCAATGGATCCGCAGAATCTGTCAAGATGGGATCATCGTCATCGTTTAGCTCTGGTTCAACGTCATCGAGAGTTGGCTGTGCAGTGAAAAGTTACAACTACCGGATATTTCACGACACCATGAAGCAGGCGGGAGACATCGTACAGGTTCTAGATATGATTGATCATTTATTTCAGTTTAATTTCCTTATAACTTGATGAAAGGTTACAAATGAGGAAGTTCTGGAGAGAGTTAGTATAGATAGACAGTTGATAAATGTATTAAGAAATAGGAAGAAGAGTTGGATAAGACACATTCTAAGGGGGAAGGTCTATTAAGAGAGATCATAGAAGGTAGAATGGAAGGAAAATGAGGCAGTGGCAGGCCGAGATTAGGTATGTTAGATGATTTAAAGACCAATTCATACGTGGACATGAAGAGGAAGGCGGAGGACTGAGAAGAGTGGAGGCGTTATATACCATGGACCTGCCAGTAGGCAGTGCACTAAGAGAGAGAGATAACTTGATCATATTCGTTTTTGGCTATCTTCTTATTCGTCTGCTTTAATTTATCATATTGGCTTTATTCGTCAAATCCATTTTGGAAAAAGCTGTGGAAAGTTAGACAGCGTCCTCCGCGCGTTCCCTATGTGATCATTTAAAATTTCTAGAATCACCCATTGCTGATTTCTTATTTATTGCTTGTATGAGATTTTACCAGTGTTGTGTCCTGGTTGCTTTAAGTATAGACCAACCGTGCACTGAACGGGTCGTAAAAGGCGACACAAATATAAGCTCCAAACCAAGGTAAAAAGGGTTTTTGGTGTGTGAGAGCCTTGGCTCCAGCATTGCTACAAAATGTAAACGAATGGAATGGTATTGGCATATTGCAATGTTTAAACCTGTTAGCACTCGGGCTTCCAAGTTGGTCGCTCATCGAAATACCCTAAGCTGTAACTGCTCTAATAACCGGGCCCTACGCAGCTCATTAAGCCTGTTGCTTAAATTCGTTTATTGACTTAATAGAAAACTTCACGTGTAACAAATTATATGTAATAAGTTCAGTCTAGTCAAACTCAATTGGAAAAGATTGAGTTGTTATCCAGAAGTCTTGCACGCAAGTGTACATTACAGAACCGAATTTACAAATCAGCTGTCATCTGGACTGTGTGCATTTGAAAATGAACAATTATTATAATTGCTTCATAATAAATTACACAATGATCTCTCATAAAATTTTAACTTTTGCTTAATATATCTTAAATTGTGTTAACAGGATTGTTTTCTCACGGAATGACGTCCCTACCCATTAAATGCTAATCGAAGCCGAGGAAGGCATAGGGGTCCCACCACGTCATAAGCAGAATCCCCAAGTATAATGGTATATCAAAAGGAATGTTATGGGTGATTTAAAGATCAACTCGTATGTGGATGTGAAGAGGAAAACGGAAGATAAAGATGAGTGGAGGCGTTATATACCATAGACCTGCCAGTAGGCATTGCACTAAGAGAGAGAGAGAGAGAGAGAGAGAGAGAGATCTTAAATGGTTCTAAGGGGGTAGGGTCTATTAAAAGAGGTCATAGAAGGTAGAATGGAAGGAAAAAGGGGCAGGCCGATATTAGGTATGTCAGATGATTTAAAGACCCACTCTTATGTGTAAATGAAGAGGTAGTCGGAAGACAAAGAATAGTGGAGGCGTTATATACCATGGACCTGCCAGTAGGCAGTGCACTAAGAGAGAGAGAGAGAGAGAGAGAGAGAGAGATCTTAAATTGTTGACGTCATGTCCTACATATAGGCTTTCATTGATGTGTGTTGCTTTGCGTTGTTCTTTAGTTTGAACTACCAGAGGACGGCTGTTCCATAGGATTGCTGACATTGGTTAGGATACCAGGGACGACTCTCTACCTGCTGTTTATCGAGAGGTTTCGAAGTCTCGCCCTTAATCCGTTCAACTTTCTCTGCATCAATCTATATCGGTACGTTGTCATTATGTCATCCTGATCATGTATGCTGATGAAAGTATCGACACCTTAGATAGGATATTTCATCATCATCAATAATTAGAGTACGTTAATGACAACATCGAGCACTACTGAACTAAGTTCAAGCGACATTTAACAAAATATAGACGGATTTACGAGATGCAAAAATCCAATTTCAGTTAACTAGTCCAAGGATATCGAATTGCTCGAAAGTAAAGGAGCTTTGCATGCTCGTCGCAACTTATTCGCATAAGTGCTCGTCGCATCTTATTTTATATGGATAAAAATTTGACAACACTATATTCATATCTAATGCACTGTCTAGTGGCAAGTCCAGTTCAGTTATACTTTCTTGAAATCAATGAATAAGCTCTTTATAGAGCAAAAATGATCGACCTCCGAAATATGCTCATCACGGTTGTTCCTGTGACAAATAGTTCTACCATTTTCAATAAAAAATCCACGAATAATCTAAAAGTACATATTAGTAATCTATAACAATCCATAAATAAGCTGGTTGTGCCCGTGTTGTGTCCGGACTTTTGCACAATGAGAAATCACCTCAAAATCATATATTTAGGCTAACCAACTTCTTCGAAGTTTTATAAAGGTATTATCTGTATGATGCTATCAATTTGTTTGTTTGGAAAGGATATAATCATTATATAGTCATTATACTTGGGCTGAGCAATTGGCAAGTTGTTCGACAGCGGATCAGTAGGTAAAAGGTTCAAATCCAATGCTCTACAAGTCACAGACATGCTAATCGAGCAGCAAACTAACGTTAAATTTGCTTTATGATATCATAAGTTGTTTACTGGCAGATGTCGTTCTTCTATGCGATAGTACAGACTCCATATCACGAACTGTAACTAGGGATCTGTCTCTCTTGGCCCTGCCATTAGGCTGAGCAATGGATTGGATGAAGGATTTAATTGTGTTACTGCGCAGAGCTTTCCCCACTGAGTCCGAGATCGTGGACCCATCCACTTGTTTGTTGGACTCGGGTAGGAGACTGAACTATGGGAGGACGTGCAGTAGATACGAGTTCAAACCCATGTACTGTCATTTTTCGGCAGCAACTCATCTCAGGCTTACTGCCAAATATCTGCTCATCGGAATCGTCGTTTCCGTATCTACGAATTATTTATTCAGGCGTTGAAACTTGAAATTATATCAATCAAGTCTTAATATTGTACGGATTTAATGGACACGTTAGTAGATCAGAAATAGAAGACTACAGTTTGGAATCATATGCAGTCCAACTCTAAAAATATTTTTATGATGCGAAATTGACGTTAATATTACTTTTATTGTTTTAAAAATTCTGTGAAGTGAACTGCAATAAGTGGTTGTTTGGAAGCTGCAATAGTTTGTCATTTCACTTTCGAATATATATATATATATATATATACATGTATATATATATATATATATATATATATATATATATATATATATATATATCGACGTTCAATACTGCTTAGTTTGACTTATTATATAACTGTTTCAGCTATGGCCTTGCCAGCCGTTGCAGTTTGTTCATAATTCGCTTATTTGCATCGAGTCATGTTGAACTATAGGGTAGTGAACAGGTGCTGAAAACCTGACCACACAATATTGGTTCTAATCTATCCTCTGATAAAATGCGCACGACTGCTGTTGACAGCTGTTCTCGTCAGTATCCAGGTATCCCATATCGGACGTCCACCGAGTCCCAGGGAATTGAGTTGCACATCTGTTGCATCAGTCAAGCTGACTTGATCCGGATCTCGCTGGAACAGATCTTGTGTCGGATATAGACTTTCTTATTGCGGCTTTACCATGGCTTTGCGTTGCAGTTAATTTTCGCTATCTACCGTTACAAATTAACTTATTGCAATTAATTGCCAATTCTCAATTTTTAGATTTTACTGAAAAGACTCAAGTCTAAGACTTTTAGCAGAGTTTGTTCGCTGTAAAATTGTCACTAGCTGGAGAGAGTGGCGAAGTCGGTAAGACACTCGACCGCGGATCAGTATGTGCGAGGTTCAAATCCTGGGCTCGCCCGTCACCGACATCGCTTTCGTGTGAGGAAACTTACGTTGACCTTAGCTTTACCAGCTTTACTACATGGAGAGATTATAAAGTTATGCCGTTAAGCTTTCCAGTGACACGTGCATTAATAACGATAAAGTGGTCCCTAGGATTTAAATTTTCTGTAGACAGTAGGATCGCAAAGTGCAGAACTATAAAGTTTTTCCTAAAATGATGGAATTCAGTTAACAATTTAAAATTTCATAACTGGTACTCTAGTGACATTTTTATTTTGATTGGTTTTCTGAATTTTAGATTTGCACATTTTTGAACTCAAAGCGCAGTTTGGTTCAATAGTGCTCGATGTTGTCTTTTGTGACAGTGGTACTCAAATGTTTCTGTTGTTGTTGGTTCTGATGATTCCTGGTACAATGTACAAGGTACAATGTACTTGTAAAATTAGTCCTAACTTTTATAATTATTCCAGAAAGATGTTTTTATGCACGACGATCGATTCGCTTGGTTACTGTTACAATTCTTAAGTTAAGTATAGTGACCCAACTCTAATTTTAAACTCGTAGTCTATGTCAAACTAGAAAGTCACTAAATCACTTTGATGGCGATATAATCTTAATTATTTAGGAGTAAATGAAATTTCAGACAGAGACTCGGTGGTCCGTATGGTGGAGCAAAATAATGTCAAACAAATTTACCTGACGTTCTCGATTATGGTCAATTCAATTCAATTGACTCTAAATCTGGGTCAGATTTAGAGTCAATTGAATTGACAAAACTACTTAGCAGCCTTGGTTGACGATTAACAGTGAGCCGCATCTGCGTGACAGCTGATGTCCACGTATACAGTGCAGCATGTGAAGACGAAGATGTCTAAATCCAGGGAATAGAATATTACAGATGGTATGAAGGTCAACGGTAAGAATAGAAAGTGAACGATAAAGCAAACGCGTCTTTTTCTCTATTAGTGGACTTCAGATAGAATGGATCCAAAAGTCATATTTTCAACAGAACTGAACAAATGTGTAGTTTATTTTTGTCAATCATCTTTTATAGATTTTTTGGAAAGGTGACTGCATAGAAGTATGTGAACGTGTCGAAACCATTGATTAGATACTCGATCTATGTAATCAATTATTACAGCTGTTGTATCTCTCATCAGATGTCTGTCAGTTGTTGAAAAGCTGATGTGAACAGTTCAACTCAAATTGCTTCCAGTTTAAGATGAACGCTCAATAAGAGACTAGGAATATGTTCATGTATTGAACTATTCGATTTATTAGTTGTTCCACTTACATGTATACGTATAAATACTGTTACTGGTTGATGAACCCTGCTTCTGTCACTTTTTAACGTAAATTTCATATTTTGGTTAGTTAAAATTTAAAATCAATTATTCATGTATATGTATAGGCTGTTAAATGAATCAGTACGGTTGCAATGATCTGTAAGTGCTTTAGAATTTAACGAGCTGACAGTGGTCAAACAATAGAGTGGTACTGGTAGTAAAGTGGTACAGTGGTCAAACAGTACAGTGGTACAAGTAGACAAGTGGTACAGTGGTCAAATAGTACAGTGGTACAAGTGGACAAGTGGTACAGTGGTCAAACAGTACAGTGGTACAAGTGGACAAGTGGTACAGTGGTATAAGTGGACAAGTGCTATAGTGGTATAAGTGGTCAAACACGTAGGCCTACAGAGAGAGTACGTGTCGTACTCTCGATGTTTGGTCGCTCGATGTTGTCATCTTGGATGTGCAATATTTGTCATTGATCTGCAATTGTTACAGCCCAAATGGTTAAATTTTCCCAACTTTACTCTCTTATGCCGTTTAAACGAGAATTATGATGCCAGGCTGAAAGGAACCCTAAATCATCTTAAAGGGAATCGTTTTATAAACGAAGTAAAAGGCTAAAGCTAAAGCTAAGTTTAACATCAATTTCCAATGTGGTTTCATGACAGTGACTGGGACAGAACAGGATTTGAACCCTGCACCTACTAATTAGATATCGAACAACATGCCAATAAGCTAGTCTAACCGGCTGAGAGGGAATCCCTGATGGGAGATATACAAAAGGACCGAGAATGGAAAGTTTGCACGATTTGAAAGCGAATCTTCTACATTTGAAAATGTACAAATGAAGAAGTCAACCGAATATTGAGATGACTTGATCTGATATTACTGTAACCCATATATTTACAAGGTTAGACCCTGTGGCATAGTCTACTGCACAGCCGAGTGAGATAATGTTTAGTCATAAAATTATAGCAATTCGTATCTTTGTTAACTTATTGGTTTATCTCTGTCAATTTAAGACAGTTGTAATAGGTTTTAGTAAAAGTGACTTACTACGTATCGCATTGTGCTTTATCGCAAAGAGTAACTATATAGAAATCTTTAGAATCACTCGTTGTATTTAGGTAAAATATAGGCCCACCTCAAAAGAGCAATAACCTTTTAAAGAGCATACTACCTTATCGTAAAGTAATTTTTTCCATTGAATATTTATATTATTAATGTTTTTGTGAACTTTTCTCATTTGCTTTCAGAATTGTAGGCCCGACACTCTCTGAGAAACTGGAATACTTAAGTAATTTTGGCTATTAAGCTAACAGGATCTTTACTAGAACCCGTGAAATCATGACTCAGCTAAAGGCATAGTGGATAATATCTATTTGGATACTATCATGCCAATAATTTTATATGAATAATTAAGATCAATATATATCGGATATTGTTCTTCTCGAAGACCCACAGGATATCAAAAAAGTATATTGTACGGAAAATGGATTAAAGCTCGCCGCCTGTATTTGTAAATGTAATATTTCCATACACAGGATGTACGCCTACTTAATCATAATTAATAAAAGGAGCCATGTATTTTTAAACAATGATGCTATTTAGAGAAACATAGAGCTGCAATATCTCTCGAGGATTATAATACAGGAATGCATTCTATATAATGGTGACTCCCGATTGATTGAATTGTCTTCTGAAGGTACGTTGAACTTTTAACTTATGAATTTCTCAATGAAACATTTCAGAGTTTCAACGTAATTTTGATGTGAAATGGAAATTATTTTAAAGCCGTATATTTATCCTTTGCGCAAATTCATTTGAGCGACCTCTGACTTGGTCTTCACTATTTTGATTCGTTTCGTCAACGAGCAATGTTTATTTACTTCTATTTCAAACCAAAACAATTGCACAATAAAAGTTAACATAGGGGGTCTAGAAACAGTAGGCCTATACACAATAATAAAGGGAAGGCAAGTATTCTAGTAATGACTACATTATAAACAGTTGGCTAGTGCAGGACGTTTGAGTTGTTGGAGAGATGGAGAGATAAGTAGGTCTACGGTGTTGAAGAGAGAGAGAGAGATAACGACAGAGAGATTGAGAGAGAGGGACTAAGAGGGGGAGAGACCGACAAAGGCATGGAAGAGCTGAGAGTGAAATGAAACGCTGGTGAGCATTTTGTTTAAACAGAAATAGCTTTTCTTAAAAAAGCTTTTCTATCGCTTAGACTTCTCTTTGCCTTATGTAGCTGGAAGATTGGAACCAAGTAAGATAATAATTTTTGTTTGTGAATTAATTGCGTATTAGCGCACTCTCGAGGGTCGAGAATTGCTAATGCTTAATATTTTTGCTTTTAGTCCTAATTGTAGATATCACTGTTTTAATTGTCTTGAGTTCTGTTCCCGTGCCTGTAGAATAGGATTTAAAAGTTTCTAAGCACTAAGTTTCTAAGTACAGTGGTTTGTTTTATTCTACATGTAGCTATTAATTGTGGACTTCGAAGTGAACTTTGGTTGAAGTTAACCAATGCTTTAGCTGTATACATTACTTTGAACTGATTTGTACACATGTAGTAGACTATCCGTTGTCTAGTTGATTAATCAAAAGAAGAACTAGAGAACAATTGTAATTGTATGCTTCTCAACATCACTAGTTTATTCTAACAGACACACACGATAGGCTAATACATGTATAATATAACAAAATATCCTTGTCAACGATTTACCTATCATCTCTATGGTTTAAGACAACTTGATACTAACAGTACTAATTACTATGATTCAGTAATTTTTACATTCTTTGCATGGATCCAGATATCTAACTGTCACGATTGAAGTTTTCATTGTTTGTGCTAACGATAGAGGCATCGAACAGCTTAATCTGACCTTGCTGTTTCTAAAGGAAAAATTTGCGTATGATGAGGTTTCTATATTCTAATTTTCAACGACAAATAGATACTTCTAATTAACTTGACTGCTGTTGTAGTTTAAATGTGTATCTTCTCTACTCTAAGAAAATATTTTATTTCACTATTGAACGCAGACGTATGTTCGGTAATTTGAGAAATGTCTTAGTTTCTAAGTATGGCAACGCACGCAACAATTATCTACGTCTATCACTAAACCTATCGGATTGTTCATTTTGTAGTCCATTGTTCAAGCTCAAAATCTTTTTCATGTTGAGTGATCGAATATCCTTGATATCAAAATTAATCTGCAAAACAAATAGAAAGATCAAGAACAAAATATAGTTATTATTGAATCAAATATTAGATGAAAGTGTTGTTGTATTTGTATTCTGAATGTTGTGGCAATAAAAAAGCCGGTAAAGCTAATGTTAACATCAGTTTTCTCCCTCGAAAGCGATGCCAGTGACGGGCAAGCCCAGGATTTGAACCCCGAACATACTGATCCGCGTTCGAATAACTTACCGACATTGCTATTGGCTACAGCCACTCTATGTATGATCAGTTTGTAGTCCCTAATAATGATACATGGACATAATGATAGTATAACTTACTGGGTATGTATAGTGAAGCGATTAATTTGTATGCTTCATTTTACTCGACAGCACAAATCTTACTGAAAGCCCAGCACTGAACAGATATTAGTAATGGATGTTGATGAATGGCGATTTACTGCAGAAATAATTTAAGTAATTTTTTTTGGTAGGCCTACAAACAAAATTGTAACCATTGCTCGTGTGATACCAATACAAAACTTAGCCATAGTTCAAAATCTATATCTGAAGGATAAAATATCATTGTATTTATACTGAAACTACTTAACCCTTTAAAATATCATGGCATTACTGACTTTTAATTATTATTTGGTCTCTGCTACGTTGGAGCCAGTGGCGATGTCGGTAAGATACTCGACCGCTGATCAGTATGTGCGGGGTTCAAATCCTGGGCTCGCCGTCACTGACATCGCTTTAAAGGGAGAAAACTGACGTTAATATTAGCTTTTTTATTGAATATTCTTGTAATTGTTGATTACTTCAATAACAATATATAACATTGCATAGTATTGCAAAGTTATTAGAGGAGAATGGGAAGAATAGCACAACATAGTTGTTGTGGATGTTGTGTGGGTGGGTAAGAAGATTAGATAAATAAAATCAGGTATGGAAGGAGTGAAATAGGGAACAATAAAGGAAAAATAAGCGGAATTGAAGATGAAGTTGGAAGTTAAAGTTGAAAGAACTTTAGGAGGATCAGCTAATGGCATGTGGGTTGAAAAATCCAAGAAAGTTATAGAATTCTATATGGAAGTGCTAAGTGTACGGACTGAGCGTAAATAAAGAAAAAAACGGTGCATTTAGAGAGTTGATGGAAGGGTGAGATGATAAACAGATAGAGTATTAAGCCAGGGATTACAGCTAAGGAAGGTAATAGACTTTTTGAGTCTAGAATAAAGTATGATGGGGTGTTGAAAAAGTTGGTTACTAGTAGGAATTAGGCTGGGTGGACAAAGTGGAGGCTGTGTGATAGGAAAATACCACTAAAATTGAAAGGCATATTATTTAGTTCTGTGCAAAGGTCAGTAATGATGTTCGGAGTGGTGGGCACTAAAAGGGGAATTTTACAAAAATTACATGTGGCTGAATTGAAAATGTGAAGTCTAATGCGTTATGAAACTGGGAAGGACAGAATTGAAAATGAATATAAGACAATGAAATTTGAGTTTTGAAGGGATCAGGGATAGGTTGTAACAGTCGAGATTGAGATGATATGGCAATATTGTGAGAAAGGCAACTGAGTAAGTAGTAAAGGGAGTTTGGTAGGACGAGCTGGATGTTAAGCTAGCGAGAGGTAGACCATAGCTGATGTGAGATTCGGTGATTAGTTAAGAAGGACATTAAAATTAGGGGATTGATTGATGATATGGTGTGGGACAGACAGCATTAGAGTATATCGATCTTAGTTAAACTGGGAGTTAAGAGAAGATAATGATGAATATATAACGATATTTGCAGGAACAACGATTTTGTATACGCAGGACCGTTGTGCAACTCTTTAATAAAACATTAATTTGTAAAATTAGCCTAAAAAGATAAGCTCAGATTCGTTTGCGAAATAATTGATATTGGAGTCTATTACTTGCCTTCAACGTGCTTAATTAACCAACAGTTGTGGTCTCAGTTTCGATTGTGGTGCTGACCTCATCCCAGGTATCGGTTTCAGTGTAGGTTGTTGTGGTGATGCTCACCTCATCACGATCTGCATAGTGAGTTGTGGTAGTCGAGATCTCCTCCCTTACGCAAACCTCTTTGAAGGATTCTGTTACTGTAGTAGTGGTTGTCTTGATGGTGGAATTACCTTCCTGCTTGGTGTCAACCTTCTTGTCCGCCTTCTCGCCGAGCTTCGTTTTAACTGGGTTCTTGCACGGCTTTGTCTCAGTTGACGACTCTGACCATGGGAAGGTCTTTCCACTAGTTTGCGTGTTAGTCTTCGCTATAACAGTCTTAGTGGTTTGAGCTGTACCAGCTGAGCTTGTTTTCTTTGTGTTTGCAGAAGAGACAGACTTTGAGCCACTGGATTTAGGAGCAGATGTTGAGGACTTGGAGTTGGTTGACTGGTTGGTCGATTTGGTAGTAGAAGATTTGTTATCAGACTGGGTCTTTGTTGTTTTACCTAGCGATTCGGAGG
Source organism: Enchytraeus crypticus (assembly GCA_905160935.1). Lineage (NCBI taxonomy): Eukaryota > Metazoa > Annelida > Clitellata > Enchytraeida > Enchytraeidae > Enchytraeus > Enchytraeus crypticus. The sequence goes on from CAJHZI010000513.1 coordinate 383,440, forward strand.
TAGTAGAAGATTTGTTATCAGATTGGGTCTTGGTAGTATGAACATCTTTGCTCTTGTCAGTGCTAACAACGGTGCCAGTATTCTTTGAGGTCTTGCTGTTAGCATCAGTTGAAGTTACCTTTTTGCCTGTGTTGACATCATTGGTGTGTGAATCATCCTTCTTTACGACGGTTGTTGTGGCTTTGTTATCGTGAGCGTTGGTTGCCTTCTCGTCCTTGTGCACATCAGTAGTTGTTACCATTTTGTCAGTGTGGACATCCTTGGTGTGAGAATTATCCTTCTTTACGACGGTTGCTGTGGCTTTGTTATCGTGAGTGTTGGTTACCTTCTCGTCCTTGTGTACATCAGTAGTTGTTACCTTTTTGTCTGTGTGGATATCCTTGGTGTGTGAATCATCCTTCTTTACGACGGCTGTTGTGGCTTTGTTATCGTGAGTGTTGGTTACCTTCTGGTCCTTGTGTACATCAGTAGTTGTTACCTTTTTGTCTGTGTGGACATCCTTGGTGTGTGAATCATCCTTCTTTACAACGGTTGTTGGGGCTTTGTCATCGTGAATGTTGGTTACCTTCTGGTCCTTGTGTACATCAGTAGTTGTTACCTTTTTGTCTGTGTGAATATCCTTGGTGTGTGCATCATCCTTCTTTACGACGGTTGTTGTGGCTTTGTTATCGTGAGTGTTGGTTACCTTCTGGTCCTTGTGTACATCAGTAGTTGTTACCTTTTTGTCAGTGTGAACATCCTTGGTGTGAGTGTTGTCCTTGTGAACGTCAATCTTGACTGTCTTGTCTGTGTGAACATCCTTGGTGTGAGTGTTGTCCTTGTGAACATCAACCTTGACTGTTTTGTCTGTGTGAACATCCTTGGTGTGTTTATCGTCCTTCTTCACCACGGTTGTTGTGGCCTTAGTATCATGAACATTGATTACCTTCTGGTCCTTGTGAACATCAGTAGTTGTTACCTTTTTGTCAGTGTGGACATCCTTAGTGTGAGTGTTGTCCTTGTGAACATCAATCTTGACGGTCTTGTCTGTGTGAACATCCTTGGTGTGTGAATCATCCTTCTTTACGATGGTTGTTGTGGCCTTGTTATCGTGAGTGTTGATCACCTTCTGGTCCTTGTGTACATCAGTAGTTGTTACCTTTTTGTCGGTGTGGACATCGTTGGTATGTGAATCATCCTTTTTTACGACGGTTGTTGTGGCCTTTGTGTCATGAACGTTGGTTTCCTTTTGGTCCTTGTGAATATCTGTAGTTGTTACCTTTTTGTCAGTGTGAACATCCTTGGTGTGAGTGTTGTCCTTGTGAACATCAATCTTGACTGTCTTGTCTGTGTGTACATCCTTGGTGTGAGAATCATCTTTCTTCACCACGGTTGTTGTGGCCTTAGTATCATGACCGTTGGTTACCTGCTGATCCTTGTGAACATCTGTAGTAGTTACCTTTTTATCAGTATGAATATCCTTGGTGTGAGTGTTGTCCTTGTGAACGTCAATCTTGACTGTCTTGTCTGTGTGTACATCCTTGGTGTGAGAATCATCTTTCTTCACCACGGTTGTTGTGGCCTTAGTATCATGAACGTTGGTTACCTTCTGGTCCTTGTGGACATCTGTAGTTGTTACCTTTTTGTCTGTGTGGACATCCTTAGTGTGTTTATCGTCTGTCTTGACAACGGTAGATGTAGCCTTAGTATCATGAACGTTGGTTACCTTCTGATCCTTATGGACATCTGTAGTAGTTACCTTTTTGTCAGTTTGCACATCCTTAGTGTGAGTGTTGTCTTTGTTAACGTCAATCTTGACTGTCTTGTCTGTGTGGACAGCCTTGGTGTGGGAATCATCTTTCTTCACGACGGATGTTGTGGCTTTAGTATCATGAACGTTGGTTACCTTCTGGTCTTTGTGCACATCAGCTGTTGTTACCTTTTTGTCGGTGTGGACATCCTTGGTGTGAGAATCATCCTTCTTTACGACGGTAGTTGTGGCTTTGTTATCGTGAGTGTTAGTTACCTTCTGGTCCTTGTGTACATCAGTAGTTGTTACCTTTTTGTCAGTATGGACATCCTTAGTGTGAGTGTTGTCCTTGTGAACGTCAATCTTGACTGTCTTGTCTGTGTGAACATCCTTGGTGTGAGTGTTGTCCTTGTGAACATCAACCTTGACTGTTTTGTCTGTGTGAACATCCTTGGTGTGAGAATCATCTTTCTTCACAACGGTTGTTGTAGCCTTATTATCATGAACGTTGGTTACCTTCTGGTCCTTGTGAACATCAGTAGTTGTTACCTTTTTGTCAGTGTGAACATCCTTGGTGTGAGTGTTGTCCTTGTGAACGTCAATCTTGACTGTCTTGTCTGTGTGAACATCCTTGGTGTGAGTGTTGTCCTTGTGAACATCAACCTTGACTGTTTTGTCTGTGTGAACATCCTTGGTGTGTTTATCGTCCTTCTTCACCACGGTTGTTGTGGCCTTAGTATCATGAACATTGATTACCTTCTGGTCCTTGTGAACATCAGTAGTTGTTACCTTTTTGTCAGTGTGGACATCCTTAGTGTGAGTGTTGTCCTTGTGAACATCAATCTTGACGGTCTTGTCTGTGTGAACATCCTTGGTGTGAGTGTTGTCCTTGTGAACATCAACCTTGACCGTTTTGTCTGTGTCCACATCCTTGGCGTGTTTATCGTCTTTCTTCACAACGGTTGTTGTGGCCTTAGTGTCATGAACGTTGGTTACCTTATGGTCCTTGTGTACATCTGTAGTTGTTACCTTTTTGTCAGTGTGAACATCCTTGGTGTGAGTGTTGTCCTTGTGAACATCAATCTTGACTATCTTATCCGTATGAACGTCCTTGGTGTGCTTATCGTCCTTCTCGACTACGGTTGTTGTGATCTTAGTGTCATGGACATTGGCTACCTTCTGTTCCTTGTGAATGCCTCCTGTGCTTCCATCTGTATCCTTTTCTGTCTCTGGCTTCCTATCGGTTGGTTTATGCGTTTCGTGTGTCTTGGTGTCTATTGGCTTGTGTGGCACTGGTTTATTATCTGTTGGGTTGTGCGTTTCGCGGGTCTTGCTGTCAGTTGGCTTGTGTGTCTCTGGTTTCTTATCTGTTGGCTTGTGAGTTTCGTGGGTCTTGGTGTCAGTAGGCTTGTGTGGCTCTGGTTTCTTATCTGTTGGCTTGTGTGTTTCTTTGGTCTTGCTGTCAGTTGGCTTGTGTGGCTCTGGTTTATTATCTGTTGGTTTGTGTGTTTTGTGAGTTTTGGTCTCAGTTGACTTGTGTGCCTCTGGCTTCTTATCTGTTGGTTTGTCTGCTTCTTGGGTCTTGCTGTCAGTTGGCTTGTGTGGCTCTGGCTTCTTATCTGTTGGGTTGTGCGTTTCGTGGGTCTTGGTGTCAGTTGGCTTGTGTGGCTCTGGTTTCTTATCTGTTGGTGTGTGTGTTTCGTGGGTCTTGGTGTCAGTTGGCTTGTGTGGCTCTGGTTTCTTATCTGTTGGCTTGTGTGTTTCGTGGGTCTTGGTGTCAGTTGGCTTGTGTGGCTCTGGTTTCTTATCTGTTGGCTTGTGTGTTTCGTGGGTCTTGGTGTCAGTTGGCTTGTGTGGCTCTGGTTTCTTATCTGTTGGCTTGTGTGTTTCGTGGGTCTTGGTGTCAGTTGGCTTGTGTGGCTCTGGTTTCTTATCTGTTGGGTTGTGTGTTTCGTGGGTCTTGGTGTCAGTTGGCTTGTGTGGCTCTGGTTTCTTATCTGTTGGTGTGTGTGTTTCGTGGGTCTTGGTGTCACTTGGCTTGTGTGGCTCTGGTTTCTTATCTGATGGCTTGTGGGTTTCGTGGGTCTTGGTGTCAGTTGGCTTGTGTGACTCTGGTTTCTTATCTGCTGGTTTGTGTGTTTCGTGGGTCTTGGTGTCAGTTGGCTTGTGTGGCTGTGGTTTCTTATCAGTTGGCTTGTGTGTTTCTCTTGTGTCAGTTGGCTTGTGTGGCTCTGGTTTCTTATCTGTTGGCTTGTGTGTTTCGTGGGTCTTGGGTGTCAGTTGGCTGTGTGGCTCTGGTTTCTTGGTGTCAGTTGGCTTGTGTGGCTCTGGTTTCTTATCTGTTGGCGTGTGTTTCGTGGGTCTTGGTGTCAGTTGGCTTGTGTGGCTCTGGTTTCCTATGTGTTGGGTTGTGTGTTTCGTGGGACTTGGTGTCAGTTGGCTTGTGTGGCTGTGGTTTCTTATCTGTTGGTTTTTGGGTTTCGTGGGTCTTGGTGTCAGTTGGCTTGTGTGGCTCTGGTTTCTTATCTGATGGCTTGTGAGTTTCGTGGGTCTTGGTGTCAGTTGGCTTGTGTGACTCTGGTTTCTTATCTGCTGGTTTGTGTGTTTCGTGGGTCTTGGTGTCAGTTGGCTTGTGTGGCTGTGGTTTCTTATCTGTTGGCTTGTGTGTTTCGTGGGTCTTGGTGTCAGTTGGCTTGTGTGACTCTGGTTTCTTATCTGTTGGTTTGTGTGTTTCGTGGGTCTTGGTGTCAGTTGGCTTGTGTGGCTGTGGTTTCTTATCTGTTGGGTTGTGTGTTTCGCTGGTCTTGGTGTCAGTTGGCTTGTGTGGCTCTGGTTTCTTATCTGTTGGCTTGTGTGTTTCGTGTTTCTTGGTGTCAGTTGGCTTGTGTGGCTCTGGTTTCTTATCTGATGGCTTGTGAGTTTCGTGGGTCTTGGTGTCAGTTGGCTTGTGTGGCTCTGGTTTCTTATCTGCTGGCTTGTGTGTTTCGTGGGTCTTGGTGTCAGTTGGCTTGTGTGTCTGTGGTTTCTTATCTGTTGGTTTGTGTGTTTCCTGGGTCTTGGTGTCAGTTGGCTTGTGTGGCTCTGGTTTCTTATCTGTTGGCTTGTGTGTTTCGTGGGTCTTAGTGTCAGTTGGCTTGTGTGGCTGTGGTTTCTTATCTGTTGGTTTGTGTGTTTCGTGGGTCTTGGTGTCAGTTGGCTTGTGTGGCTCTGGTTTCCTATCTGTTGGGTTGTGTGTTTCGTGGGACTTGGTGTCAGTTGGCTTGTGTGGCTGTGGTTTCTTATCTGTTGGTTTTTGGGTTTCGTGGGTCTTGGTGTCAGTTGGCTTGTGTGGCTCTGGTTTCTTATCTGATGGCTTGTGAGTTTCGTGGGTCTTGGTGTCAGTTGGCTTGTGTGACTCTGGTTTCTTATCTGCTGGTTTGTGTGTTTCGTGGGTCTTGGTGTCAGTTGGCTTGTGTGGCTCTGGTTTCTTATCTGTTGGCTTGTGTGTTTCGTGGGTCTTGGTGTCAGTTGGCTTGTGTGACTCTGGTTTCTTATCTGTTGGTTTGTGTGTTTCGTGGGTCTTGGTGTCAGTTGGCTTGTGTGGCTGTGGTTTCTTATCTGTTGGGTTGTGTGTTTCGTGGGTCTTGGTGTCAGTTGGCTTGTGTGGCTCTGGTTTCTTATCTGTTGGCTTGTGTGTTACGTGGGTCTTGGTTTCAGATGGTGTGTGTGGGTGTGGCTTTTTGTCGGATGGTTTGTGTGTTTCCTGGGTCTTGGTATCAGTTGACTTGTGTGGCTTTGGTGCTTTATCTGTTGGCTTGTGAGTTTCGTGCGTCTTGGTGTCAGTTGGCTTGTGTGGCTCGGGTTTCTTATCTGTTGGCTTGTGTGTTTCGTGGGTCTTGGTGTCAGTTGGATTTTGTGGCTGTGGTTTCTTATCTGTTGGTTTGTGTGTCTCGGGTGTCTTGTGAATGGTTGGTTTTTGTGTATCGTGTGTCTTGGGATCGGTTGGTTTGTGTGTATCGTGTGTATTGTGATCGTTTGGTTTGTGTGTATCGTGTTTCTTGTGAATGGTTGGTTTGTGCGTATCGAGTTTCTTGTGATCGGTTGGTTTGTGTGTATCGTGTGTCTTGTGATCGGTTGGTTTGTGTGTATCATGTGTCTTGTGATCGGTTGGTTTGTGTGTTTCATGTGACTTGTGATCGGCTGATTTTTGTGTCTCATGTTTCTTGTGAAAGGTTGGTTTGTGTGTATCGTGTGTGGTTGGTTTGTGTGTATCGTGCGTCTTATGATCGGTTGGTTTGTGTGTATTGTGTGTTTTGTGATCGGTTGATTTGTGTGCATCATGTGTCTTGTGATCTGTTGGTTTGTGTGTATCCTGTGTCTTGTGGTCGACTGGTTTATGCAGCTTTGGTTTCTTATCTATGGGTTTGTGTGTATCGTGTGTGCTGTGATCGGATGGTTTGTGTGGATCATGTTTCTGGTGATTGGTTGGTTTGTGTGTATCGTGTGTCATATGATCGGTTGGTTTGTGTGTATGATGTGTCTTGTGATCGGTTGGTTTGTGTGTTTCATGTGACTTCTGATCGGTTGGTTTGTGTGTCTCGTGTTTCTTGTGAACGGTTGGTTTGTGTGTATCGTGTGTCTTGTGATCTGTTGGTTTGTGTGGATCGTGTTTCTTGTGATCGGTTGGTTTGTGAGTATCGTGTGTCTTGTGATCGGTTGGTTTGTGAGTATCGTGTGTTTTGTGATCGGTTGGTTTGTACGTATCGCGTTTCGTGTGATCGGTTGGTTTGTGTGTATCGTGTTTCGTGTGATCGGTTGGTGTGTGCGTATCGTGTTTGTTGTGAATGGTTGGTTTGTGTGTATCGTGTGTCTTGTGATGGGTTTGTTTGTGTGTATCGTGTGTTTTACGATCGGTTGGTTTGTGTGTATCATGTGTCTTGTGATCGGTTGGCTTGTGTGTTTCAAGTGTCTTGTGATCGGTTGGTTTGTATGTATCGTGTTTCGTGTGATCGGTTGGTTTGTGCGTATCGTGTTTCTTATGAATGGTTGGTTTGTGTGTATCGTGTGTCTTGTGATGGGTTTGTTTGTGTGTATCGTGTGTTTTACGATCGGTTGGTTTGTGTGTATCATGTGTCTGGTGATCGGTTGGTTTGTGTGTTCCATGTGTCTTGTGATCGGTTGATTTTTGTGTCTCATGTTTCTTGTGAAAGGTTGGTTTGTGTGTATCGTGTGTGGTTGGTTTGTGTGTATCGTGTGTCTTGTGATCGGTTGGTTTGTGTGTCTCGAGTGTCTTGTGGTCAATTGGTTTATGATGCTTTGTTATCTTATCTATTGGTTTGTGTGTATCGTGTGTTTTGTGATCGGTTGGTTTGTGAGTATCATGTGTCTTATGATCTTTTGGTTTGTGTGTATCATGTTTCTTGTGATCGATTGGTTTGTGTGTATCGTGTGTCTTGTGATCGGTTGGTTTGTGTGTATCGTGTGTCTTGTGATCGGTTGGTTTGTGTGAATCGTGTTTCTTGTGATCGGTTGGTTTGTGAGTATGGTGTGTCTTGTGATCGGTTGGTTTGTGTGCATCATGTGTCTTGTGATCGATTGGTTTGTGTGTCTCGTATGTCTTGTGAAGGCTCGGTTTGTGTGTATCGTGTTTCTTGTGATGGTTTGGTTTGTGTGTATCGTGGGTCTTGTGGTCGCTTGGTGTATGGTGCTTTGTTTTCTTATCTGTTGGTTTGTGTGTTTTGTGGGTCTTGTGTATTGGTTTGTGCTGTTCATCCGTTTGATCGGTTGGTTTGTGTGTATGTTTCACAATTGGTCTGAACGGTTTTTTTGTTCCCGTCTCTCTGTTTGGTGATCTTCTATCGGGTGATTTTCTATGGTCATGATCATGATGATCGTGTGACTTTTTGTGTTTGGGTGGAAGCTTTGGGTTGTGTTTACGATGCGGCAGTTGAGCGATGATCTTTATCTCTCGTTTTAGATTGTTTAGATCATTCTTGATGTTAAATACGTCGTCACAGCTGCATCCACCGAATAAAGGCTTGCACATGGTGCAGGCTTCGTTCTCGGCCAGCTGATGGGGAGTCTTCGTAACTAAATCCGTCGAACTCTGAACCGTTTGAGAATTCTTCACTAGCTCTCTGTATATCAATCAACCATTTGAATTGGCTGGATTCTGATTAGCTGTACTTTATATAGGTATCTTGGATTGTTTTATTTTGCGTTGGCTGCTATGTATCAAAAGCAGAGCAGATGTACATGTTTTTGTAAGCAATTACCTTTGAGCAGTCGTCGCATCACATTCCCAAAAGAGATCGAAATTTAAGAAACTAATATTTTTATTCCGTGTTAACTCGGAAGGGGTAAATGTTACATCCAAGTATTACCCATATTGTCTGAGCCATACCCGTGTTGAGCCTAGGCCACTGAATAGTGGATGAACCGTAATTTTTGTGAAAAGGTGCAACTAAACAAAACTATGGAATCTAAACGGAAACCCCCTTAGAAGCCATACTATCGTCAAGCGGTAGGCTACATTAAGGTTTAGGTAAAGTTGTCCCTGCCTTTAGTTCAGGCACAACTCGCTAGTCTATGGAATACTTTTTATGTAGCTTAAACAGATAATTTAAGCAGAAACCTGTACCTTAAACCTTGCACTACACAGAACACTTGAGAAAGTCTTCAATTGGTGAATTGAAGACATTCAACTAGATTACATTCAATGTTACATTCAATTAAGATATTAGTAAGTTTAACACATTCAATATATTAGCCTATACCCACTGTTTAACGCTTTTATTTAATTAGTTTATTCCCACTGATACTCTTGCAATTTAATATTTGGATATGTATTCTAGTGAAATAGCTGTGTTTGAGAAGCAGTACTTACGGTGAGACTGGCTTTTGGGTGTCTGGTTTGACTTCATCACCGAAGGCTGCGGCCACGGCCAACAAGACGATCAGGAAACTTACACGCACTGCCATCCCGTCGTCTGCTTGATCTCTTCTTTGTGTTGCCGTTTAGTTGCTTCCTCTGCGAATTTTTCAAGCCTTCTGAAGACCTATTAGGCTACTTGAATCAGTGAATGAACTAGTTGTAGGCTACTGTTGTGCTGAGGTGATTCTTGCTGAACAACCTCAAGTCAAGTGATGTCCTTCTCTTTCAATCTTTCAGCTTTTATACTCTCTTTGCTTTGTGCCGAGTATCACTAACAGAGCTGTTTGATACTTGATGTCCACGTGTAAGACTCATTGATCGGGAGATCGATCCTTCTCGGAATGTATTCTAGGACCACCTGGACCAGCTGGTGTTAGTGTCAAGTGGTGGTCATACCGCTTCACCTCACATATTCTTTCTTCATTTGCACCTCAGGTGTCGCTATTGTTTAGGTATTTTTTATTGAGCTTCTCTTGTTGGATTATGTTTTTACCTTCAAACTTCTTATATGTTTGTTTTTTCACAATAATAATTCATGCAAATACAAACAAACTGAAGTAGTAAATAAACAAATAATCCAGGAGAAACGGGTTATCACAAAAAGCACATTGAAATAAAGTAGTCAGTATAGCATCAACAAAGAATAACAAATTCTTATCTAATTGTCAACTTTGCTACAGAGTATTATAGAACCAAAGGCATACATTTTAATTATTGCCCATACAGGCTACATATAAAGAGGGCAACTACAAAAATATTAAAAAGATATTACAAATAGGGTTAAAGCTAAATATATATAGACTATTTGAGATAAAATATTATGGCGATCTAATATTTAGACAGATGTTCAAATAAACTGATATATCATCCTGTTGTTTGCTGTGTTTTCTAAAAATTATAAGCTTATTTTAATGGCCTCACCTACTATTCTATGGATTCGTCAGCTTGCTTAGGATTGATTACAATATGCTTTCATATCAATTTTTGCAGATGAAATTAAACTTCTTTAATAGATATAGCTGTACCTTAAGGAAATCAGTTTGTTTATATGACGTCTTAATCATCATCATCATCTTCCCTTAAATCCTAGTTGAACTAGGGTCGGGATACAATTAGACCTTCTAGGCCTTCTTTGAAAGTTTTTTCATTCGCTTAATTTCGTAGCAATTTCTGGAGCCTAGTCGCTCACCAACCGAATGCCCTTTCTGCCGCTGGTTTGAATCTTATTTTTATTTCGCCTTCTACGACACGTGCATATCTACATCTACACAGTTGGTTTATTCTTCATGCAACCCGGACAAAACACAGGGCAGATCACGTCTTAATACAAAGTCCTATGTTTGTATTGATCTTTTCAATATCTTTTCTATTGATATATAGGCCTATGGATATATTTTATTATTTACAGAGTAGGCCTATTGGGTCTGTTGGATGGTAAACACAATATAAAACTTGCTGGGTTTACAAAAAAAGTGCATGGTCTCAACATTACTCCATTAAAAATTATGAAATTAATATTAATATCAATAAAACCAAAGTCATGAAAGGATAACGAGTCAATGTAGAAATAAACGGTACGAAGTTATAATAGGTAAAAAGTTTCATAATACACAGTAGAAGATGCGACATATGGAATACAAATATAATGAAGATTGTTCAAGCAAAAGAGGCCTTCCGAAAGAGGAAAGTACTATTATCAAAACGTTTGAAGAAATCCACGAAGATAAAGATTGTAAACACAGTGGGACCCAAGTAGACTCATGTTCGGTTGTGAAACATGGACGTTACGAAGGACGGTTATCAGGAAACGGAAAGAATTCGAAATATGGAGCAATGGAGAAAAATAGATAAAATCATATCGATTGATAAAATTACGAAGAGGTGTATTAATAGACAAAAAGTTTCATATATTTAAGACACATGCTACTACACAGTAGAAGATGCGAAATATGGAATACAAATATAGCAGCGAATTAATAGACAATAGATAACTATCGTAAGGAGTAGAAAGAAGAACTGCAGTGGATCGGCTATGTCCTGGATTCGAATGTTTTACTAAATGAGGTAATTGAAGGAGTAAAAGCTGGTAAAGCTAAGGTTAACGTCAGTTTCCTCACTCGAAAGCGATGTCAGTGACGGGTGAGCCCAGGATTTGAACCCGCACCTACTGATCCGCGGTCGAGTAACTTACCGACTTCGCCACTGGCTCCAGCCAGTAATGGAAGAAACATAGGTTAGAGGAAGATCGAGGCTTGGGATTCTGGATGATTTGATAACTGAATGGTATGTGGATATGACGAGAAAAGTAGACAATAGAAATATGTGGAGGATTTGTAAGCCGTGGTTAATTGCTTCCGTGGATAGACTCTCGCACTCGCAGTCTTCCTAAATATTAGAGGGATAAAGACTAATGTAGACCTACATGTTTTACTTTCCTCAGTCAGCGTATTAATAGGCTCTCCAAGTCAAAATTGGACCACACTTTTTATTTATATGACTAGACCTGCATACACGACATATGTTATAAAGTGTCTCACTTAGTAAATGAAGTTAGAAAGATTTACAAACTACGTAAAATTTTTCAGACCTACTAGTTAACATTTGTGAGTAAAATGTCGAAAGGTATGATTTAAATCAGAAGACAATTTCAATTTTGTACTTATTTAAAATTGCATAGGGTAAAATCAATAACATTATTGTTTCAATCTTTACTTTAAGCAAAAATTCATATTTTCAACACCAATGAGTTTAATTTGCAATATTCACCTCCCTTAAATCTGTTTTGTAACGTCACTGCAAAATATCTATGCCTACGTGTCGAATGCATTGATTGGATACCCGATCTGTGTGATCAATTGTCACAGCTGTTGGTTCGCCTACCAGATGTCTGTCAGTTGTTGAAAAGCTGACGTGAATCATTCGACTCAGATTGCTTCCAGTTTAAGAATAACTCTCAATAAGTAAGGACATAGAAGTCTAAATTTGTTTAAATATTTGATTAATTTGTTGCTCAACTATACATCGAAATACTGCCACCGATTTACTATGCGTCTTTTAAAACGTCGTTGTCATTCTTAAATGTGTAGAAAACTGATGACAAGTATTTAGATGTCATAGGTCATCAGACGATCAGTAAGGTTGTAAAGACGTCGGTCGATGCGATCTTCATGGATAAAGACTAAATTATGGTGGATCTGCATTTAGTATAACCTAAATTGCTTAACAATTTTTCAACACATTATAGGCTACTGTCGAGAGGATGGCATTAGATGAATGCAATGAGAATTATGATGCCCGGCTAAATGGACCCATAGTGCATCTAAAAGTGGATGAATTTTCTCAAGGAAGCAGGCCCAGTAGGTCGATGTGTATGCTAATGCTAATAGCAGTTAAGATTAATGTCAGCTTCCTGTTAGATAGCATGCTAGATATGATAGCTTGATAGACTGGGAGTGCACCGGATTTAAACCTTGCACATACTGATCCACTTTTGAACAACAATGATATGCTTATATTGAATATCTTGATTTGAAATAAGCTTTTAGCTGCTTTTTTGATTTATTTAGGCTATATGTGTCAGGGCATCGGCCCATCCTCGGCCGTTAAAAGAAGATTGGATAAGCAGAGAATTAGAGGAAGACCGAAACTAGAGATTTTTCGCTATTTAGAAACGAGTGACTGTGTCGGAATGTAGAGCAAATCAGAACATAGAAGATAATTTGATTTGATAATGCGGTATGTCATGGACCTACTGTTAACAAGCTCATTGAGAGACGTAGAGTAATTTAAAATGAAGTATTCCAATCTCTGTTAATTTTTAAGAGAGATTGATTAAAAATCACAGGAGAGCCTAGCCTCCTGTGATTTTAACCGGGAGATCGCTTGCGCATTTTGATGGTACACAACAAAAACCTTGACAGACAAATCTTCTCATCTGTGTTCTTCGAGGTTTAGTTCGCTCTACTTGTCCCTGTGCTTAACTAATATTTTCAGTTATTTCTAGAAGAGAGATGGACATGAGTTGGGTAGACCCATGGATTTTGTAGGGTTTGGCTAGGTTAGATCGTAGTTTTGGACATGCGTGGATTGAGTTTGGCAGGGTTTAGTCTCGTCAACTGCAAATATATAAATATAAATTCAATTTTTAAAATTAATTAATTAAAAGGATATTAAAATATATGATGCTAGCTTTATGGGATTTAGATACAATTTGTGGGAGAAGGTTGAAACACTGGTCGTAATTTATTTCAATACGTTCATTGCTTTATATTGTCCTTTATAAATCTATTGTTCTCCTTTTGGGCGTTAGTTTTGGTAATAATCCATAAAATATGTTCATTTTGTTACAAATGCGGCCGGATATAACCAGGAGTTGTGTTGGATCGAGTTAGAATTTGAACTTTTTATGATGGGTAATGTTGAGTTAGATCTAGTAAATGATGGGCAGGGTTGCCATTGATGGGCAAAATGGACTAATTTCCGCCTCTTTTCTAGAGTCTCCTTTAAGCCTTTGTGATTTTATTCAGCTTACTATCCTCATTCAATAACGTATTATAGCACAGTTATTTTAGAAAAGTAGGCTATAGCATTCTTATATTCGAAATTTAGTTTGTCAGATTTCTAGTAGGCTCTGCTTCATTTCAAATGTATAGTTGACTATATGTATAGCGCACATACAGTTACAACATATATGTACGCTTATAGTGCAGCAATGTTGGTAATGTAGTAGGATTATGTACATTTGAAGTTTTGTTTTATTATACCGTAATTCTAGTCCTACAATGCTTTAATTCTACTTCACCCTACAGCTCTACACGATAGTATTTGGTTTCAGTATGATTTAAAATTTCGTTAACTGTAGGCTTAATCCGGTAAGATATAATCTGTTCGCAGAGGTATAGTTTTAGAATGAATTTTATGTAAAAATTGCAATAATTAAATTTAACCTACTGTCGCAAATGATTGACTAATTCATTTTCGATTTGGTAAATTTTATTACATGATAAAATACTTTATTCGATTTAATATTTCTCTATTTAAAGTGTTTTATTTGGTGAAAGTTTCACTTTTATAAATATTGTAGGCATATTCCGCAGGACATTCTCTCAGAAAATGGAATACTTCATTAGAATATCAACCTAAAAAGGTTTCAAACTATGTAAGCCGTATTAATATGATTCAGTTTAAGGTAAAGTGGATAAATTGATACTATCTTTTGGATACCAGCAATTTACTGCAGACAACTATGTTCAATACACATGTATAACGGATATCTACGATCTCGAAGACAAACAGGAAATCTGTATAGGTCTACCTATATACTTTTCGGCGAATGGATTAAGGTTCTTACTCGTGCTTTTATACATACACGTAGAATTACCTTGCAAGATTATGCATATTATACAACTATATTATTACAAGAAAAGCATGTAATAAGCCTAAGTATGATATTCAGAACAAAATAGAGCTGCAATAAATCTCGATGATTATTTTATAATGCAGGAATGCATTTTATATAATGACGACTCCCTGATTGATTGAATTGTCGTCCAAAGGTACGTTTAACTTTTAACTACTGGCTTTTCTCAATTTACAAATTTCAGGTTTTCAGCAAAATTATAACGTGAAATGGAAATTATTTTAAAATAATACATTTATCCTTTGAGCAAATTCAATTGTGCGACCTCTGACTTCGTTTTAATATTTTATTTATTTAGTTAACGATCAATATTTATTTTAATTATTTAGTTGCTTTAATTTCAAAACAAAACAAAAATTGCAGAATTAGCATGAACATATCAACAGTAGGCTATGTATGTTACAAACAATAATGGTAGGCCTACTATTGTAACTGAAATTATTGTAACTGAAATATTGTTGTGTGTGATTAAAAATTCTTCGTTTTTCGTTCAAAAATTCGACAACTTTGAAAGATCTAAATGATCGTTAAAATTACTTCGAAATTAAAATAGAAAATGAAAATATAGCCCGAGTTGAGTTGTCTAACCCATTTCTTGGGGCATTATCGATCAAACTCTTACCTGTGTTCAGCATGTTACTTATAACATCATCGTCATCATCATTCTCATCATCATCATCATCATCATTATCATCATCAGCAGCTTCCCATAAATCACAGTTTAACCGGGGTCGGGATACGAATAAACCTTCTCCAGTCCTCTAAAGTTTATCCATTTGTTTAAGTTTTTGTGTCAATTTCTGGAGCCTAGGCTCTCACCACCGAATACCCTTTCTGACGTTGGTTTGGATCTAGTTTTTGTGTCGCCATCTACGACACGTGCATATTTACACGGTTGGTCTATTCTTCAAGCAAACCGGACACAATACGGGGGAAAAGGTTACTTGTTAGTTCACATGTTACTTATAACATATTCCTTAAAATATCGAAATCTCTTATTATTATCAATAGACTAAGATATAACCTCCAGTGTTCTATCAAGTGCCAGGTTCAACGTACATATTCATACTCAGAGTCTGTTTTTACACTACATAATTCGGGAGCACTCCATAGATCCGCAAGTTAATCCCTTCACAAGAGGCAATAAAAGTCACATGTTGTCTATAGCTTGGGAAAAATATGGATTCGGAGGTGGTTTCCCTTTACCTTCTTCAGTTCTTGTTTAGTCGATTTCTTAACAACACTATCATGAGATCAGAAATTCAGACTGTCATAATGGCATGTATTACATTTAGAAGTCCATTATTAATTTTGGGACCTGTTACAGAAATGACTTGTCACGCTAGGAGAGTGTTCTGCATTTAGGAATAGCAAGTTTTCTTGACTCATCAAATAGCAATTTTTTCAAATTTAACAAGCACTTATTGTTATACAGATAATATTATGATGTACAGAAATGGTATTCAGAGGGAAAATATCGGGCAAAAGCGTAATTCCAATACCTAATCACGGTGTAGTACTAACATACATGTGTGTGCGTAAGCTCCGAAATACATCTACATGTACAATATATATAGAACTTTCACGACGATTTTCTGTTAACAACTCCTATTCAACTATATTCGAAATCTTTCGTTGCTTAGCTGTACCGCGTCTGGTTTTAGATGCTAGGGATACGATTTCGATCGCAATACTTCTTTTGTACATATTTGACGTTATTTTGGTTAAATCTGAATGGATATACAAGAGAAAAAAACAAGAGAAATACTTTGACCACTCAACAGTATTTAGGTCTATAATGAATCAGTACATCAGAGTTTAGTTAACAGTAGGGAGTATTACAATCTCTTTAAGTGGATATACAAGTATGTTATGCAAAATTACTAAATACTTATTGAATATGCTAGAATAAAGAAAAATTACAGCGGCATTACATTATGATTCCAAACACATTTCTACACTATCATTCAGTTTTTACAAATTCGTTCGTAATTCCATAATTAATGGCTGGAGCCAGTGGTGAAGTCGGTAAGATGCTCGACCGCGGATCGGTATGTGCAGGGTTCAAATTCTGGGCTCGCGCGTCACTGACATCGCTTTCGAGTGAGGAAACTGACGGTAACATTAGCTTTACCTTTAACTAAGAGTTGTAAGAGAAGGTCCTATGAAAATGGTACGTGGCAATATCTTTCAGTCAAGGTTTTGTTATTTGCTTCTAAGGCACTTTTTCATCCGATTTCCTAGCTCGGCTAGATAGAACTTTTCCGTATTTTTGTCACCCTCACCCAACGTCGATTTTTCAGCATACGCTGACCAACTAGGTCCACAGATGTCATTAAAATGTGTGTGTGTGTGTGTGTGTGTGTGTGTCTATATATATATATATATATATATATATATATATATATATATATATATATATATATATATATATATATATATATCTAAAAACTATATATACACATGTATATATATATATACATGTATATATATATATATCTTTTTCTAATCATTTTCATGATAGAAAAAACCTACAGTAAAATAAAATAAAATAATGGAATCACATCAGTTTACCTCCGTAGGGTACGGCTATCTTTAAAACACGCTAAATGTCTTAAATCAAGAATAGGTTTATATAGTGATGTGTACTGTTGAGGACGTCCCTGACATCATCCCTGGATGAGGAAGCGGACGTTAAACCTTTTTTTATTATGATTATTAATATATTGGAATTTATATTCTGGAAAGGAGTATTTGCATATGTGTTTCCTCCGAATCCCCGACTTGAAATTCAGGGTGGGACGTGCCCCCCATGTCTCCCCGGTGGTAAAGCCAAAGTGCCCCCCAAGTCTCCCCGGTGGTTACGCCAATGGGCCCCCCATGTCTCCCCGGTGGTTACGCCAATGGGCCCCCATGTCTCCTCGGTGGTTACGCCGATGTGCCGGACTGAGTTATTCAGGCATTTGAATGTTATCAGGCAGGATTTATATTCGATGCGTTCTGGGATTTTAAGCCAATGAGATTACTGAATGTGGCGAAAGTGAGGCAGAATCAGAGAGCTACCATGATGACCTTATCTCGCAGACTCCTTATGAATCTTTTACAGTCAATCTGTTGTAAAATCACTATAAATAGCATAAATTATTTATATCGTTCGGCACTAGTTATACAATGTGCTATAGCGATTTTTACAGTGATAAACACACCCTGTTTAGTGCCTAATACAATAATAATAATGTTTAAAATATTTTGATAAATATTTTAATCATTTAGTTAGAGTGAGAAATGGACAATGAGAGAGAGAGAGAGATAAAAAGAGAGAGTGAGTGAGTGAGTGAGTAGTGAGTAGGCAGTAGTGAGCAGTGAGTGAGTGAGGAAGATATGTAGAGAAAGAGAGATAGAGCAAGAAAAGGGAGTGAAGAAAAGTAGAAAGAGATAGAGAGAGCGAGAGAGAGCTAGAGAGACGGAGAGACAGGAGAAAGAGGAAGTCAGGGTTGGCATTGGAAGACTGAGAGAGAGAGAGAGAGAGAGAGAGAGAGAGACAATGTGGAATATATGACGAAAAGGAAGAGAATATGAGTTGGAATAAGGGAGAGATAGAGATAGCGAATGCAGAAGATGAGGAGGTAGAGATAGGTAGAGTAAGATACAGAGTGTGAGAGAGAGAGAGGTCTTAAAAAAATTGGAATGGAACGACAGAGAAATCAAAATAGAGAGAGAGAGAAAGAAAGAGAGAGAGAGAGTGAGAGAGAGAGAGAGAGAGAGAAAGAGGGCCTGCTGATCTTGATTTTTGATTGTTTATCTTGAGTATTTTATGCTTTCATAATTTCGAATAATGGAGGGCTATGGATAGTGCTAATTAAAGGTTGAGAGAGAGAGAGAAAAGAGAGAGAGAGTGAGAGAGCAAGAGAGAAAAAAGAGGAAGAGAGAAAGGGGGGGACTGAGGGATGAAATGAGCAGAGAGTGAAGTGAAATGGTGAACGTTTTGTGAGAAACAGCTTTACTTAACAATATTCATTTTATGTTGAAGGAACTTAGATACAAAGCACTTTGTTCTTCTGTGGATATTTGGAAAATAATATTCAGGGCTGGATTTATCCTGAAGAACTAGTCAGTACTTGCTGAGGGCCCTTCCTTTAAAAAAAATAAGCTTCAAATGGTTAGTAGTTGTAACCCTGACGCAATGAACTTAAACTACAGAGATTTGAAGCCATTCTTTATCAGAATCTTAACAAACGTATTTTCAAAAATGACAATGCAAAAAGCCTAATAGTTGGTATCCACAAGGACCACAACACATAAATTGCTTATCCACCGCAATTTGCATCTATTTGTAGCTGATTGATTTTTCTATACCTAGTAAAGCATATTTTGCACAATTATGGTTAGGGTTGGGTGTTAGATTTAGGTTCTGCTTAATTCTAGCTACTTTAGACCCAGATGTCAACTAGGATGAATTTGAAGTAATGCTTTAGTTGCGTATGAAACTTTAATGTTGATTACTTTGTATCTACAGTTAAATTGTTTATTCAAATAAGAAACAAGAGAACACCTGTGTTTGTATGCTTCTCAATATCACTAGTTTATTCTAACAGACACACACGATATGACATAAATTATAACCCTGTCACCGATACCTGTTTTCTATATAAGTTACGATAAAGGGATCCTGCCATTTATAATCGCTATAATTATGTAGTCTCCCGTACGTAGTAGTAGTAGTATTACTAGGATCGAAATTTAGAGTTCAAACATTCAGGATTGGAATCTTCACTGGTAATGCAACTAGGTAGGCATCCATCAGCTCAGACTAGCATGTTCTTTCCAAATGCACAATTTGCGTATGTTGAGGTTTCTATATTCTAGTTTTTAACGACAAATAGCTACGTCTAATTAACTTGACTGTTGTAGTTCAAGTGTAAATCTCCTACTACTCTAGAAAGTATTCTATTTCACTATTAAGCGCAGCCGTATGTTCAGCAACTTGAGAAATTACTTTTGCTGTATACGAGTAACTTAAGTTTCTAAATATGGCAACGCACGCAACAATTATCTACGTCTATCACTAAACCTATCGGATTGTTCATTTTGTAGTCCATTGTTCAAGCTCAAAATCTTATTCATGTTGAGTGATCGAATATCCTTGATGTCAATAGTAATCTGCAAAATAAACAGAGAGATATAGAGCAAATTTAATTATTTTAGGATCAAAGTAGTTGATCAAATTGTAACTGTAATTATTATATGTTGGACATTTTAGTAAAATGTATCGAGTATATCTTTGAAATGCCATCACATTTTGTCAGCGTCAGATTGAATTAGGAAATTCTGAAGGTATATTCAGATGGCAATGCTGATGCATATTGTAAGTTTAATTACTACGTCTAGTGAGTTTCAATATTGCTTATTGCATTTCTCTCCACAGCATGATTCTTAATGACAGCCGTAGCATAGTACATGTAGCTTTATCTTGAAAGAGATTTGCCTAAAATACAATTTTGGAACATATAGCCATTCTGCGGGTGAAGTCATTACTGAACTTAGTCAGACTTGTATAACCAAATTTGTAGGACACAATGTCGTTGTGTTTAGACTAATAATATTATTCCCTTAAAAGATAATTGGCCATATACAGATAATTAGAATTTGATGTATGCTACATTAATAGATTAGTTGTAGCGATTGCTAAGGTCAACTGATAAACTCATCAGATCAACGGTATGTTCCATAATGAGTGTGAAATTGGACACACAGAATCGTTTGCATTATCGTCTGACTACGCATAGTGAAAGAGCGAATGAAAGTAGTTATAAAATAAAGCATTTGTAGTACTCCGTTTTCCAGTTTCTCCTATACTTCAGTACAATAACAATGATCAGTTTTATATCCAAGATTCCATATGCTATATCAATGTTAATGCTAACAGCCAAATTTAAAACTTGAAATAGCATTATAATCACATAATACATGTACTTAGGAATCACGACAATTGAATGCCTAGGTGCACTTGGATAAGTTGGCGGAGTAGTTGTGATCAATTTATTTGCAAATAGTTGCGAGTTAAAAGAAGACTAGAATTGATTATTACAGCAGAATTAGTTAACATAATGATTGGTATATATATATAATTTTCAACTTGCCTTCATCGTGCTTAACCAACAGTGGTGGTCTCAGTTTCGATTGTGGTATGGACCTCATCCCAGGTATCGGTTTCAGTGTAGGTTGTTGTGGTGATGCTCACCTCATCACGATCGGCATAGTGAGTTGTCTTAGTCGTGATTTCCTCTCTGACGCAAACCTCTTTGAAGGATTCTGTAACTGTAGTAGTGGTTGTCTTGATCGTGGAATTACCTTCCTGTTTGGTGTCAACCTTCTTGTCAGTCTTCTCGCCGAGCTTGGTTTTAACTGGGTTCTTGCACGGCTTTGTCTCAGTTGAAGACTCAGTCCATGGGAAGGTCTTTCCACTGGTTTGTGTATTTGTCTTAGCTATTACAGTCTTAGTAGTTTGAGCTGAACCAGCTGAGCTTGTTTTCTTTGTGTTTGCAGCCGAGGCAGTCTTTGAGCCACTGGTTTTCGGGGCGGATGTTGAGGACTTGGAGCTGGTAGACTGGTTGGTCGATTTGGTAGTGGAAGATTTGTTATCAGACTGGGTCTTTGTTGTTTTGTCTAGAGATTTGGAGGTAGTAGAAGATTTGTTATCAGATTGGGTCTTGGTAGTATGAACATCTTTGCTCTTATCAGTGCTAACAACTGTGCCTGTAGTCTTTGAAGTCTTGCTGTTAGCATCAGTTGAAGTTACTTTTTTATCGGTGTGGACATCCTTGGTGTGAGAATCGTCCTTCTTTACGACGGTTGTTGTGGCTTTGTTATCGTGAGTGTTGGTTACCTTCTGGTCCTTGTGCACATCAGTTGTTGTTACCTTTTTGTCGGTGTGGACATCCTTGGTGTGAGAATCATCCTTCTTTACGACGGTTGTTGTGGCTTTGTTATCGTGAGTGTTGGTTACCTTCTGGTCTTTGTGCACATCAGTTGTTGTTACCTTTTTGTCGGTGTGGACATCCTTGGTGTGAGAATCATCCTTCTTTACGACGGTAGTTGTGGCTTTGTTATCGTGAGTGTTGGTTACCTTCTGGTCCTTGTGTACATCAGTAGTTGTTACCTTTTTGTCTGTGTGGACAGCCTTGGTGTGAGAATCATCCTTCTTTACGACGGTTGTTGTGGCTTTGTTATCGTGAGTGTTGGTTACCTTCTGGTCCTTGTGCACATCAGTTGTTGTTACCTTTTTGTCGGTGTGGACATCCTTGGTGTGAGAATCATCCTTCTTTACGACGGTAGTTGTGGCTTTGTTATCGTGAGTGTTAGTTACCTTCTGGTCCTTGTGTACATCAGTAGTAGTTACCTTTTTGTCTGTGTGGACAGCCTTGGTGTGAGAATCATCCTTCTTTACGACGGTTGTTGTGGCTTTGTTATCGTGAGTGCTGGTTACCTTCTGGTCCTTGTGCACATCAGTAGTTGTTACCTTTTTGTCAGTGTGGACATCCTTGGTGTGAGAATCATCCTTCTTTACGACGGTAGTTGTGGCTTTGTTATCGTGAGTGTTGGTTACCTTCTGGTCCTTGTGTACATCAGTAGTTGTTACCTTTTTGTCAGTGTGGACATCCTTAGTGTGAGTGTTGTCCTTGTGAACGTCAATCTTGACTGTCTTGTCTGTGTGGACATCCTTGGTGTGGGAATCATCCTTCTTCACGACGGTTGTTGTGGCTTTAGTATCATGAACGTTGGTTACCTTCTGGTCCTTGTGAACATCAGTAGTTGTTACCTTTTTGTCAGTGTGGACATCCTTAGTGTGAGTGTTGTCCTTGTGAACGTCAATCTTGACTGTCTTGTCTGTGTGAACATCCTTGGTGTGAGTGTTGTCCTTGTGAACATCAACCTTGACTGTTTTGTCTGTGTGAACATCCTTGGTGTGTTTATCGTCCTTCTTCACAACGGTTGTTGTGGCCTTATTATCATGAACATTGGTTACCTTCTGGTCCTTGTGAACATCAGTAGTTGTTACCTTTTTGTCAGTGTGAACATCCTTGGTGTGAGTGTTGTCCTTGTGAACGTCAATCTTGACTGTCTTGTCTGTGTGAACATCCTTGTGTGAGTGTTGTCCTTGTGAACATCAACCTTGACTGTTTTGTCTGTGTGAACATCCTTGGTGTGTTTATCGTCCTTCTTCACAACGGTTGTTGTGGCCTTAGTATCATGAACATTGATTACCTTCTGGTCCACATCTTGTTACATGTGGATATCCTTAGTGTTTGTCCTTGTGTCAATCTGAACATCCTTGGTGTGAGTGTTGTCCTTGTGAACATCAACCTTGACTGTTTTGTCTGTGTGAACATCCTTGGTGTGTTTATCGTCCTTCTTCACAACGGTTGTTGTGGCCTTATTATCATGAACGTTGGTTACCTTCTGGTCCTTGTGAACATCAGTAGTTGTTACCTTTTTGTCAGTGTGAACATCCTTGGTGTGAGTGTTGTCCTTGTGAACGTCAATCTTGACTGTCTTGTCTGTGTGAGCATCCTTGGTGTGAGTGTTGTCCTTGTGAACATCAACCTTGACTGTTTTGTCTGTGTGAACATCCTTGGTGTGTTTATCGTCCTTCTTCACAACGGTTGTTGTGGCCTTAGTGTCATGAACGTTGGTTACCTTATGGTCCTTGTGTACATCTGTAGTTGTTACCTTTTTGTCAGTGTGAACATCCTTGGTGTGAGTGTTGTCCTTGTGAACGTCAATCTTGACTGTTTTGTCTGTGTGCACATCCTTGGTGTGTTTATCGTCCTTCTTCACAACGGTTGTTGTGGCCTTAGTGTCATGAACGTTGGTTACCTTATGGTCCTTGTGTACATCTGTAGTTGTTACCTTTTTGTCAGTGTGAACATCCTTGGTGTGAGTGTTGTCCTTGTGAACGTCAATCTTGACTGTTTTGTCTGTGTGCACATCCTTGGTGTGTTTATCGTCCTTCTTCACAACGGCTGTTGTGGCCTTAGTGTCATGAACGTTGGTTACCTTATGGTCCTTGAGTACATCTGTAGTTGTTACCTTTTTGTCAGTGTGAACATCCTTGGTGTGAGTGTTGTCCTTGTGAACGTCAATCTTGACTGTTTTGTCTGTGTGAACATCCTTGGTGTGAGTGTTGTCCTTGTGAACATCAACCTTGACCGTTTTGTCTGTGTGCACATCCCTGGTGTGTTTATCGTCCTTCTTCACAACGGTTGTTGTGGCCTTAGTGTCATGAACGTTGGTTACCTTATGGTCCTTGTGTACATCTGTAGTTGTTACCTTTTTGTCAGTGTGGACATCCTTAGTGTGAGTGTTGTCCTTGTGAACGTCAATCTTGACTGTTTTGTCTGTGTGAACATCTTTGGTGTGTTTATCGTCCTTCTTTACCACCGTGGTTGTCACCTTGGTATCTTTTCCTGTTGTGACCTTGTGATCCTTGTGTACATCATGCTTGTCTACCGTCTTGTCAGTATGGACATCCTTAGTGTGTGTGTCTTTGTGAACATCAGTCTTAACGGTCTTGTCTGTGTGTACATCTGTCTTGTGTGTATCGTCCTTCTTTACCACAGTGGTTGTTACCTTGGTATCTTTTCCTGTTGTGACTTTGTGATCCTTGTGTACATCATGCTTGACTACCGTCTTGTCCGTATGGACATCCTTAGTGTGGGTGTCTTTGTGAACATCGGTCTTAACGGTCTTGTCTGTATGTACATCTGTTTTGTGAGTGTCGTCCTTCTTTACCACAGTGGTTGTTACCTTGGTATCCTTTCCTGTTGTGACTTTGTGATCCTTGTGCACATCATGCTTGACTACCGTCTTGTCAGTATGGACATCCTTAGTGTGGGTGTCTTTGTGAACATCGGTCTTAACGGTCTTGTCTGTATGTACATCTGTCTTGTGTGTGTCGTCTTTCTTTACCACAGTGGTTGTTACCTTGGTATCTTTTCCCGTTGTGACTTTGTGATCCTTGTGTACATCATGCTTGACTACCGTCTTGTCCGTATGGACATCCTTAGTGTGGGTGTCTTTGTGAACATCGGTCTTAACGGTCTTGTCTGTGTGTACATCTGTTTTGTGAGTGTCGTCCTTCTTTACCACAGTGGTTGTTACCTTGGTATCCTTTCCTGTTGTGACTTTGTGATCCTTGTGCACATCATGCTTGACTACCGTCTTGTCCGTATGGATATCCTTAGTGTGGGTGTCTTTGTGAACATCGGTCTTAACGGTCTTGTCTGTATGTACATCTGTCTTGTGTGTGTCGTCTTTCTTTACCACAGTGGTTGTTACCTTGGTATCTTTTCCCGTTGTGACTTTGTGATCCTTGTGTACATCATGCTTGACTACCGTCTTGTCCGTATGGACATCCTTAGTGTGGGTGTCTTTGTGAACATCGGTCTTAACGGTCTTGTCTGTGTGTACATCTGTTTTGTGAGTGTCGTCCTTCTTTACCACAGTGGTTGATACCTTGGTATCTTTTCCTGTTGTGACTTTGTGATCCTTGTGTACATCATGCTTGACTACCGTCTTGTCCGTATGGACATCCTTAGTGTGGGTGTCTTTGTGAACATCAGTCTTAACGGTCTTGTCTGTATGTACATCTGTCTTGTTGTGTCGTCTTTCTTACCACAGTGGTTGATACCTTGGTATCTTTTCCTGTTGTGACTTTGTGATCCTTGTGTACATCATGCTTGACTACCGTCTTGTCCGTATGGACATCCTTAGTGTGGGTGTCTTTGTGAACATCGGTCTTAACGGTCTTGTCTGTGTG
This sequence comes from Enchytraeus crypticus, assembly GCA_905160935.1. Lineage (NCBI taxonomy): Eukaryota > Metazoa > Annelida > Clitellata > Enchytraeida > Enchytraeidae > Enchytraeus > Enchytraeus crypticus. The sequence continues at coordinate 408,320 of CAJHZI010000513.1, forward strand.
TACATCTGTTTTGTGAGTGTCGTCCTTCTTTACCACAGTGGTTGATACCTTGGTATCTTTTCCTGTTGTGACTTTGTGATCCTTGTGTACATCATGCTTGACTACCGTCTTGTCCGTATGGACATCCTTAGTGTGGGTGTCTTTGTGAACATCGGTCTTAACGGTCTTGTCTGTGTGTACATCTGTTTTGTGAGTGTCGTCCTTCTTTACCACAGTGGTTGTTACCTTGGTATCTTTTCCTGTTGTGACTTTGTGATCCTTGTGTACATCATGCTTGACTACCGTCTTGTCCGTATGGACATCCTTAGTGTGGGTGTCTTTGTGAACATCAGTCTTGACGGTCTTGTCTGTGTGTACATCTGTCTTGTGTGTCTCCTCTTTCTTTACCACCAGTGGTTGTTACCGTGGTGTCAGTTGGCTTGTGTGCTCTGGGTTCTTATGGCTTATCTGTTGGTGTTGTTTTTCGTGGGCTTGGTGCAGTTTGCTTGTGTTGCCTCTGGTTTTCGTATCTGTTGGTTTGTGGTTTCGGGGTCTTGTGGTCCAGTTGCTTTGTGTGGGTTCTGGTTTCTTTCTGTTGCTTGTGTGTTTCGTTTGGTCTTGGTGTCTTTGGCTGTGTGCGCTGTTTCTTATCTGTTGGCTTGTGTGTCGATGGTCTGGTGTCAGTGGGCTTGTGTGCTCTGGTTTCTTAGCTGTTGTTGGTGTGTTTCGTGGTCTTGGTGTCAGTTGGCTGTGTGGCTCTGGCTTTCCTTATCTTGTTGGTTTTTTGTTTCTCGTTGGTCTTGGTGTCAGTTGCTTTGTGGGCTCGGTTTCTTATCTGTTGGCCTGGGGTTGGTTTCGTGGGTCTTGGTGTCTTGGCTTGTGTGGGCTCTGGTTTCTTATCTGATGGCTTGTGAGTTTCGTGGGTCTTGGTGTCAGTTGGCTTGTGTGACTCTGGTTTCTTATCTGCTGGTTTGTGTGTTTCGTGGGTCTTGGTGTCAGTTGGCTTGTGTGGCTGTGGTTTCTTATCTGTTGGCTTGTGTGTTTCGTGGGTCTTGGTGTCAGTTGGCTTGTGTGACTCTGGTTTCTTATCTGTTGGTTTGTGTGTTTCGTGGGTCTTGGTGTCAGTTGGCTTGTGTGGCTGTGGTTTCTTATCTGTTGGGTTGTGTGTTTCGCTGGTCTTGGTGTCAGTTGGCTTGTGTGGCTCTGGTTTCTTATCTGTTGGCTTGTGTGTTTCGTGTTTCTTGGTGTCAGTTGGCTTGTGTGGCTCTGGTTTCTTATCTGATGGCTTGTGAGTTTCGTGGGTCTTGGTGTCAGTTGGCTTGTGTGGCTCTGGTTTCTTATCTGCTGGCTTGTGTGTTTCGTGGGTCTTGGTGTCAGTTGGCTTGTGTGTCTGTGGTTTCTTATCTGTTGGTTTGTGTGTTTCCTGGGTCTTGGTGTCAGTTGGCTTGTGTGGCTCTGGTTTCTTATCTGTTGGCTTGTGTGTTTCGTGGGTCTTAGTGTCAGTTGGCTTGTGTGGCTGTGGTTTCTTATCTGTTGGTTTGTGTGTTTCGTGGGTCTTGGTGTCAGTTGGCTTGTGTGGCTCTGGTTTCCTATCTGTTGGGTTGTGTGTTTCGTGGGACTTGGTGTCAGTTGGCTTGTGTGGCTGTGGTTTCTTATCTGTTGGTTTTTGGGTTTCGTGGGTCTTGGTGTCAGTTGGCTTGTGTGGCTCTGGTTTCTTATCTGATGGCTTGTGAGTTTCGTGGGTCTTGGTGTCAGTTGGCTTGTGTGACTCTGGTTTCTTATCTGCTGGTTTGTGTGTTTCGTGGGTCTTGGTGTCAGTTGGCTTGTGTGGCTCTGGTTTCTTATCTGTTGGCTTGTGTGTTTCGTGGGTCTTGGTGTCAGTTGGCTTGTGTGACTCTGGTTTCTTATCTGTTGGTTTGTGTGTTTCGTGGGTCTTGGTGTCAGTTGGCTTGTGTGGCTGTGGTTTCTTATCTGTTGGGTTGTGTGTTTCGTGGGTCTTGGTGTCAGTTGGCTTGTGTGGCTCTGGTTTCTTATCTGTTGGCTTGTGTGTTACGTGGGTCTTGTGGGTCATTTGGCTTGTGTGGCGCTTGGCTCCTTATCTTTGGCTGTGTGTGATGCGTGGTCTTGGTTCAGTTGGGCTTGTGTTGTTCGGGTTTCTTATCATGTTGGTTGTTGTTGTTCGTGTTTCTTGGTGCATTGGCTTGTGGGGCTCTGGTTTCTTATCTGGTTGGCCTTTGTGTTTCGTGGTCTTGGTGTCAGTTGGCTTAGTGTGGCTCTGGTTTCTTATCTGTTGGCTTGTGTGTTTCGTGTGTCTTGGTGTCAGTTGGTGTGTGTGGGTGTGGCTTTTTGTCGGTTGGTTTGTGTGTTTCGTGGGTCTTGCTATCTGTTGGCTTGTGTGGCTTTGGTGTTTTATCTGTTGGTTTGTGTGTTTCGTGGGTCTTGGTGTCAGTTGGCTTGTGTGGCTCTGGCTTCTTATCTGTTGGCTTGTGTGTTTCGTGGGTCTTGGTGTCAGTTGGCTTGTGTGGCTCTGTTTCTTATCTGTTGGCTTTGGGTTTCGTGGTCTTTGGTCGTGTTGGCTTTGTGCTCTGGCTTCCTATCGTTGTCTTTGTGTGTTTTCGTGTGGTCTTGGTGTCATTGGCTTGTGTTGCGCTGGTTTCTTATATCTGTTGCTTGTGTGTTTCGTGGTTCTTGGTGCAGTTGGCTTGTGTTGCATCGTTTCTATTCTGTTTGCTTGTGTGGGTTTCGTGGTTTTGGTGTCAGTTGGCTTGTGTGGCCTCCTGGCTTCTTATCTGTTGGGTTTGTGTGTTTCGTGGGTCCTTGGTGTCAGTTGGCTTTGTGTGGCTTTGGTTTCTTCTCTGTTGGGCGTGTGTGTTTCGGTGGTTCTTGGTGCAGTTGGCGTGTTGGCGCTGGCTTCTTATTTTGGCTTGTGTTATTCGTGGGTCTTGGTGTCAGTTTGGCTTTTGTGGTTTCTGGTTTTCTTATCTGTTGGCTATGTGTTTTTCTGTTTCTGGTGTCATTGGCTTGTGGGGCTCTGGTTTTCTTTCTGTTGGCTTGTTGTGTTTCGTGGGTCTTGTGTCAGTTGCTTGGTGGCCTCTGGTTTCTTATCTGTTCTTGTTTGTGCGTTTCGTGTGTCTTGGTGTCAGTTGGTGTGTGTGGGTGTGGCTTTTTGTCGGTTGGTTTGTGTGTTTCGTGGGTCTTGCTATCTGTTGGCTTGTGTGGCTTTGGTGTTTTATCTGTTGGTTTGTGTGTTTCGTGGGTCTTGGTGTCAGTTGGCTTGTGTGGCTCTGGCTTCTTATCTGTTGGCTTGTGTGTTTCGTGGGTCTTGCTGTCAGTTGGCTTGTGTGGCTCTGGTTTCTTATCTGTTGGCTTGTGTGTTTCGTGGGTCTTGGTGTCAGTTGGCTTGTGTGGCTCTGGTTTCTTATCTGTTGGCTTGTGTGTTTCGTGGGTCTTGGTGTCAGTTGGCTTGTGTGGCTCTGGTTTCTTATCTGTTGGCTTGTGTGTTTCGTGGGTTTTGGTGTCAGTTGGCTTGTGTGGCTCTGGCTTCTTATCTGTTGGTTTGTGTGTTTCGTGGGTCTTGGTGTCAGTTGGCTTGTGTGGCTCTGGTTTCTTGTCTGTTGGCTTGTGTGTTTCGTGGGTCTTGGTGTCAGTTGGCTTGTGTGGCTGTGGTTTCTTATCTGTTGGCTTGTGTGTTTCGTGGGTCTTGGTGTCAGTTGGCTTATGTGGGTGTGGCTTGTTGTCGGTTGGTTTGTGTGTTTCGTGGGTCTTGGTATCCGTTGGCTTGTGTGGCTTTGGTGTTTTATCTGTTGGTTTGTGTGTTTCGTGGGTCTTGGTGTCAGTTGGCTTGTGTGGCTCTGGTTTCTTATCTGTTGGCTTGTGTGTTTCGTGGGTCTTGGTGTCTGTTGGCTTGTGTGGCTTTGGTGTTTTGTCTGTTGGTTTGTGTGTTTCGTGGGTCTTGGTGTCAGTTGGTGTGTGTGGGTGTGGCTTTTTAACTATAGGTTTGTGTGTTTCGTGTGTTTTGGTGTCAGTTGGCTTGTGTGGCTGTGGTTTCTTATCTGTTGGCTTGTGAGTTTCGTGTGTCTTGGTTGGCTTATGTGGCTCTGGTTTCTTATCTGTTGGTTTGTGTGTTTCGTGGGTCTTGGTGTCAGTTGGTGTGTGTGGGTGTGGTTTTTTGTCTGTTGGTTTGTGTGTTTCGTGGGTTTTGGTGTCAGTTGGCTTGTGTGGCTGTGGTTTCTTATCTGTTGGCTTGTGAGTTTCGTGTGTCTTGGTTGGCTTATGTGGCTCTGGTTTCTTATCTGTTGGTTTGTGTGTTTCGTGGGTCTTGGTGTCAGTTGGTGTGTGTGGGTGTGGCTTTTTGTCGGTTGGTTTGTGTGTTTCGTGGGTTTTGGTGTCAGTTGGCTTGTGTGGCTGTGGTTTCTTATCTGTTGGCTTGTGAGTTTCGTGTGTCTTGGTTGGCTTATGTGGCTCTGGTTTCTTATCTGTTGGTTTGTGTGTTTCGTGGGTCTTGGTGTCAGTGGGTGTGTGTGGGTGTGGCTTTTTGTCGATTGGTTTGTGTGTTTCGTGGGTCTTGGTATCAGTTGGCTTGTGTGGCTTTGGTGTTTTATCTGTTGGTTTGTGTGTTTCGTGGGTCTTGGTGTCAGTTGGTGTGTGTGGGTGTGGTTTTTTAACTATAGGTTTTTGTGTCTCGTGGGTCTTGGTGTCTGTTGGCTTGTGTGGCTCTGGTTTCTTATCTGTTGGTTTGTGTGCTTCGTCGGTCTTGGTCTCAGTTGGCTTGTGTGGCTTTGGTTCCTTATCTGTTGGCTTGTGTGTTTCGTGGGTCTTGGTGTCAGTTGGTGTGTGTGGGTGTGGCTTGTTGTCGGTTGGTTTGTGGGTTTCGTGGGTCTTGGTATCAGTTGGCTTGTGTGGCTTTGGTGTTTTATCTGTTGGTTTGTGTGTTTCGTGGGTTTTGGTGTCAGTTGGTGTGTGTGGGTGTGGTTTTTTAACTGTAGGTTTGTGTGTTTCGTGGGTCTTGATGTCTGTTGGCTTGTGCGGCTTTGGTGTTTTATCGGTTGGTTTGTGTGTTTCGTGGGTCTTGGTGTCAGTTGGTGTGTGTGGGTGTGGTTTTTTAACTATAGGTTTGTGTGTTTCGTGGGTTTTGGTGTCTGTTGGCTTGTGCGGCTTTGATGTTTTATCGGTTGGTTTGTGTGTTTCATGGGTCTTGGTGTCAGTTGGCTTGTGTGGCTTTGGTGTTTTATCTGTTGGTTTGTGTGTTTCGTGGGTCTTGGTGTCTGTTGGCTTGTGTGGCTTTGGTGTTTTATCTGTTGGTTTGTGTGTTTCGTGAGTTTTGATGTCTGTTGGCTTGTGTGGATGTGGTTTTTTAATTGTAGGTTTATGCGTTTCGTGGCTCGTAGTGTCAGTTGGGTGATGTGGCTCTGGTTTCTTATCTGTTGGCTTGTGTGTTTCGCGTGTCTCGTGATCTCTGGGTTGGTTTGGTTGTTTAACAATTGGTCTGAAGGGCTTTTTTGGACCAGTCTCTTCGTTTGTTGTTCTTCTGTCTGAAGGTTTTCTGTCGTCATCATCTTGATGCGCATGTGGTTTGTTGTGTTTCTTTGGATGAGTTGGTTGGTGATGTCGATGGAGTAGCTGGGCGATGATCTTTATCTCTCTTTTAAGAGTGTTAAGATCATGCTTGGCTCTGATCACGTCATCGCAGCTGCATCCACCGAAGAACGGCCTGCACATGGTGCATGCTGCGTTTTCGGCCTGTTGATGAGGAGTCTTCTTCACTAGAACCGTGGAACTCTTAACTGTTGGGGAAATCTTCACTAGAGCTCTGCATATCAATCAACCGTTATGGTGATTTACTGATAATGAAAATCATACCAAGCATTCATTATTCTAAACATTAATTTTGGTTGTGTTAATTCTAGCATCCAATCTAGCATTCACTAGAATTGTCTAAATCCCTTGTTGTTTTAACGTTACATTTGCTAACGTAACATGTCTCCAATTTTAAAATCGAATTTTTGTTAGCAAACTAGCTTTAAAACTGTAGCGTTATAGCATTTTAACAATAATTGTCTACTTGTATTATTAGGGCCTATACAAAATAATCATCGATTTTACTTATTCGCTTTAATACTTTAAGGGAGTCAGTTTTTTCTAGTGATGTATATTTTTATGTTAATCCCTATACTGAGTGAACGAAGTATTTTTCTGTATATACTTGACTACCTTTAAAGTTTAAACATTACCATTCGCATTCTGTCGTTTTTAGTATGTGTTCCGTTTTGCACGGGATCTTAGCTATATTCGAATGAGACATGATTTTATTGTAGTTATCTTTCAAGAATCTGGTGTTAGGAGTATGATTAACTGAATTTGGTAAGTACTACGTATGTACACTATGTTGAAGGGCGTCTTGTAGAAATCTGTAAGTTTGAAAATTATTTCGAAGAATGAGTTTTGCTTCTGCATCGGGCTGCGACTCATTTAAAACAGAGCACATGTACATGTATTTGTAGGGCAAAGCTCTTGTGTATGGTACTTTTGTGCTCCAGTCGTTATTGTTAAATGATACGCCCAAATACTTCTGTGTTATGTTATTGCCATACCCAAGTTGTGTCTGGCCAATTAGAAGAGACGAAACACAAACCCTGCTTGTCGTATGATGCGATTTATCTAAAACCGACTTATGCAAAGGAAACCACCTCACACGCTATATTTTTGCAGGCTATAGGCTACATTAAAGCTTGGATAATTCAATAAGGCATAGTCCGCGTAGCCTTTTGTGGAGGGGTTAACTGATTAATCATGGAATATTCTCTATAAAGCTTAAAAGCAGAATTTCAATAGGAATACGTACCTTGGTCCCTCCAATTAGCAGAACACTTGCGAATGGTATCAAAATTGGAGTTACACCCAATTTAGATTTAAGTAGGTCTAAGCTATATACGTTTTTTTAGCTATCCTATGTAGGCCTGCAACATTAGGCCTCTTGAAATTTCAAATTAGAGCTATGGCTGTTTTCTACTTAAAACTATTGAGATAAAGAGGCAATACTTACGGTGAGACTGGCTTCAAGATCTGAATCTTGGCTTCATCACCGAAGGCTGCGGCCACAGCCAACAAGACTATCAGGAAACTTAAACGTACTGCCATCCCGTCGTCTGCTTGATCTCTTCTTTGTGTTGCCGTTTAGTTGCTTCCTCTGCGAATCTTTCAAGCCTTCTGAAGATCTATCAGGCTGCTTGAATCAGTGGATGAACTAGTTGTAGGCTACTGTTGTTCTGAGGTGATTCTTGCTGAACAACCTCAAGTCAAGTGATGTCCTTCTCTTTCAAACTCTCAGCTTTTATACTCCCTTGGCTTTGTGCCGGGTATCACTAGCAGAGCTGTTGGTGTCCACGTGTAAGATTCATTGATTGGGAGATCGATCCTTGTCCAATTGTATCAGGCCTTGGTGTATGCAAGGACCGGCTGGTGTTAGTGCCACGTTGTGGACTTGCCGCGTCCCCTCGTATGTTCTTCCATCATATGCACCTCAGGTGCCCATTAGAGTTGACGTATTTTGCATTGAGCTTCTCATGCCAGTTTATTTAAACAGGTGTTCAAATAAACGTTTATAGACTATCTCTATCTGGCTTGTTGTTTCGCTGAGTTTTGCTTAGAATTATACGCCAGTAGCGTTGGCCTCAACGATTAGGCTATAACGGCTTGCATAGGAAAGCCTACAGGATTCTTGCTGATGACTTTGATTAAATTTCTTTAATCAATAGCTCTAGCTCAGTTAGGCTATAATTTGTCTAGTTGATGGCTTAGTAGGAATTCTATTTATTGTCCTATTTTTGCATTGCTATTGGCAGTTGGTATACAAGTATTTGTTACTCAGTATTTGGACTGCTGGATACTTACCATACAGCGCGAGAAAAGAACTTGTTCAATGCCTTCACAGAATACTAGAGTCACTTCTTACACATACTTCTGCCTGCCATAATGCCATTCGAATCCTCAACTTACATCCTCAGGCAAAGAGGACACAACTTTGTGCTACCTCGAAGATATAAACTTAATTTCATAAATAGATGCCATATCAATTTTAAATAGCTTACTCATTAAAAATCTGATACAGTTATGACACAATCTGAGTAAATTTATTATCTCTCAAAGTCCGATGCCCTGCATTTTAATGATTAATCTGTTCCTTAAACATAACCTGTATAAGCCTACTCTTGCTTTTACTCGCATAGGCTATATATGAAAATTTGCAGTAAAACGCAAAAGTATTATTATTATTACTATTATTATTATACAATTTTTTATTTTTTACCCGGGTGTAAAGAACCCGAGGTTTAATAAAAACTATTCGAGCAATAGCCTACGTGCTGAATCGTCTCCCGGCTGCGATTTGTTTTCCCGCTCGTTCGTTACTTGTTTCTAAAAATAGCTTCATAGAGAATTAAATCTCGTCTTCTGTTCTCACATGCTTACCTTCAGTTTACATTTAAGTTACATATGTAGACTAATATCTCTGATTCTCTGCCTTGTGGCGAGAAACCGGACGCTAAATTCTAATTTATTGATTGAGAGAGAGAAAGAGAGAGCTAGAGGTATCGTGGGAGAAAGCATTCGATGATTTAAAAATGTGAATGATCTCATACATTGGAATATATAGAATACTAAGGTAATAAAAATCAAGTGAAATTTTCAGGCTTTCCAGAGTTGAACGTTGGTATAACATTTGAATGGTTTTGCTGGTCCATATCTGTAGCGTAAGATCTTTTAACGGACTAGTTAAATGTACCGTACCATTTCAATTATTCGGCTACAATTTCTACCGGAGTATCTTTAACTGGCAAGACAATACTCAGCTGCAATTTTGATGCGAAATTTTTGTCAGTCTTTCATGGCTAATAGCCACCATGCTGTTAAGGGCAAGATAGGGGCAAAATAGAGTATAACAGACTTTGTCTAGTGTAATTGTAAATATAGGCTCTTAGTAACTGTGAATGCGAATATCCTTTACAATTTTAAAACAATTTACGTTTATTTATCGGTTTTATCATAGTTAGGCCTATAATTAGCCTAATACATCCATCATATATAGGCTAGTCTCTCCTTTCACCTTTAGGAGTTTTACAAAGTAGGTTGTTCCTACATTTAGTATAGGCTTATTGGTTTTAATCTAATCAATAAAACTATTTAACTGACTTCAGCATGGTGATCTGAATGAAGGTTATTCTTTATTCTGGGCGCAATTCGAATGTCGATGAGTTCTGATCTATTAAATTCTCTGCACAACATGTCTATTTGCGTTTGAGATGAAAGATTTGGGCCATTAGACGATCGATCTAACAGAGTGTGCGGCGTAGTAAAATAAGGCAATTTTGAATGACCAGCTGCAGTGTGAGATGACTATGAAACGTGTTCAAAACAGATTAGACGTTCATTCTGAGACGGGTTGTTTGGTTGTTTGTTATTTTGTTGATATCCGTTTGTGTCTGATTTAATTCTAGTAGTAATCAAACATACGCTAGCTGCTGTGTGTCTCTGAAAAGCGACTAAGCAAGAGTTTAAATTTGCAATTAAAATCATCTTAGAAATTATAGACATGTTAATCTCAAGTCTATTTTTTGGAAGTGCTTTCTCGCAACCCCATAACTACTCCGCCACACTTAGTCAACTACCTTCTTGAGAAATCATTTGTTAAATTATTTTAAAATCACATTTTAAATCATTTATGAAATCATTTCTGAAAGAAACACCGTTTGGCACATTGTAATTTGGCAAAATTTAATGTGTATTAATGTAGTTTTCCAATGAATGCTCTGACATCTGAAGCTGCTCGAGAAGTCTTCAAATCAGACACGGGTGCAGATGAGAGGTCTCTCGCATTGCAAAATACAGTCTTATGCACAGCTACCAAGCAAGTTTCTGAGGATATGATTTGAGTCAAGAGATGACTTCATCAATTTTTACGCCGGTGAGACAAACTTAATTTTGTTTACGTAGTAATGTGTGAGCGATAATGGGTTCATATTTTATTTGACTCGTAAATAGTAGGCCACTAGATGAAAATTCAAAGTGCTACATTTTAAACTCAATTTGTTAGTCGACCGACAATATTCTCTGTCAGGGAATTGATTACGTTGATATGAACGAGCTCCAAAATTCGTTAACAATTGGGTAGGCCTAGAGTTGTATTGTGCTAACGCCAGGGCCTGGAATTTTGGTATAATATAGGGTACGTCGCTACGAGTATTGAAATGTTTCATATTAAAGGTAATTTTATTTTTATTGTATATCTCGACTCTACCTTTTACAAGTAGGCTAGAGAAACCTACACAAATTGGAGTGATTTTGTACACTAATATTCAATGTGATAGTGGCGGCCACAAAAAGAGCCTGAGCTTTAGACCATATTGCCGCTCAACTGTGCCGCCATAAGACAAACAGAATGCATTATTATTATTATTATTATAAGCTATTATTATTGATAGAAAATAATAATAATTATATATATATATATATATATATATATATATATATATATATATATATATATAGATTGTATTTCAAAGTTCTAAAGTTATGTAGGAAATAATAATATTAGTAATAATAATAATAACAATCATCATAATTATTATTATTATTATTATTACTATTATCATTATTATTATTATTACTATTATTACTATTATTATTATAATATTATTAATTAAGCTAGTAGTAATAGTAGTAATTAATTGTTCTTCTTCTGCTGGAACCTGTCACAGGCTGGTGTCAGATTCTGGAATCTGTCACAAGCTTCAGCGTATTCGTCCCCGAAGGATCGCGTGTGAGGGAAGGACCCCTCTCCCGGGAATTCTAGGCCGGATCCGGCAAGGAAGTAGCTGGGATGGCAGGATGACTGATCGGCGTAGGACGCGGTGGACGACATGTCCTCAACGTCGAGACTCACTGAGAGGAAGGCTGGATCGTTGAACGGGTCAAGGTCATTTTATTAGTTATATAATAATTATATTTTATATTCATTATATAATATATTTATAATATATAATATAATATATAATATAGTATATAATATATAATATAATATAAAATAAAATATATTGATTATATAATATATTAATTATATAGTAATTATACTTTTATTATATTATATTAATTAATTATATTAACTACTGTATATTAATTGATATAGTATATTAAGATACTTAGTATGCTTAATATGATTAATATTTCTTTCATAGGTTGTCTTGAAATTGATTCGCTCTGTTGTTCTGAAACACTGAAGAATAGTCCAACCGTAAACTGCACATGTGGTAAGAGGCGACTGAGGAAAGCAATGGAAAAAACCACCACAGAAGTCATATTATTCCCAATCTACAAGCTACATTAACATGCGGTTAAAACATAGCCTTTTGTGAAGGGATTAACTTCTTTGATCGATGGAGTGCTCATCACGGAGCGTGAAAAGCAGCATTAGTAGGAATATGTACCTTGGAAGTGCTAATTATCAGAACACTAGGGACAGAGAGAGAGAGAGAGAGAGAGAGAGAGAGAGAAATTTTCTTATGAAATCATCTGTGTCAGTACAAAACTTTCTGAAATGCATCACAATAGACGCACTTAATTATACATTATACCCAGCAGTATTTTTATACCTTCAGTTCTGCACAAATGTACTTTTGTTGTAAGTCAACTACGTTAACTTGTTTGATTCTTTCAATTTTCATTTTTTATAGTATCAATGAATGTGGCTACATCAATTGTGTAAGCCTATAATATTGACAATTTTACGCCGCTAAGCTAGGCCTTATACGCTGTACATGTATGTGGAGAAATATTGAAATTGTGTAGCCTAATTAGCTTATTTTGATATGTGTAATTGCTTTTGTGATGTAGAATACTCGGATTGCTGAAACAAGTTTATCGGCATTCGTTTGATCATCTGGAGAATCTGACGTGAAACAGTTGAGACTTTAAATTGCTAGAGAATATAAAAGATAGAAGACTGTCTGCACTTGAATGGCATAAAGAAATGCGATCATTTAGACTATGTTGATAAAAAATACGATATCAGACATGACCATCGAGATAGTTATAGGCCTAAGCAGGTGTAAAGCATGAACGCATTGTAACGTTTGCTTTATCCGTTTGCTATGAATATTTTAAATTACTTCAACTAACTGAAAAAGCTGTAGATATTCAGCTTATTGCGACTGAATCACTGATTTGACAAATTGTGTTTTCTTCTGTGATCAATTAATATTAGCTGTTTTCAGCTGTCGACTAAATGTCTAGAACGTGATAAGCAAGGTCTAACTTTCGAGTCAGATGTTTCAATATTAATTCTATAACATCATGAGTGTGTAAACGCCCCAGCAGTTTAGCACGATATTCTTTGCAACGATTTGAGAATCGGCCTAGGCTATATATAAGCATCGGTTGAACCAGATTTCTGACTTGCAAAATCTTTTACAACAGCAGTGTTGTAATTTAATTAATCAATATCACTGAAAGTATACCATTGAAATAATAGCCTAAACATGCGTATGAAAGATTTTAAAGTGGCGTAATAAAGATAGCCCAACTTTAAACTTGCAGTTTGTGGTTGAGGATGTGATGCCAATTAAAATTTCAAATTTATTGAGAGCCATTTATATATCATACACTCTCCAATAAAAGTAGCCTAATCGGGCCGCACCTGTAATAAATGTTTCGTGTCAATTTCTTGTCAGAAGCCAATAGGCCTATTAAATATTACCACTTTCTTGGATTCGGTGCTAAATGTTATATTTTGATATGAACAAAATTCGATATTCTGATTAAAATTCCTATATAATAGGCCTACACTATGTCTATACACTATAATCTTAGTAAACTGTTTCAAGCTAATTTTTATCATTGATGAAAATTCTTAATTTAATGAAATGCTAATTGTTAGGCCTAGCCTTTGGGCCTAGCAGTAGTAGCCTATATATTAACTTTTAAGTTTTAACCCATTGATCAAATTTATATATATATATATTCACTAGGCTACTATTTACGTAACAATACACAGTATCGATAACTTAATTGGCAACATTAAAAGGTTGAAGCTCTGATTATTTGCGAGAGGATTAAATCAACCTCTGTCGCCCCGCAACCTTAAGGAATGACCCCCCAATGCTCTTAATTATTTTTAGTGAAAAAATGTGTACTAGTCAAATACCAAATATTAAATCAGAACCTAATTTGTACTAGTTAAATAGGGCCTACCAAATAATCAATCAGAACCTAATTTGTACTAGTTAAATAGCAAATAATAAATCAGAACCTCATTTGTACTAGTTAAATACCAAATAATAAATCAGAACCTAATTTGTACTAGTTAGGCCTAAATTCCAAATAATATATCAGAACCCAATTTTTTACTCGTTAAATACCAAATAATCAAGTAGAACCTAATTTTTACTACTTAAATAACAAATAATAAAGCAGAACCCTGTTAATAATTAATTGCAATAAGTACGTTACACCAATAGGCCTACAATGTTAAGAGTTATGTCCTCAATTTTCATTATCTGGAATGGCTTTGGCTTTGCTCACTGAGGCTTTCGCTTTTGCCCTTTTTGGCTCTGGCTGCTCTGGCTTTGGCTTCGCCCGCTCTGGCTTTGACACTTGCGGCTTAGGATTTGACCACTAGAGAAAACTTTGGCTTTGTCACAACCCTGCTGCTCATGGCTGATATTTCGCTATAAGGCGTTTAATTAATTTACTTTCTTTAGGCTACTTTAGTGTCGATGCTCAGAAAACTGCACAGCCACAGTTTAAGTTAACGTCTAACGAACACTTTAGCTTAGCCAGAACGATGCAACTGATACAAACCGGAATGAATACGTTGGTTGATAACTGAATGCAGGATTTAGTGAAGTCAACATTACTAATGATACATTACGAGGATACATAGGCCCTATGAGCGTAGCCGGGAGAGTTGGAAGATGAATCCTCCCCCCCCCCCCATTAAACTAGGCCTATATCTCTTTCGCCACTTTTTTAAGTATAAAACGTAACATTAATATTAAATAAATAAAAATTAAAAATATAAAAAATAGGCCTAATGTGAAAAATATTGATTTTATCTTTTTAATAGAAGAAACAAAAAGTCTAATTTTTCACGAATATGTTTTGTTTCTAGGATAATCTAAATTTAGCTAAGTTTATTACAATGTCCGAAATTGTATTACAAGTCCTACAACATCAGTACAGCCTGCAGTTAATGAGTCAAAGCATATACGAAATAACGAATTAGTGTCAATTAATACTCCCTATACCATGTTCTTGACCGTCCGGTAGGAGTATGGGAGCATCTCCGCGCTCAGTTATATATTAGAAAACAGACAGTCTACCAATACGACACATACGCGTCTAGTCCACCCAATCCTACTGGTTGTTTGGTCATCTGCCTTACTAGACCCCTCGTCACTCCTAGTCCTTCAGCAGCTGCTGATGCTGCTCATGCATGTTGTTGTTGCTGCATCGTATCGAGCTGCAGAGGTGCCTGTTAAGATGCTGTCGTGTCGTGTCTCTTTTTATGAGTAAAACATGGCTCTCTCTCTCTCTTCTCTCTCTCTCTCTCTCTCTCTCTCTCTCTCTCTCTCTCTCTCTGGCTGCTGCAGATCGACGAACAGCCACCTGCCTATCAGCAGAATTCCTCAGTGGCAAGCAGAGGACAGGGCGCTTCGCTACAGTTCTTCCAATGGATTACGATCTGTTGAGATGAATTGCAATATTGAACTATAATCAATCCATTCATCCACCAAGCAACCAATCAATAATTCAGTATATCACCCAGCCATTCAATCATTCAATCAATCATTCAGTGCATCACCCAGCCATGCAATTATTTCTTCAATCAATCATAATATCAGCCAGACTATCACTCAATTAAATATCTCCCTAAAAGTGAAAGGTAAACACAAAAAGGATACCAGAAGGATAACACATCGGAAAGATAATTCTGCAAAATTATATTCACTAGTAACAACATGTTCGTTGAAGTATACAGTTAAATAACCCCACCCAATTCTGCAAAAAGAGCTCACTCTTTTGACTGCGCTCTCTGAGTAGTCGAAATGGCCTGTAGGCGTCCCTGGTTCGAAGCACCTCTAATTTGTTGATATGCTACCTTTACTGTTAGTGCACGGTTGAGTGTCATCAAGGTGATTTCAACCACATGCCGTAAAGTCCTATTCCTCAAATCAATTAATGCCATCGCAAATGTGATTGTAGTGAGTCTACTACTATAATGACGTATAACATGATCAAGAGTGATCAGAGTTTGAGAAATACTAATTATATTACATCACCTGGCATTGTTTTATTCCTATTTCAAAAAAAGGTAGCTATCCCTAACCTAATCCCTCATCCTAACCCTAACCATATTCCTATGAAACTAAGAAGATTCAGTTAAACTTTAAAAAATAAAAGTTACTCGATCCAGATTGAACCCCGAACCCTATGCTCTAAAGCCTAGCATCTATACCACTTAACCACCGATGCTTCCGATTGAATCCAGTTGAACAGATGTCAACACACCGTACTAGGGAATGGCAATCGTCAAAACAAACCCTGATTTGAGGTAATAGTAGTGTTTCACTATTAGGCGAAAATATTCTGTACTTTTATATTGCATGATCAGTTTAGGTTAATGTAATGACGTTTTAATGTAATTATTTTGATTTTGCTGTCATAAAACTGATACCAGATGGCTAACCCGTAATAATTAAAAGTTCTCTTCTCTAGAATCTAGCCCCATCTTGAGAAACTGGCTATGTACCAAGTTTCAGTGATAGATACCATGGCATAACAGATCACTGTATTCTAGTAATTTTAGCAGAAAGTATATAACAAATATATTGCATATTGAAACAAAATAGGTGATTTACGCATAGAACTTACTTCATCATCTTCCTTCCTTGAATCACAGTTTAAGTAGAGTCGGGCATAGAAAATCTCGTAGCAATCACATATAATTACTGAAGCCTAGTTGTTCACCAATCGAATGGCCTTCGTGATGTTTAGATAGATACTATGATAGATACCATCGGTGATAGATACCATGGCATAACAGATCACTGTATTCTAGTAATTTTAGCAGAAAGTATATAGCAAATATATTGCATATTGAAACAAAGTAGGTGCTTTACGCATAGAACTTGCTTCATCATCTTCCTTTTTTGAATCTCAGTTTAAGTAGAGTCGGGATTAGAAAATCTCGTAGCAATTACATATAATTACTGAAACCTAGTTGTTCACCAATCGCATGGCCTTCGTGATGTTTAGACAGTAGTGCTATTTCGCCTTCTTTGAAACGAGCAGTCTATGGTTGGTCTATTCTTCAGAAATCGCGACAAAGGTGGGTAACACTGTCAAATGGCAATATTGCATAAATCAATGTTATCAGGGCCGGATTTGCAGCACACATCACCCGAATGCTCGATATCTAATAATGCAACTCTCTTAGTGCACTGCCTATTGGCAGGTCCATGGTATATAACGCCTTCACTCTATATTACAACTATGCAATAAATTTAATTCAAACGACCTTTTAATGTGCTGGTGGAAGGTAATACAGTGACAAATCATCCTCCAGCACAGGAAGTCAACTTGATTCAGTTAGGCAGCCGAGTTTGGTAGAACATTTGCCCGATAGACGCAAGGTCATTAGTCGGAAAACCCATAATGAATTCAGCATCTAATAGAACCTTTACAATGCAGGAAAACCCAAAAACCTATTTTTGAGTACTAGCTCTCCAAATTTCCAAGTAATCCAATGTGTGTATCACACAATATGAGAAATAAAACAAAAACTTATTCTCCAAACCTTTATTCAAGCAAATTTAATTCATTCAAATCATAATGTACAAAAGCATTATAAATTTAGCCCACTGGTTTGACAAGGACTATATGCAGAAGAGTCACAATTCGGTATTGTGTAAGCTTGAATCAGTTTAAAAGTGAGACACTGCCGCACTTCTCTTTTGGGAGGTTTCCAAATCTCAGATTTGTTCATAAAGCTGCTTATGGGGAATTTTATAGGACATCGATACAATTTGCCGATTACTAGTTATGGAAAAGGTCCTTATTGTCTAGATTAGTTAATATTTGGCTGATCAGCCTGAAAGTAAGTTCTATTATTGACAGAGAAAGTGTAAGTGAAGTGGTTTATGGTCGAAGTACTAGCAAGATAATTCGTGGTTTAAATCTGAACAGTGGTATAATCAACACATTACTTAAAATTATATATTCCACAAGCTATAAATCGCAATTCAAAGTAAGGCATAGCTGCGCCCCTGTTTTCGGTGGTTTACGTTGTGGTGTAACATTACCCACAGATTATGGCATTTTATTTGCTCTCCTTCAGGACGACCAGCCTGAAGGAGAGCGCCGTTGCTCTTAAATACAGATATTTCAGATTCACAGTACATCTCTGAAGTTATCTGCAGATCTTGGCGATTGTCGCAACTGATTCCGTAACATTAAGGCAAGCTTAGTATATACTAGCAGTAGCGAGTGGTAGTATATGCCAGCATTAGCAACGATCAAATTTTCTACTTCACAGATTAACTTTACATAGAGATGTTTGGCTATCTGCACTTCAAGGCCAGCTTAGTAAATATCAACAATTGAAAAAATTCACTAGACCCAGGAAAATAAACAGTCTTCTTCTTGATGATGTCATCTTTTGAGTTTCATCGTTTAGTCCTAGAGCCACTCCTGACTAATAACCACTGTATCTCAACACTTCACATCTGAAAAATAGATTAGTTTAGCGTTATTGTCCTATCACGTGCAATAACAAATAGATAAAGGCTAACATTAACATCGAATCTAAAGATTCCTCTAATATTTGATTTCTTCATTTTGATCAGTGAAAGGTTAGGCAGTATCAGCCTACCTAAGAATTAATCAATGAATAAATTACTACATCCATCACAGAAATAACAATACTTTACCTATCAAACTAAAACAATATTTATGCAGCAGTCTAGCTACCCACAAATCAGTGTCTTCAGCTCTCATAATCATAACCATCACAGATCCTCATACATACGTCGAAACACTTGACCAGACAAATAAAGACAGAACTGTAGATACAAAAGAGAACCTCTGCTGACCAAAGATCAGAGAGGCAGACAAATCAAGACACAACAATACAAACAGAAAGAATTGGTCAAGTATTGTCGGTTTCTGCAGAGCTCCTGATCTCACAGTAAGTTTTACATCATGAGACACTGTAATGGTGTACTGATCAGTATAAAGCAAAACTTCAACGATAGAATAACTTTAGTCGTTCACTAGCAAAATCCTATAGAATATACGGTCGTATAATTCACTACGATTACACCCCTGCTTTCAATATCATAGACAAGAAACAGAAAGCGTGCAAAAGCTTTATAACATTTTAAAAATTGAATATAAGGCGTGGTCAGTCAGACAATCGTATTAGTTTCCAATGATTTAATTCTTTGCAAGATTTCATGATTTTTTGTCTGCTTTGTTAACATGCACGTTGTTATCATACAGGAACAGTAAATGCAGAAGACTATAGTTATCAGCATATAAGCATTGTTGTTTAAAAAGAACAGTAAGATCACATAGAAATTGCAACAGCAAATCAGATATATTGTTAACATCAAAGACGAGACATTGTTGCCTCTTCAGAGAGATTCCCTAAGTGTCAGAAGACAATCATCACAGCTGTGCAAGAGACTGTAGTATATATTCTACGTTGCATTTGTATGCAAAGCTTGTAGCAACTGAATAAAAAAAAATAAACTGTAAAAATAATAAAGGTTGAGTTCAATGCTTACATAACCAACAAAATAATAGACTTTAAACATTACATATGTATAAACTTCGTTACAATCAAAAAATTGCTCAACAAAACGGCAATACAACAGAGGATTAGTTCAATTGTCAACGCATAATCGGTACCAGATTAATGCACGAGTTACCAAGCCAGTCGATAAGCAGAAGTCATCTGCAAGTCATCTGATCCAGCTCAGCCGATAATATAATTTCTTGTTATATAAGGCAGACTTTCAAATGTTAGAACTTCCTTTCTAACAAAGCTCTCAATCTTGATGCAACAAAATTGCATTTGCGAAAAAGCACAGAAGCACAGCAATCAGAGAAACTGCTCTCATCAATTAAGATTTATCAGAGAGATTCCCAAAGTGTCACAAGACAATCATCACATCTGTGCTCCATGCTCAAATGCAACAGTCGCAGCAGCTTACTCAGACTAGTATTACAAAGAAAGGTACAGTATCTCAAAAAAAGCTAAACAATTACGCACAAAGATGGGTCAATAACTAAACTGGATAAATTTTATTACCTAATGACCTAATGCATTTCTAGGATCCACTGAGAGTTCTTGAAATCTGTAAAGATTTTGTTCCATCATCATTTTGGCCAACAGTCTGCAAAAACAATAATATAACAAGGATCCAAATTCAGATCTTATCCAAAAATTATACTTTACATTCTACTGTTTAATGCAATTGGCTGTGATTATGTTTTTATCAACAACACATAGAACACTAACAGATTCGCTGTTATGGGTGACTCAGAGATTATGGAACGGTATATTGATTGATATCATTCTAGTCATCTGGCAAAATTACAATCATCATCTGTCACCAGTATAACAGCAAAAGTTCATGCACAAATAAAACATACTAAAACAAAAATACTATGTGAATATTCAATTAAATACTATGTGACTACCCTTACAGTGTCCTCATACAGCTATACAAAATGTAAAAATTTGTTGTGTTCAGTATTTAAAAATTCTCTGAATACAGTTTAATACAATCATGCCAATAAAAATATTAACATCAAAAGAAGTAAATTTGATCGAGAGGACAAATTCATCTATCAAATAATTCAGACACACAATAAAATGCTATTTCATTGTTTCTTATAAATAATCTCACTACATTCTTCCACAAGTTTTGTGCCCCTCATGATAAACAATTGAAGGTTTGTATACTTCAATGTACATTCCTGATTCAGTGACACAAGAGATATCAAGTCTCTGGGACACACGACGCAATAGAATCATTTCTATCTCGCCACATTTTCAAATGTCTGTCCTCACTTGTTCAGAGAACAACCAAAGCGTGATATGGCTAAGTCAAGAAAATACTCCGCAAGCAAAGACTAATTATCAAATATCTTTCAGTGCAAGATAGTTTTCATCAATAACTGATTGCACTAGAGTCTTCACTATTTAAGTAACACTACATGCTGAACAACTAACAACTTTAGCAATTAATGCTTATTACGGTATCCTATAGAATAATTTTTCTACATGCTACAGTTCACTAATTTTAGCAAAGTGTATATATATATATATATATATATATATATATATATATATATATATATATATATATATATATATATATATATGTAAGTGTCGAAGATTACACAATGCATTTAGTCTTTTCAAGCTGTAAGGCTACTTTATAACTGGCTGAAGCCAGTGGCTATGTCGGGAAGATATTCGATTGAGGATCAGCATGTGTAGGTTCAAATCCCGGGTTCGCACTTCACACATGTCGTTTTCGAGGAAGGAAACAGACATTAACATTAGCTGTACCAGCTGTAGAGTGTAAATGATTTGCAGTTCATAGAATGTCGGTTCCTGATTCAGTGACACAAGAGATATCAAGTCTCTTGGACACACGACGTAATAGAATCATTTCTATCTTACCACATTTTCAAATGTCTGTCCTCACTTGTTCAGAGAACAACAAAAGCGCAATGTGGTTTAGTGAAGATCACCTTCATAATAGGCTTTGTAATAATTTTTGTGCAGGGAAAATATATTTGCATGGAATATATATATATTTTATGAACAAAGCCTCTTTCTGAAACCAGATATTAATACAGAGAATACTAGTAACACACAATGCTAAACAAAACTATTTCAATTAATATATGACTCATGCTTGTAATAGTAGGGATACATGATAAAAACTGCAAATATACTTTTTATTATTCATACTGCTCTTAAAACGAGGGCATGAAAGATATCTTACAGGGAATATATGTATAATGGCAAATAAAATTAATCTTAAATATATAGCCAGACACTACAATTACATTCTCTCTGTTGATTTACAGTAAGTATATTATTATTATTTAGTTTAAGTCGTATAGAAAATTATAAGTGAAAGCCAAGTGCGATAAACAGTAAATGAAAATTGTATCAACTACAATAAGTACTAATACGAGATTCTTTAAGCCCAACCTCAGTTCGTCCGTCAGATATATGTGCTAGGTTTAAGTACTCATTTGCTGCATAGACATTCTTTACATCCACAGAGATCTGGCCGCGGGACTGCACACTCAATAATGAGCACAAAACATCAAGTCAAAGTATAAAATTCTCCTAAAACCCCATTTATGATCAGTAAATTTAGCAAGTGGCTACAGATGTGAGAAACAGTGACTCAGAGATTAAGGAACGGTATATTGCTTGATATCACTCTAGCGAGTCATCTGGCAAAATTACAATCATCATCATCTGTCACCAATAAAAACAAAATGGCATATTAGTTATAATCAATGTTTAAATACAAAACCAGGATTCAGAACAAATTAGAATATAATATTAATGCAAAGCATTACAATTGCTTAGCCTCAATATAAAATAACTCCAATATAAAAATCTAGAGAGAACAAATGTATTGCATTCATATAACATTCTATCACTAACAATCAGTTAATTTTAAAGTATTGCTTGTGTAGGGAGAAAAGCCTGCCTTATCTTGAAGCACTACTTGTTAGTGACTATATTTCTGAAGAAAACCTTTAAAATGCAATCACTAACAGCTTAATTTCGTCGAGTATTAGATGTTGATTCCTGATTCAGTGACACAAGAGATAGCCAGTCTCTGGGGCACACGACGCAATAGAATCATTTCTATCTCGCCACATTTTCAAATGTCTGTCCCCACTAGTTCAGAGAACAACCAAAGCGTGATATGGCTAATAAAAAATAAATTTTAAAATATGCTGGTTTTAACATGCGTTAAAAATGCATTATTTACGAGAAAAACAATTTGTCCTTGGATGCCTTCTAATAACATTCTGTTTCAGCATTAGCAATTTTCAAATTTAAGTTTGTAAAATCAATGTAAATGTCAATCAACACACAAATTACTTCTTTCATTATTTAATACAAACAATATAATTTTTTCAATTCTAACCAATTACCTCAATATCATATACATTATTATTTTTTCAACCCTGGCCACCACCAACCATGCTGCTTTATTCATTATTTAAAAATGTCCATGGTTGATAGCTAATTAGGTGGTAAACAGTTATGATTAGATGTACATCAGCGTATAGAGTCTCTACAAAGTATAGCAACTCAGATGTCCCTATCTATAACAATATCATCATTTGTACATGCAACGGCAAAAAGTGCTATAAAATACTATTAGTCTAAAATCCAGAATACAGGCACAGTAGGCCCATTTTCTGGATTACTGGCTGCCTGTTTTATTCAAAAATTGATAATTTTTCTAAGGTAGATTATCTAACACATTCCAAAGACAAAAGACATGAAATTTTCTAATGATGCAGTGCAAGCATTTTATCACCATAACTTGGATATATGCAGAAAAGTTATATAAAATCGACTGTATATTTTATATACATTTAATATTACAGAGGAATAGAAAAAATATCTTAAATAATACAATTCCTCAAATAATTATAATGGCATATACCTATAATTAATTATAACAGCACACAATATTTGAAAATATCAAACAACTGGTTTTTAAACTATTTTTGTTTCATAATGCAGAAAAATTAAAAAAAATTAGTGTACATCAGTGTATAGAGATTCTACAATGTCAATTGACTCAGATGTCCCTATCTATAACAGCCTCATCATGTGTACACATGCTAGGAAATGCAATACAAGAATATTTGCTAAACTATTTAGATTTTTACAATTATTTACAGACTTCAAAATATATCTCTGATTTTATCATCAAAGAATGCAATCAAATAATAATTTTTGGTTGGGAATCGTTTCCAGGAGTTGATTTATCAACAAAACAGTAAACTTATATTTAGGTTACCATTGGTCAACCCAAGAAAACATGTGCCAATCACAAAAACCACATATATTTTTAAATACTCTTAAAATGGCAAAAATATTACAAGTGATATAGGATAGCACAATATATTATCAGCAACAATAGTAGTGTTTACCTTCAAGAACACCAAGTGTCCATCACAGCAAGTACATCATGATTTCTGGTTAAAATTCTTGGAAGTGTTCCCAACAAATTCACCACGGATCTAGATTATGCTTGTTGCACATCTTGTTTGTGTACAGCTATATTTGCTGACATGGTTGCAGTAAATCAGTTAGGCACTGTTGTTTAACACCTTCCACCATAGTGTACTGGAACAGCTTTAACAATAATTAAGAACAGACAAATTGATTTTCCTAATTCAAACACATCAAACTCCTGATATCTTAACAGCATAAACTTCTCGATATCAAAATACACAAACACATCTTCTGAGCTTCACCATTTCTGAAATTCCAGCATGAAAAGCTACTAGCAGCTACCTCAGAAAGTTAACGAGAATTAGAATTAGGTTTTCAATAAACATAAAAAACATAAATGAAGTACTGAAATATACAAATTGAAGAATTCTGTCAAGACTGTCCAGGATATTACAACCTAGAGCAACCTATAACATCTCACAAAAGCAATACATAAAATACACTCAAACATGTGTCTGAAATACTCGATGGCTTCAGCAAGTCGATTGTGGAGACACACAGTATTAGAGAATTAAGTCAGGAAACAAGGTTTGCAAGCTAGATGAAACAATGTAGTGAACCCAGAGGACGGTCCTGAGAGATGGGAAACTCTCAGCTCCAAAGACGATCCACCGTTCCCTCTCCCTACACAGACTGCCAGCCACGAGCACAGACAGGCTTGGGCTGTTTTCATCCAGTAGGAATAAAAATAAACTAGGAAAACAAAGTACTAAAATAATGATTGAATAAATTTCATTATGTTCCTAGTTTTCACATTATAAGCACTGCAATTAAAATAACTAAATTCTGTTCCCATAACATGTGTGATCCATTGAAATCTAACTAAAAATCACTTCAACTAATTAACATTTCACAAAGCAACAAACAAAGCAACCTCCTTGAACTAATGGTTAGGCTTCCGTCTAGCTAGAGTACAATCAAGGCCATACATAGAAGCAACCAAGTACTTTATACCACAAATTAACAACAATTATGTTGCAAGATTACTTAGTTTTAGTACAAAGAGGGATTATTCCTGTGAGAAAGTGACCTGCGTCATCTGTTTAGAATTTGTTTAGAGGTGAAGCAGTTCAAAGCTATTTTTCCTTTTGAGTAAAACGTTGACACTTTGCATTACTTTGCATTTAAATGTCTTGTCATTGGTCTTTAGGCCTGTTAAAGAATTATTTACGGTTATCCCGACCACAATCTCCACTACTCACTAGCTCTAATCTCCAGTGAGAAAATATTCCCAAGATTTTCTAGTCATTTTCTCCAAGCAATATTTAGCATACTTTAACACAGTAATTTAGATCGTAATGAATCCGTAAACCGCATCAAGAACCTCCTACGAACAGCTAAACGCATAGTAGCAACAAGCAGCATTTAGCTAAACACGCTTATATTTGCAATGACAAATAAATATATTAAGAGACATTTATTTACCTGTGTTCGCGGTCAGATTCTCACACGTTTCACTCACACCCAAGCGAAGCAGGAAATGGAAATGAACTTCAATAGTGAACTTATTCTTGTTCTCGTAAAATCTCAACTTTTGTTATTCTTGTTTTAACGAAAGTGTTCAGTTCAATTGACATTTTAAATCAATATTCTGATTACCTATGTTAATGGTAGTTTAAAATTTCAGCCTTGTCGAAGGTAACTCACAATTTTGACACTAACATGATATAATTTCCATCTAGCCTTCATAGAAATTAGAAATCATTAGATCTAGAACTTCATAATTAACTAATATCCAATGAAGTTTATAATTTTTAACAGTAACTGGGTTAAAAGTAAATAATATTTCAATGGATGTTCTATTCTTATAATTTCAAATTACTCTTATTATTGAGAAGGCCTTTTCATAAGTTCCCGGTCGATCCGATCAGATATACTAAATAAAATATCTAAATTACTCTCATGGATTAATGAGGCCTACAAATATATACCAATATGAGCAATTGTTTATAAATTAAGGGCGAAATAATCCTATTGGTTTAATTTTACATTTGTTGTACATGTATTTATTTGTGCTTATACCAAACACAACCAATATTATATTTAGAAATTAAAGCAATAATATTGGATTTAAAACATTAATTAAAACTAATTTTCTTTTCTTGTTTCATTCAATTTTCTTTGCACTCTAAAGAATATTTTAGTTAGTTTCTTGATATTTAGAGATATAAACTTAGTTCACTTGTTTAATTTTTAAGAAGTTAGAGATACATTTTAATAATTTATTTTGAGCTTTCATTTGTCTGCCTCTGGCCATTTGATTAATTATTAAATTTAAAAAATTAATATTTAATTGTATGCCTACCAAGTACCTACGGTAGGCATACAGTACGATTTTACTGAACTTGGTAGTATATTAGAATTTATTTGCATTTTATACTTAAGTAGACTCTGTTATAGTTACTAATTATGGTATTACCGTACAGAGCTCTAGCTCTTTTATGGTAGCCTATTTCGTATTGCTGGTTTTTTTCTCTGTCTGCGTAACCATTCTATTCTATTGTTTGTCTTATCTGTGCCGAGATGAACGAATAAACGATACCAAACAGAAAAAACATGGTATGTCTACTGATGGCCCCGTCAACTGTTCCGTAACGTAGAGTGTAATTATTCAGTAGCCTAGGCTATTCATTTTTCAAGAGCTTACGGCCAGGCAGATAGGCATGCTACATATAGAAACAATACTTCCACACACACAGGACATAGGCCTACCTTATATAGACGTATTGTTTACTCAGCTGTATATTGATCTGTTCCCGTGGTTTAAATTGTTGGCATATCTTTCGACAAGGGATCAGTAGATGAGAGTTGAAATTAAGTGCTCTCCCCATCACTGACATTCTTTCAAGCAGGAAAACTGGAGTTAAATTTAATTGGCCTTTTAGCAGTATAGGCCTACTATTAGTTAACAATCATTCATAATTTGTATTTACTTATCTATTGTATTTAAATCAGGCTTAAAGGTTGATGCATGTTGATGTATATAGAATCCCAAAATGACAACGTACACCAACAATGATAGGCTCTACTGATTTATCAATTTAGTAGCTAACGGAAAACTCATCTAAATTAGACCGGAAGTATTATCGTAAAGGGAGTTGAATCTGATTCAGATAGAAATATCGTTAGAGTCTCATAGATGTCATACAGTTTCTAAGACTTTATTAATTCTGTACTGATAGTGCACAATTCATTCATTTATTTAAATCATTTTACTTATTTGAAATCATTTTCAACCATTCTATTTAAATTCTATCATGTAACATTGCAGCATCTATAAAATGCTGCAATGAATGTGTTACACTTAAGAGTCTATTAATATACTCAATAATCATTAAGCTCGATTAAGTAGGTTCTATTTTGTAGTTAATTATAATTGTCTTATCATAAGCCCAAATATTTACCTACAATTATTAGGCTATTAACTTTATTTATTGCCTAATTTGAGAACTAAATTCTGCATTTGACGCCGATATTTATGTGAGATATCCATAGCATGACTCAGCATCAGTGCAGGGACCGCGAGGGAAGGTGTTGGGAGCGATGTTGACCTGAGATGTGAGGACCATTCTCAGCCCTGAGGGACCTTCCCACTCACCCTGCAGAAACAATACAAATATAACATCTTAGAAATATAACATCTTCTTACAAATGTAACATCTTAGAAATATAACATCTTCTTACAAATGTAACATCTTAGAAATATAACATCTTCTTACAAATGTAACATCTTAGAAATATAACATCTTCTTACAAATATAACATCTTAGATGCCGAGTTTCTCCTTCCGAGACCTTCCAACTCACCCTTCAGAAACAATACAAATATAACAACTTAGATGCCCAGTTCCTCTTTCCAGCATACTGCTCCACGGACAAAGCTAAAAAGCTAAGGTTAACGTCAGTTTCCAGACTCGAAAGCTATGTCAGTGACGGGAGAGCCCAGGATTTGAATATCGCACATACTGATCCGCGGTCGAATACCTTACCGACATCGACACTGGCTTCAGCCGGATCTGGAATTCTCTTTCGCTCAAGACATAAACCTTCATTCCTTATAGTAGGTCTCAGTGGCGGATCCAGAGGAGCATGGCCCCCTTGGCTCCCCCTCGAAATCTTTATGCAATTTTTTAAACTTCAAAATTTTGCATAGTAGACTATATATTAACTAAAAGGAATTTAAAATGACGTTACCAGTGGTCTGCTAGGGTCCCAGGAGGTGGCGATCATAATCAATCATTTCAGTCATTCAAAAGCAACAAAACAGTTGCATGATTAAAAAGAAGGTCGTGAAAAAGGTTTCTACCCCCTCCCTAAAACAAATTCTGGATCCGCCCATGCTTAACACCATGAACAGACTCCAAATGAATCATGGAGTTATTGTAGAGATTTAACAAATTAAATCAACTAAATATTAAAATATCTTAAAGGTATGATACATTTATTTAGTAATTAATGTTATTTGCAATTCGGTTGACACTATAATTAAGTGTTGTGGATAGGCCTACTGACTGACCCCGCCTTGAAATTTAAATGATCGCATCTGATGAAGGTAGAACTTCATTTGAGCTCATTACACTTAGCCAAGTTAACCAGAACACAAAATATTACCATGACTGTTAAGCTTAGATGATTGGATAGTCTAATTAATAATCTACATTATACTCTACAGTCCACACCCTGATCTAGGAGTGCCTAGTGCGCCATCTAAGGATTATGTCTGGGTTAGAAGCCTAATTCAGCTCCTGCCTTAGTCGCCTCTTACGTACAAGCAGCAGATTGTTTGCGGTTGCACTATTCTGCAGTGGTCCAACCACACCCGAGCACAACACGGGATCAACCTCACTATGAAATATTTTCTCTAAGGATTAAATAGTAATTAATCCATCTAACTGAGGAAGGCAACGGGAAACCACCTCAGAAGCCATACTTTTCCCAAGCTATAGGCTACATAAGGTATGGATAAGGCATAGACTTTGTGAAGGGATTAACTTGTTGATCTAAGGAGTGCTCCTATGGAGCGAGAAAGCATACTTTGAGAATGAATATGTACGTTGAACCTGCCACTTGGCAGTGCACTGAAGAGAGAGAGAGAATAATTATGGTCATAGGCGAAGTCGCTATAGGAAATTTTACTTAAATACTGACCTCTACAAACAAACCCGTCCATTCTCCATCAGTCAGTGGATGTTCTACATGGAACTCTCCGTTACCCTTAACACAGCGACAGCGGTTAATTAATTAATTACGTTGTCATGACAATATATGGGCATTTTTCATTAAAAGACTGTCTGTAATGTGAATTTGATTTTAATTATTTAATCATTTCAAACTTTAGAAATGAAACTTTATTTAGGCCTTAGCTAGAACAGGTCGATATTTAATCTCACGAATGAGAAGTCTAGCATTATAATGTGTAACTAATTAATTTTGGTCATTTAATCAGTATACAGGTGGCTTTAAATTGAAAGCCTATTTATATTGTTGTCGTATTTTCGACTATTAGTCAATGTCAACGGCGATATATTCTGATACATAACTTAATAAAAAGGTGCAAACAATGAAAATCATATTGAGGCAACATATCAAATGCTCTGTTGGTATTTCCATCTAGTTGTAATTCTATCATAAGGTTCTACATGCATATTAATTATATACATGTAGAAGCAATTGAAGAACTTGCCGAAGTAAATAATTACATCAAAAGAGCTTACAATATCACTTAGCTGCAGTAATGCATCTAGACTCGAAGCCATTGCAGGTATAATGAGTGTAATGTAGAAAATATTGTTTCTATACAAATCATTAGAGAAAACTGTGACTTTCATGTGAGATGTAAATGAGGAAATATTCACCCTGTCTTCTACAGTAATATTGTGTCTCCAGTTGACATTGTGGAAAGTGGGATCTTCATTACCTTGCTCCTTGGAAAATAGTCTGAAGTCCCTCCTGCATTGTACATGCATAATAGAGTAATACATCAATTATATAGCGAAACTAATTACTCACTCTCTCTCTCCCTCTTTGTGCACTGCCTACTGGCAGATCCATGGTATATAACGTCTCCACTTGTCTCTGTCTTCCACTTTCCTCTTCATTTCCATATCTGAATGGATCTTTAAATCATCTAACATTCTTAACCTTGGCCTGCCTCTGCCTCTTTTACCTTCCATTCTACGTTCTATGACCTCTATTAATAGACCTTCCCCCCTTAGAATTCTACTTAGTAGCTAATAAATATTCTCATTGTGTAATAGTTTAGACACTATTAAAAATTACTTTTTGTAGGTCCTATCTTTCTAGAGTAGTGTTGATATATATATATATATATATATATATATATATATATATATATATATATATATATATTATATTGATAGTGTATAAATAGTCCGAAATGAAAATTGATTAGCGTGATAAAGCTTACTGCTTAGAATTACTAATGTTACAGTTGCTACAATGTTACTGAAACTATGAATTCTATTTAGGAATTTAATTCTACGAACAAGCACACTCTGCTTTCCCCAGCTCTTCATATATCCTGCTGTCGATAAGTTGATTCTATCGCTTTTCCTCTCGTTTTCTCTTAGATCTCTGCAGACGCAGGTGATATCTCAATGGCGCAACAAGGGAGATTTGGAGGTTATAGCTTCATTTATTGCGGATTTAAAAATTGAGCACTACGTAAAACTGCAATTTTCTGTTTCAGATGAAAACGTATAAAAAGCTGGTAAAGCTAATGTTAACTAATGTCAGTTTCTTCACTTGAAAGCGATGTAATGACGGGCATGTTGGGGTTATGGGGTTAAAATGCAGATCGTATGAAAATCATGACATCGACCATCATATGCTTCGCCACATGTTCACCACTTTTGAAGTGTTAGCACCCTCTCAATCTGCCTCCATCACATCAATCCTGTCACATCACTGCGCTCTCTTGTGTTGATCAGTGATTATACAGGCTTTTTTGTGGATTTTTTCACGGTTTTGGAACTTCTTTTTACTCACCTACTTGGATCTGTCCTAATAGTGTTCGATGTTGACATGGACTACAGTAGCACTCTAATTGCTGCTATGTTACAGGTACATTACAGAAGACTGAATTTCTTGTAAAGCTGGTAAAGTTAAGGTTAATGTCAGTTTCCTCACGCGAAAGCGATGTCAGTGACGGATGAGCCCAGGATTTGAACCCCGCACATACTGATCCGTGGTCGAATATCTTACCGACTTCGCCACGAGCTCAAGCCAGTAACTAAATTGGTATCGTGTTTCAGACTTCTTCTGTATAGAAGAGTTATCGTGCTTTAGACTCCACTAATATAAATAAGTAGTGCACTTTTATATTGTTAATGTCCCTGTATTCAATTTTGATTACTTCGGTTGCTAGATGACCGAGAGATCTTTTCTCTTGTTCTTATATCTCGCAACGGTCTATTTTCGCACCTACTGTTAAGTACTGGCACACGAACCTCGTGTCCTCAGGGAGAGTAACGGCGTAGTAGGCGTTGATTATCTTTGGTGGCGGGTTTGCCACGTAGTGCACTGACAGCGAATTGTCATTCTGCAAAAAATCAACTAATTTGTATAAACGTAAACACGCATTATAGTGAAATAATAAACTATGTTGATATCTATCACTGTTAATACCACTTGTTTAAACCGTTTGGCAATTTAGGCCATTTTTCCTAAAACCAGTCAGTGAATGTCCTAGATTTTACTATCAGATCAACGCAGTTGGGATTTAGAGAAGGTCAACGAAACTGGACTTCAGAGTGTTGTTCTAGAGTACCTCCTGGTTGACATTTGCTAATATCTATACATGATGAAGATGATTAGCTCTTTGATATTGTTTCTTGGTTGCTGTTTTCGTTATTTCCTTCAATCCTCTCCGTGGTTATTAGTAATCGTTGCCCATTGGTGGCTCATCAATTGCAGCCGACGCGGATTTAATAGTAACTTTCCTGCACCCTCTGGATTTTTTTCAAAACTGCCAACACTCGGTCTTCCAAGGTGGTCGCCCACAAACTACTAACCTGCTCGATAGGAGTTTAACTTCGTTCAATTAACGCGCAGCTTAAGCGAGTGAGCCAAATCCCGCCTCCCACTATTTAGCATCAAACTTACGTTTAAAATTATTAAATTATTCGAGTTCACATTTTGTTTGGCTAATTTTTCTCCTCTGTGGTATCTTTCATGTACATTTTGAAATTGTAATAATCTTATTGATTAAAAACATTCCAATTGAAAATCAACTTACGCTATCAAGAGTCCACGACACGGAAGGAATTGCAACATCCTACAATATAAAATACAATTAAGTTAAGACTAGTCAAAACTTAAATTAGTATCTGAGATCAATATTTACTGTAGAATATCAATGGCAAACGAAGACTATAATAAAAGCAGCAGAGAAAAGCAGTGCGAGCTAATAGCAATAAATCTTCGGATTTTCTTCACACTCAGATTTTTTAATTTACATTACCAGATGCTTCAAACATGGAAGTTTAAGTTTTTTTAACGAATTTCGGCTAATCATGTTTAGTTCTGATTATTGCGTAGCATTTACAGAATAAATAATAATTCGTTATAAAAAATATGAATTTACGATTCAAGTGTCCATTCGTATTTTTCTATTCAACTAAATTGTAAACGCTCCTTCAATCTAAATTTTAAATCTACAAAAACCAAACTGCTTGAACTGGCCACATCGTTACCTAGAACATATAGTTATGCTTAGCATCTATGAGTTTACAATACAAAAACGATAACAACGACAATACCAATAACAACTACAATAGCCACAAGAGTGCAATCGCAGTAAATGACAATATAGAGCACTATTTAACCAAGCCACTATTTAATCAACACAATCAAATATACAGAAAATCCATCTAAAGAAAGGTTTAGCATTACTTAACATTAGAATTTCACCTCGGCAGTTTGGAAACCTAAGAAGTTAAGGGGTGTTAAGAGAAAATTTACTCGAGAATACTAGTAGCCTAATCAATGACAGAACTTTTTCTTAAGTCGATGCAATTTAGAATAATTTTTTGTTGTTCTTAACTCTTCCTCGTTTGCAATTAATCATTTTTATATCAGCTCATAATCAAATAACACTTCATTTGCAACATCAAAGCGATTTCAGACGACGAGGAAATGATATATATATTACTAGGATATCGAGAAGTTAAGAAAAAGAGTTAAATGAAAGCATTATAAAAAGTAATTGCATGCCATGAACTTGCCAATACGCAGCACGCTAAAAAGAGGTGGAGAGAGGGTGAGAGAGAGAGAGAGAGGGAGAGAGAGAGAGAAAGAGAGAGAGAGAGAGAGATTACCTGAGTGACGCTGAGAATGAAGGACACCATTGTCTCGTAGATCTGTAGATAGTGAGGCGCCATGCTGTGTTCAGCGTTGGGTAAAAACCTAGGAACAAATTTTAATTCAAATAATAAATTCTTAATCTTACATAATCATATAGACTTATTGGAATATTGGATGATTCGGTAACGCAAGTGAATATGACAAAAAAGATGATAGAAATAAGGGGAAGTTACGTTAATTTAAGAATTATGTGCCATGGATCTGCCGATAGGTGCTACACTGAGAGAGAGTCATATATAAAATAGGTATGATAAACTCTTTTCACGAATGGTAAAGTCTCAAATAGGGGATTGACTGATGAACTGATGTAGGACAGAGAAGATTTGAGACAGTCCTTTCGTATCCCGACTCTAGTTAAACTGGGATACAAGGGATGATGATGATGATAAACTCTGCAGCTGTACCCGAGTTCTCAATTAATGTTTTACCATCGTATATATCAGTCAATGATTTGACTTATTCAGTAAATTAATAATATCATTTAGTCGAGTCTGATATGATACTTTACCCGTGTTGTGTCCTGGCTTTTGAAGAGTAGAAGAACCGTGGACTACCCGTGTCGTAAAAGGCGACAATGCACTAAGATTTCATACCAACGTCATAAGGGCATTTGATCGAGCCTAGGGTCCAGTGTAGTTATAATAATTTCTGAAAAGAATGTAAAAGAAGGTCTATTTGTATCCCGATCCTGGCTAAACTGTGATGCAAGGAAATAGGATACTGATGATGAATCGAGTCTGGTAAGGTGGTAATTTATACGAATGCAGTGACTATATTCCGAGAAATGTAGTGCTGCTGCAGCAAAACACGATTAGTTTGACGCAGTCATAGCATATCCTCAGAGAAAGTATAAATGAGATAATGCATTTAACTAGGCTGCATTGTGCTATATAAACAGATTGACATTAGACACGTTACTAATTCTATTGAGTTTTGTTTTTTACGTTGGTTCTGATAAACCGAATACTTAAGAGGTTTAGTAACTACGAGATTTAAGTGTCTGATTCATTTGTG
Source organism: Enchytraeus crypticus (assembly GCA_905160935.1). NCBI lineage: Eukaryota > Metazoa > Annelida > Clitellata > Enchytraeida > Enchytraeidae > Enchytraeus > Enchytraeus crypticus. The sequence goes on from CAJHZI010000513.1 coordinate 442,049, forward strand.
TTCTTTGATATAATGTTTGCATAATGGGTCTGTATGCTGTATTTTCCTTATTGTTTAGTTTGTTTCTGATAAACAGAATTAATACTTAGTTAATAGTTAATGTGTGTAATTATAAACACTTACATAAGCCATTTAGGCTCCGGAATGTCATCCCACCAGTTGTGGTTGTCGTCCAGCAGGAAGAATTCATCTCCGCTAGAAACCATCTCCAGGATGGGCAGAGTAAATCTCTCCTTGTATCCTAATCAGCGCGATTAATTAATAAGCTACATAAAATCTAAAATTTGATAGCTCTATCAATAAACTAATCAATCAGATCATTAGTCTGACATGCAATCAATTAACTCAGCAACCTCTCATTAAATAAATAAAAAAAAATAAATAAAATAAAATTTGTCTAATAAAATTTGTCTATCAATTAACTCACTACTCAATCAATTTATCAAGTTAATCTCCTGATAAATCTCAGGAAAGAATTGATAACGTTCACTAGTTACGTCCCTGACGTTGCCTTAATAATGGCGAGGAATCGGACGTTAAATTTTTATTGATAGACTTGTTCAATTGTGCAGTAATACGAAATAAAAAAAATGTCATTGAGGCACTAAACCATTAAGGCATCCCTCTCTTCCATAGAAATATTGTATTAACCACCGATTATAATCGATTGATTAACTTCTTCGAAATCACTACAACAAGCTGACAATTTTGATAGTAAGCTAGGCTGCTAAATATGTTGTCATAGTTTCCAATCTAAATCAGATCTTCTTCGACAATAGGCTAGTGGTACGGAAAAAGAGATTACAATTATCTTTTAGTTTTATATCTCGATTAGCTTTAGGAAGAAATTATGTGCGGTTATTTTAGAGTGAAACAATACGCACAGCTTTTGAATTCAAATACCAAAATTATAATTCAAATAAAATAAATTTGATATAGATGTTTAATAGCCTAAATAATATTTTAATAAAGGTTTTTTAGCCGTACTAAATTCTATATCTTGCAAGAATATCATTGATACTCGGGCGCAGGACTCTAAATCTACAACTGCTCGATCGTAATACGAACACGAATCCGTCAACACCATTCTTTAAACCGAGGCAATGGAAAACACCACTATTAAACCTAAGCAATGGAAAAGCTGCGTTGTCTGATAACTTACGATACATGTCCTCCACGTCCCAAAGTCTAACGGCTTTAGGATTGTAGATGTCTGCGGTGATGTTCTCTCTCCAGTAGGGCTCAAACACAAACGACCACCCCCCGTCCATGTTCTTGTTGTGCTGCAGCAGAGTCTGCGGCACAAATTCTTTTATATATATACATGTATATATTTATATTATATATACAGGGTGAGTAAAAAAAGTGATAACACATGCAAAAAGTTTGAATATCTCAGGCTATTGTTAATATTTTCAAATCAAACTTTTACCGAAGACTAAAGGACTAATTTCTGATGGGGTGGCCAATTTTCATCAATTTTAGTACATAGATTGTCCAATTATGAAAGTTTGAGCAGAGCAACCCCCCATTTTTGAACGTACTGTAAATAAAATTTTTATTTTATTTTATTTTTATTTTAGCTCTGAAAAGGATTGTTGTGGTGGTTTAGAAAGAACCAGTTGTATCCGATAGCATTACTGACTATTCGATATGCTTTCCTCTACATGTAGTTGCTTTTCAGGACTGCAGCAGCTTTCGGAACGCTAGGACAGCCTTGTTGATTCCAGTTTAGGGCAGTCTCTCCCAAATTGATGGTAGGTAGCACTTCCGCAGTTCTGTCTTGTTTCTAGGCTTCGACTGGTGTTTCTGATAGAGATGCAGCATGGTTCCCCAGACATGGTAATCCAGAGGATTTTGATCGGGAGAGTTTGGAGGCCATTCACTCGTCATGATGAAATGCGGATTTCTCTCGCTGATCCATTCATGTACACGACGAGATGCTTGAGTCGGAGCATCACCTTACTGAAAGATGAAACCATTTGGTAGAAAAGCATAGCAATCATCAAACAGCTCGGAAAGTAAAGTATTGACATAAAACTGAGGGTTCACCTTTTCCTTGTCGCCAACGAAGTGTCATTTGCCCTTACCGTTGTAGCAAATGCCATTTTTAGGTAACAAATGGGGGGGGGGTTGCTCTGCTGAAACTTCTATATCTGGCCAATCTATAGATTAAAATTGATGAAAATTGGACACCCCATCAACAAGTAGTCCCTTAATAATTGGTGACATTATGCCTTGAAAATATTAACAATAGCTAGATATAAAGCTAGCTAGATATAAATAATAGCTAGATATTAACAATAGATATTCACACTTTTTGCAGGTGTTATCACTTTTTTTAATCATCCTGTCTATACATGTATATATATATATATATATATATATATATATATATATATATGTATATATATATATATATGTATATGTATATATATATATATATATATATATATATATATATATATATATATTCATTTATCACACTATATATTATTACACTATTTATTGCACAATATTATTTATATTCACTTGCTTTTATTTATTCATTTTTTGATTTCTTCAGTATGTGCGGGGTTCAAATCCTGTGCTCGCCCGTCACTAACATCATTTTCGAGTTAGGAAACTGACGTTAACATTAGCGTTACCAGTTTTTTTACACGCATTCCACATGAGCTACACGACAAATGTTCAACAGTAGAAATAGCTAGAATAATAGCTAGAACTATATATTTATAAATTTCTCGAAGAAATATTGAATAATACAATTTTGAGAGTATTTGGAATATGATTTACAGCCTAGTTTATTGATCTACGGTATTTATGCTTGCATTTTATTAATCATTCATTTCGTACCAGGACAACAATCAGTCCTTTATTAGTTTTAGTATTGTTCTGTGGTATGTCTTATTGTTTAGTGTTTTAGCCAGAGAGCTTACCTTAAAATATTATTAAATAAATCACTCATGTAAACGCATAATTGACTGACTGTTTTTTTATCACCGGACCGGCAATGTTTAGGATCCTTTTCTTTCTCTGCAGCACATGTTTTTTTCAGATCGTTTGGGGTGAATCGATTTGTAGCGACATGTGATGGGGGTCGTCCCTGACATCATCCTTGTATGAGGAAACGGACGTTAAACCTTTATTATTATTGGTAAAGACTGCCATCCCCTTACGTATCTGAATTATGGAAATTAAATCAGCCTTATTGCTATCACGTGATAATGTATATGCACTGGGAGGACTATTATTATATTATCTAAAGATTACATTAGTCCAGCGGAGATTTTTAAAATACGCTGCTTTACATGAAGTGTTCCGGCGTTAAATCAATATAAATAGAAAAGAAATAAACAAGTAAATATGGATAGAGATTTTGCTACTTACGGCACCGTCAATGTTGATCATGCTGAAGACAAGAGGAACCATGCAGGTAACTCTCCTATCAACAGCTGCCAGACTCCATACTGTCCAACCTCTCTAAAATATCAGTTAAAACATCAGTTAAAACATCAGCTAAAACATTAGTTAAATCATCAGTTAAAACATCAGTTAAAACATCACTTCAAACATCACTTCAAACATCAGTTCAAACATCATACTAACTGAAAGAACTATCAATGGTTAAAGTGGGGATTGGGAGGGGGGCACAGAGGGGACTCTGGATTCAATGGAGACGTTCTGTTCGTATCTCGACCCAAGTTAAGCTGGAATGAGAGGAAGTATGATGATGATGATGTTGACTTCCAGAATTGTAATAGAATTGCTTTTATTTTTGTTTCTACTTTTCAATATGGATCAGGATTTTTATAATTATAAATTAAACATACGGCGAGAGTCGATGCTGTGAAGGAGAACTGCTTAAGAAGTGCGGATTTATTTCTAATCTTTCAAAAAACACAACGATATTTTTCAGGCTCGCCTGTGATTAGAATCCAGCTGTAAAACTCTGAGGCATACGCTGTTCATTATGATAGATAATACCTCATTCTCAACTTTAATGTAATAACAAACTGATAACTGCAAGTATTGTTAACTAGTCATGTCAAAATACAAACCTTGGACGCTCCGGTGACAGCAAACTGTTGAATATCAGACTCAGGCACTCGGATCTTAGCAAAAGCCGTTATCGTGTCTAGACCTCTCTTAGCTGCCTGCAATATGTTTGAAACGTATTGTCAATAATAATAATAATAAAGGTTAACGTCCGTTTCATCATCCATGGATGATGTCAAGGACGTTCCCAACAGCACACACCACTCCAGATCAATTCACACAGACCAATCTGAAAAAAGAAATGTGCTTAGGAGAAGTAAGTAATAATTACTCAACTTCAGTGTCTACTTATATCTATAAAAGATAATATCTACTAATATCTATAAAAGATAATATCTGCTAATATATAGAAAAGATAATATCAATGAAAGATAATATCCTTTAATATGTAGAAAAGACAATATCTACTAATATCTATGAAAGATAATATCTATTAATATCTATGAAAGATAATATCTATTAATATCTATGAAAGATAATATCTATTAATATCTATGAAAGATAATATCTATTAATATCTATGAAAGATAATATCTATTAAAATCTATGAAAGATAATATCTATTAATATCTATGAAAGATAATATCTATTAATATCTATGAAAGATAATATCTATTAATATCTATGAAAGATAATATCTATTAATATCTATGAAAGATAATATCTATTAATATCTATGAAAGATAATATCTATTAAAATCTATGAAAGATAATATCTATTAATATCTATGAAAGATAATATCTATTAATATCTATGAAAGATAATATCTATTAATATCTATGAAAGATAATATCTATTAATATCTATGAAAGATAATATCTATTAAAATCTATGAAAGATAATATCTATTAATATCTATGAAAGATAATATCTATTAATATCTATGAAAGATAATATCTATTAATATCTATGAAAGATAATATCTATTAAAATCTATGATATCTATTAATCTATAATATCTATTAAAATCTATGAAAGATAATATCTATTAATAGCTATGAAAGAAAGATAATATCTACTAATATCAAAGAAAGATGATATCTACTAATATCTAGAAAAAATAATACTTACTAATATCTAGAAAAGATAAAGCTGATAAAACTAAGGTTAACGTCAGTTTCCTCACTCGAAAGCGATGTAAGTGACGGGCGAGCCCAGGATTTGAACCCCGCACCATCTGATCCGCGGTTGAGTATCTTATCAACTTCGCCACTGGCTCCAGCCACTTATCCAGAAAAGATAATACCTACTAATATCTAGAAAAAGATAATATCTACTAACAACTAGAAAAGATAATATCTAGTAATATTTATAAAAGATAATATCTAGTAATATAAATGAGAGATGACCTTAGTCATTGGCATTCGCTCAATCATCGTGGGATCAGAGGGTTCCGGTGCGTCCAGGAAACTTCTCCAGGTCCAGGCGATCAGAGAGTCCTCCGTTCTTCTACGGAAAGTCGGATCGTTCTGAATCCAGTAAGTGTAAAAATGTAATCCATTTAGTATGTATGTATGTTTACTGTAAGTATTTTGTATATGAAGACAGGAATGAGTGTTGCTGGATGGTATAAAGTTTCACTCTTATGTAAACATTTTTTTACTAGTTTAGATATTAATTTAAATGTAATTGTTATTTTGCTTATTATTACTATTGAACTCTTTCTGTAAAGTAGTCTCGAAGACCTATTTTGCCATGACACTGCTATATAAGTTTTCGTTGTTAATAATAATTTAACAAAATTATCGAATCAAATTAAACGCGTGAGTGAGTGTCAAAGCTAAACACTTGAATTTCAGATCTTTGGAGTATGAAAGTAAACCATAAAATTCTGAATGTAAACATTGAACATTTGAATCTACGGCTATGCAATTTTAAACTTAAAGATTAGGAAGAAGCTTGAGGGTAACTAATATTTTATGCCATATGCAGACGAAGGCTCGAAAAATGCTTTCAATTGGAGTCCGACATTCGATTTTCGCAATAACTATGAAATTTGCATTAATTACAGTAACTAAAAGATTTAGTTACTGGTATTAATTGGTATGTCCTAAACCTCTATTTAATTTCGCTTTAAATATGGGTGAAGTCTAAACCCATCTTTAATTCAGGTAAATATTGAATTGAATTGAATCATTTATTTCACTTTAGGTAACATCATACGAAAGTAATACAATATTATTTTTTCATCAGTATATTTACTTTTACTAGTAAAGTTTTTATTTTGTAAGTTTCTAATGACTATCTCTATGACTATGAATCCTTGGATAATTTCACAAGGCCTAGGCAAGTATACTTACATAGAAGTAGGTCGGCTGATTAGGGACTTGGGCGACATATCCAGTTATAAGGCCCGTGTCGTTGGCCATTCGAACAGTTATCAGACCCAGAGGATCGAATCTTGCAGGAGGCCTGCGTCAAAGAAGATAACACAAAGCATTATTTCTTAGTTCTCGCATCAATCGATCTTCGATACTACCTTGCAATCATCATCATCTTCCCTTGAATCCCAGTTTAACTGCGGTCGGGATACGAATAGACTGCCTCAAATCCTCTCTGTCCTACATCATATCATCACTCAATCAATCTCCTATTTGAGATTTTTCCATAGTAGCAATTTCTGGAGCCTATGCGATACAACTTCGCAATAAAAACATTAAAATTCGTGCACTACAAATACAGACTCAATTCATTACGTTAAGGCCGGTAATAGTTTTCGCTTTCTAGCATCTTGTGCAAATAATAAGGGATACTGCATAAGAGGATTTGATCTGTCGAGAGTTGGATTGACAATCCTGATATCACGTATCATTCTTCATTATCAATGTTATAGATTAGTAAATGATATTAATTATAGTTGAAGCAGAATCAACTACTGTGCCGTTTTACTCATAGTAAACTTGATATGGGGCACTAGAATAAATCATGATGAAAGACATTAATACATTTGAATTTAAAAAGGATTGAAAAAGGATTGAAGTTTAATTTGAAAGGTCAAATAAGTTAAAATTTAATTTTTAAATTAGGTTTTCATTTATTGGTCACCATTTGACATTTACATTTTAACAATTACATTTGACAATGACATTTGACAATGACATTTGACAATGACATTCATCGTCATAGTTGTGATCAAATCAGTAAGTGAGATAATTTATAATTGAAATTGAGTCAACCAAAATATCAATTCAAACATGGTAAACATATTATGTGCTATCAGAATAAACTCAAAACTTCAACTGTTGGAAAAGACTCATATCAATTTACTATTTTTAAGGGATATTATTCTACAATTACTTTTTCGGTAGGTTTTCATATTGATCACTACCAGTTACGTCTAACTATTACAATGTTTTATGTATTTCAATAAATTTTACTATAAGATAAATTATATAGGAGATTAATCCTGCGTAAAAGTCTTTAATTATAAGTCACGGTTCATGTGACGACGCTACAGCTGATAGTCGTTTGTTTATAGACAATGTATTGAACACAATGATAAATACAGGGAAAATTATAAAATGTTCCTTAAATTAACATGTAGATCTATATTGGTATTTACTCCGTACAAGCTGATGATTATGATTATACACGGCTGCAAAGCATTTTACTATTTCCTATCTGCTAATAAGAAAGAAATATATTGAAAACGATTATTTTGCGCTTTTAGGATCAAACTGTTAGGAACGACAATACAAAAAAACAGCATTTGTGTGTCAACAAACTACGTCCGGCCTTCACTTTCTAGTGTCTGTTTACTTATTTCCTATTAGCTATATCGCTCAACCTTGACAATGAATCGTCACACTTTACGAGACTAGTTAAATATATGAAGTAAGCAGAACGGTACTCGTAATGGTCGTTGCTGCTTCCAGTGATGGCCAGCACTCCATAATCAAGTCTCGCCAGGTTGTCTGGTATAGCGATACCCATGTAGTGCCACCAGATTGGTCTAGTACTGAACGCCTCTGAAATATGGCACAAGAGCTAAATCAAATTTAGAATCAGTTTCATTATCCAAAACGATGTCATATGAGACGTCTGGCAAGGATTTGAATCTATTGTATCCAAATTAGAAGCCACCTTTGCTATCTCTAAGCCATTGGCACCAAGCGAGTATCAAAATGTCATTTAATCGCTCAGGCTTTTATTTAAATCAGTCTCAACTAAGTGTCAGAGGACCGCTATGAACGATAACAAATAACAGCCATACTGCAAAATGAAACGACAAAAGTTTAATACTTTAAAAAATGTAGATTTAGTTATCCTCTCATACTCTTTAGTGCTCTGCCAAGCGGCAGGTCCATGGTATATATTCATACTCTCGAATCTGCCTTCGCGCTCTATTTATAAATTTTGTAAACCATTTATAAATTTTATAAACCATTTATAAATAGAGCGTAGTACAGCCTACAACCAAATATTTCAAATTAAAATTCACAAATATTCATAATGTCATTAAATAATTTATAATTCGTACTTTCATTCATATATTTTAATATTTGTGTTTTCATTCAAATATTTCTTCCAACCACTGACCTGACTGGTAGAGCTGTGAGGTCATGTTGATGATGTAGAGAGTGACTCCCTCATAGTTGTAGGACGCTATCTCGTGCCACTCGTAATGTCCGTCATCTCCCTGAACATACTGGTCCAGATCCGTGACCACGTCCTTAAAGTATAGCAAAAAATTTCATTATTCTGTAACAGTAATCTCAATGACGCTAATAAACGCAACACTGGCATGTTTTCATACCAAAATATCATAAAATTCATGAATATGTCTTTCTCGTCATTAAACCTATGTATCTACTAAGCGAAAAATCGTTGAGTGATGAGATTCTTGTTCTCAACGTAAGCGATACATTTTCGGGATATATAGCTGGTAAAGCTAAGATTAACATCAGTTTCCTCACCCGAAAGCGATGTCAGTGACGGGCGAGCCCAGGATTTGAACTCCGCACCTGATTCGCGGTCAAGTTTCTTACCGACTTCGCCACTGGCTCCAGCTAAACTATAGGCTTGAGATATAGCCTCTACACAGCAAAAGAAAGTCTCTCTCAAACCCTCTCTGTCTAGTGTTCTGAAAGTGGCATGTTCAAGGTACACATTTATACTCGTAGTCTGCTTTCATGATTCATAAAGAACACTCCATAGATCAACAAGTTGATCCCATCACAAATTGTTGCACTTTATCCATACCTTATGTAGCATATGGCTCAGGAAAATATGGCTTCTGAGATAGTTTTCAGCTGCTTTCTTAATTCTTGCTTATTGTCCCTTTTTATACACATGCATTTAACGGTTTATCTATTCTTCCGTGGCCAGGGCAAAACACTGGTAATAAATTATGATATATTTTTTAAATAAACAGGGTAACATTATTATGGATTTAAAGAACTACAGAATTAAATATTCACCCTTTAATTTAGTCATTGCAGCTGCCGACTTAATTAATATTTTTTGTAAAACATACTTTATAACTTCTTGGTATATTTTAAGATATTATCTGATAGTCTCTCCATTGTTTAATTTAAATATATAAAATACGGTGATCGAATTGCTAAAATATTGAAAACCTGAGAAAATATTATGATAAAATATATTTAATTCTTGATTTGCCTAATGCTCTACTAATTCTAAGACAGAGTACCGTTGCATTCAATCGTTTCATATGTTTTTTTCGGTATAGGCATTTTCAACGAAAAACATTTTATGCCGCTTCCTAGAAATTTTATTTTAATTTCAATAGCTGTACAGTGTAAATATATCTCACAATATCCGTTTTCTTGTCATATGTCCATAAAAACAGACACAACAGACGAGTAACTGAATTATGGAATTTTTTCCAATATAATTACCCTTTCAATTAAAGTTCTATTTATTCTTCAGTGTATAAATTAATTTTAATTAAGCAACACATTATTATCAGATAGTAGGAATAAATCGCTGAAAGCTACTAACCCAGTCCACGGCATGGATGGTTAGTAGAAATAATCCTATTAGAAAAATTTCACGCCCAAACATCTCGATAAAAACGTATTAAACTGGACTTGTTCGATCGATAAACGTTCACTGCAGAGCTACACCAGAAAGAGTTACCAACTACTGGTCAGTTTTCTTTTATATCTAAGTCAACTCTCTTTACACCTGCGCATTTGGTTTATCACGTTGCAGTTTAAAGTAGGACTGAAAAGAAAAAATGCTGACTGATATCAAGTGAGTCATAAATAACTGTGTTAAATATTTCAGAAGGATATTAAAATTCATTTTGGCTCACGTGGACTGTTTGCATTCGTGATGTGATTGTCAGAGAGGATTGGAGAGAGCTAAGGAGAAAGAATGAGATATAGACAGTGAGATATATAGCGAGATTTAGATAGATAATTTGATTAAGATGGAAAGAGTAAGATAGGGGAAGAAATAGGAAAGCGGAAAGGAACTAAAGAAAAGTGTACGAGAGAGAAAAGAAGAAATTAGATTGACGCATCTGTTCTGTTGCATGTATAGAATAATTTCGTCACTCTAGTTAAACGACGGTTAAGCTGCGATATTGTAATATAGTACAACGTTAGGGTCTCAGAGATGGAAAATTTTTCCTGAATATTATGCAAAAGGAAAGCTCTTCCATTTCATTTCTTCAGTCGTTGTTGAGCAAATAAATAGTGGAAAAAGTGCAGCTGAAAAGTTAGCAGGTAATTCCAAAATTTTTAGTATTGCTCCTTCAGTCGTTGCTTGAGTAAAACTCCGCTTCAAGCCATATTTAATGTGCAATGTTTATTGCTTAATGGTTAATGTTTAATGTGTGTATTATTTAAATTGTGAATTAATATTCAGAAGCCTCTGCTTGTAAAGAAAACACTTATTTGCAGCTAAACTGAATGCTGTAACGTTACGCTTGAAATGTATGTACTATTGAAGGTATTCGTACTGCTTGATTAACTAAAATGTAAATACAAAATTAACACATACATGTACACGTAGTTTAGAATAATGTTTAATCAATTCAGCTTTATCGTTACAGTTATTGACCTTGTCACCCTAACAATAACCGGATTGGCTTCAATACCACGACCTCTTATAACAGCTGGCTTAACCCATATCTGATAAAGTTATGCTATCTCAGAGCGATGAAATGATAAGATCGACTCACTTATTTTATCAGAAATTATTAGAAATCGTAGCAGAGCGCAGATAGTCAAGTTCAATGAAATAATAGTAGGATTAACCCTTCTCAAAATCAGCTCCGTCAAGTTGCTCCGCAAAGTCTTCAAATAAATCGAATTTATATGCTGAAAATTAAAGCTCAATTAGTGCCAATCTCTGTTGTGAGTCCCACAATTAGAGCTAGCTCCGTTTAATACTTCGTTTGATATATGATTTTTCATATTCTTATATACTCATATGTTACGTATGGAGTTGAAGTTTATGGTAATGAAACTGAGACTGCTCTTCATCCATTACATGTTTCTATTAATAAAGTCTTGAGGAATCTACAAAATCATAATCGCTTCTACAATGTTAAGCAACTTTGTACGAATTATGATATCCTTCCAATTGCCCTTCTACATAAATGCTCAATTGCTAAACTTATATATAAGCATTTACACTTTCCTAATAATTTGTCTACTGCTATTAGTGATCTTTTTATTCATAGTAAAACCTCGCACAACTACATAACCAGATTATCATTAACTGACCATCTATACTTACAATCTAACCGTGCATTCTTCTCTTCGACGCTATTCAACAGCTACAAAATTTGGAATAGTCTACCAGATCATATCAGATCCATCCAAAACCGTAATAGATTCAAAAAGCTTCTTAAAAATCATCTACATACTAGTTGGTTATCAAAATTATTCATGTTTCTCGAGCGTCGATTTGTTATTTAATCTGCTATATTCTTACTAACTTAATTTCTAGTCTGGATCGATATTACAGCCTAATTACGCTATACTTATAAAGTCTAATAACTTATGTAAATTGACGTGATTATATGTTTTATCGGTGGCCAGCAAGATAGGGATATGCCCTCACTGGTGGCCGATATGCTGGTAGCTATTTGATTGCTATGCCTTGAGCACATTTGCACACCTGTGTTTATTTTAACTGCACTTTTTATAGTTTTGTGTTACTATGGTCTACACTATGTTGAATCTGTAATTGTAATCTGTAATTGTCAATGAATTAAACATTGAGTCTCTCTCTCACTCTCTGATACTTATCGGATGCCAAATTTGGAGGCAGCATCAAGTTAGCTCCGAAGCATTTTCGTATACCGGAGCTTTGTCTCTCTCTCTCTCTCTCTCTCTCTCTCTCTGGTACATTTTTGGAGCCAGTTTCAAGTTGGCTCCGCAAGATTCTCGTATAAACTTAAAAACTATAGACCCTATATAAAATTAGAGCTCAATTAGTGCTATATCTCTCTATCAGTCTCTCTCTCTCTCTCTCTGTCTCTATCTCTCCCTATTCCCCTCTCTCTCTTTCTCTCCTACGACTACTGAGTCTACCTTGCTTGGATTATAAAAATTTAATTTCTACTTATTTGTAGACAATTTAATTCAATTTGTAGGAACCTGCTGCAAAAATCATTTAATATTGACTTTATTTTACCCTCTCTCTCTCTCTCCCTCTCTCTCTCTTTCTCTCTCTCTCTCACCCTAGGCCCCTTTCTCTCTCAATCTATCTATATCTCTCTCTCTCTCTTTAGCTCTCTACTTATGCATTTCTCTTTCTTTCTATATCTTTCTCTCTCTCTATCTCTATCTCTCTCTCTCTCTCTCTTTCTCTCTATCTCTCTGCATATTGATCAAATAGCGGTCCTAAGATATATATTTCCACTTGTACTCTCTGTTATGTGTTCTTTAAGAGACACACCAACAAGCTGAATAATCTATGAATTTAATAATTTTTATTAAATAATTTAATTTGATTAATTTTTCAGTATATTCTATAATTGCAAGTAAAAATAAAGCAAATATTAATATGTTAATTCTGAAAAGCGGCTAAATCAAATGAGCCGTAACCAACTTACATGTATTTAACCGGTAAATTGTTTACTTATCCGGTAAATTAACATAACCAGTAAACTTAACCGGTTCTACAATCACCTAACCGGTTCGCCTCTGCGCAATATAAAAGCAGCGCCTCGTGAATGATTGGTACATTCGTCGTCAGCCAACTGAGACGTTAACAGGGTGGACTGCCTGGGGCGGCCTACCCGGGAAGGGCCTGCCCAGGGCGGACTGCTCGGGGCGGACTGCTCTAGGCGTAGCCTGCCCGGCGATGGGCTTGCCCGTGGTGGGCCAGCCGTGGTCGGGGCGGCCTGTCCGGGGCGGGGCGACCTGCCCTGGGCGGGGCTGGGCAGCCCCGCGGTGTAGCCAGGGGTGAACCCTGGGGAGGGGTGACCCCGGGGAGGGGGGCCCCGGACGGGGTAACCCCCGGACGGGGTGACGCCCGGACGGGGTGATCCGCTTGCTAATTTTGACCCGCTTGCCTGGAGTATTGAACTTGCATTGTTTTGAGGAAGTGGACGTTAAATTCGTATCGATTGATTGATTTAAGAACTGCTTTTCTATATAAAGGTAAACACGCCTAATAGTGAAATGATTGACTATGTGCATATCTATCACTTTAATACCACATGTTTGAACCGTTAGGCAATTTAATTCATGTTCTGTGCAACCAATCTTGTGGATAGACGAAAATAATGCCCGAAATTTCACTTTCATATCAGCTTGGCTGGGAAACGGACCCACGAGAGTTCAATTCACTTCAGTATCAGCCAGTTTAAACTTCTTGATGTTACCTGACGCCTCTAACCACTACGATATTGAAATATTCCTATTGGTTCATTCATATTTCTAGAAAAATTTCAAATAATATTTCTTAGAATAATGGTCAGAGTTAAAATTTTTCGAATATTAATATTGATTCAAATTACGTGGAATCTACTGACTAGGCTCGTGTATGCTGCGCAGAGAAGCACCGGTTAGGTGATTGTAGAACCGGTTAAATTTAATGGTTCGTTAAGTTCGATTGCCATTGCGATACATTTTGAAGAAGTAAATTTTGAAAATAATTATCCCTTTCGGCAATTTTAGGAAGGGGACAACTGGCTTTACATCCTCGTTTTACATTTATTTTAATTCCATTATCCAATTAATCAACACAATTCCGTGTTACAGAACGTCAACAAGCAAACAGCTAAGATAAAGTTATTTAAGTTTATGTCATTGCATCATAATTTATTAATCTTTCATTAACTTCAGAACTGCAACATTATTCAAAATCCTATGACGATTGCTCGCTCTTCTACTTCTAAATTAACGCAATTTATTTACGAATTTGAAAAATCACTGTCTGATTCTGTGGAGAATATGCATGTATATATGATATATTTTACGTATGTTATATGATATATTATATATGCTAGATGATTTAAAGACCCACGCATGTGTAGAAATGAACAGGAAGGAGGAAGAGACGGAAGAGTGGAGGCGTTATATACCATGGACCTGCCAGTAGGCAGTGCACTAAGAAAGCGATATGATATATTTTCTTCTGAAAAAGTTATCAATAAACCACAAAGAGGTTAAAGGTCAACTCCTCCCATCAGGTTTGAGCTCTTAACCATTAGACGAGGAATCCCCAGCAGGATTCAGCGTCCGTGCACGGACCTGTGGGATACGTGTCCGGGTTAATGTTGACCTGAGAGGTAAAGGTCATTCTCAGTCCTGTGGGTCCCACCCACACACCCTGTTAAACATCGAAAAGGGATTAAAATATAAAAAAATTAATTAAAATAAAATAAGTAGAATAGAAATAAAGGCGCATAGGATCCAGAAATTGCTACGCAATTTTAAACAAATGGAAGAGTCTCAAATAGGAGAATGGCTGATGATATTATGTAAGACAAAGAGGATTTGAGGCAGTCTATTCGTATCCCGACCCTGGTTGTACGGGGATTCAAGGGAAGATGATAATGATTATAAATAGAAATAAAGGAAAAACTTAAGTACTCGAGGATTCAGAAACTCTTTCATTTAATTTACATTATTCAATCGCAAATTCAATTATGTTCATTAAAAAAACTCATCAGAACCAAAATGGTGCATAAAGAATGCCATTATTTCTTTTAATATCATATTAGACGAACAATGCAAGACCCATAACAATGCTAAGAACGTACCTCAATGAACAACCCTGTCCATTCTTCGTTGACAGCGTCTAGCTCCGCATAGTACTCCCCGTTACCCTGTACAACGTTCAATGTCATAAATTTTTAATTTTCCAATTTTTCCTTAAGATTGGAAGTATGAAAAAATGTTTTCAATAAGATATATGTATAGAAAGTTATAAAAAGAGATTAGAAATTTCTATACACGCATATAGACATTTGCATTTTCAAAGTTTCATTTGTAAAGTTTCATTTTTATTTAATTTGTTTAAGTTTCATTTGTATCAAACATTTGTATCACTCAAAGAAGTGCACATTGTAAACCAAACGATATTTGAGCGCTTATAAGATCTTAATCATTGGTATGTTGTGAAATATAGATGTAATTGTTGTCCATTTAACAATTTCGATAAAATTATATGGAAATTTATATTAGTAATTATATTTAAATAATAATATCGATCCTATATTCATTAAACCCTCGTTGTGCCCGGGGTGGCGAGGAATAGACCAACCATGGACTGCACGTATAGTAAAATGCGACAAAACACTAAAATCCAAACTAACTAAAAAAGGACACTCAGTTGGTAAGAGCCTAGGTGCCAGAAATTGCCATAAATATTTCTAATCCCAACCCTAGTTAAACTGGGAATCAAGGAATGATGATGCTGACGATGACGATGATGATGATGATGATGATTCTTATTATTAACCACGAAAACTTATACAGCAGTGTCATGACGAACTCGGTCTACAAGACTACTTCACAGAAAGAGTTCAAATAGTAATAATAAGCTAAATAACAATTAAATATAAATTAATATCTAAACTAGTAAAAAGAAACTAGTAAATAAATAATAAAGGGATAATGATTCTTGAGATTCAAGGGAGGATAATGATGATGATGAAAGGGAAATGATATAATATTCTTTAATATAATCTAGACATACCAAATCTTGAACAGTCATATTGTGCCAGCGCACCGGATGTGGGCCAGCATTATTACCATCCTTGGACAACAGTCTGTAGTCACGACTGAAGAAAAGAACAAGGAACTTGTACTAAAAAGTTTATGGAAAAGTTCACTTTATTTCATTTAATATTATCGATAAATTAGGCTTAGATTTAAATGATTATTATGCAGAACTACAAATTTAAACTCAAAACTTTTCTGCAACGCTTCAGGGCTTAATTGTTACTAGTACATGCGCTTACGTGTATCTAGTGTTGAATGATTTTTTCAATTGATTATATTCGATTAATTATAATTAATTATTAATCAATTCGATTTCTGGTCGGGTTCCTGGGAGAGTGATATCTAATAATCAGCTATCTCCCTTTTCAGTGAATTATTCAAACCTAAGTCTTAAACAATGCTACAATTAAAAATTATGTGATCTTTGAATTTTGTTGAAGGAAAAAAAAATTCAATATTAAAATAAAGTTATTGTTATATTGCCAATTTTAAGCCTACTCTTTCAAACGCGTGAGAGAGAGAGAGAGAGAGAGAGAGAGAGAGAGAGAGTGAGAGAATTATGCAATATGAATTTTGCAGAGGCTAATCTGCCGAAATATTAGCTAAACATTGTAAATATTATTGATTTAATTTTTGCGCAGTAATTGTTGCCATATTCAAATAATCGTAGGAGGAGATTTATGGAGAGCTACATAAAGGAGTGCAATGCTTTTCTAATGATTAAACTTTTTACTCATGGAAACAGACGAAGATAATTGACTTTAAGAATTTATCACAGCCTTAACGAATCATTTTCCAAATGGCTAACAAATTCAAGCTTAAATCCTGACAATTCAGCACTCTCCACGCCACAGACAATAGAACTATAGAGCAGGAAATTAACATTAAACTAGATCTTAGACTTTACATTAGTCATATGGACTATATTCAGATTAATGTAGTCATTATTCAGCTTAGTGTAGTCATTCCCAACTTTTCTGTATTTCATCAACTTTATGTTGTGTTGTAATCTGCATTAATTGGCGCATTATTATGAGTTGTTGTCTGTGTATGTTTGCTTATGGTTGTGGGCTGTCAACTAGATAGGATTTATTTATCCTCTTTGATTGCCCCGTTTGTATGTGTAATTTTGTATTTCATGCTTTGATGGTAATGTCATTAAACAGAGTATGAAGATGATGATGTAGGCTAATACGTTAAGGTACATAATATAGCTCCCAGATTGAGTTAAGATGGAAATGAAATGCTAATGATATCAGTATTTAGAGTGAATAACTGACCGGTCATCTCTGTCCAGTGTAACTGCCCAGTAAGCTGTGGCAGAGACTGGCGGCGGGTTAGCGAAATAGCGAACATACGAAGCTCCTGTAGCTGTCTAGTAAACACAGAAAACTAGCAAAGTTAAAATTTGCCAAGCTCTGCAATTGTAGCAGTTGGGTCGGATAGTATTGTAGCAATTTAATTGTAGCAATTTTCAGTTTTTGACTTTCAATCGTATCGCATGAGATTGAGGCCGAGAAGTTTAAGACCTATCAGACGCCTATCTCTTTAGTATTGTCCAAGCTTTTGGACTGTATAATGCTGAGCTTAAGTGAATTAAATTTTACGCCATAAAAGAGTACAATTTTTATTTGAATTCTGTAGTATAATATATCAGAGGATATATTATGTTATTAAGTAGGCCCTATAGGCCTATTTCAATTAATTATTACTTAATATAAAACGTTGTTAAATAAACACAATTGCAATAAATTTTATTTATTTTGAGAAAGGTAAAGTAGATTACTTGTAGGGTATGTATTTTTCAATTTTCAATTAAATTCACTAGTGCTTTGCTTGAACATGCCAATACAGTAGGTACATTCAATGAATTTATTTATTAGCACCACAAGTTATTTAACATTTCGCTTCTGACCCCAATACGGTCAGTAGGCCTACATACACTTACGCATCTTAACTAAATAGTAAGATATATTATAATACCTTAAAAAAGGTGTGTGATAGGATGACGTCGCATAATATTTCAGAAAACATTTAATTGAAGCAACTTATTGGATTAGCTAAGTTGTAAACTATTGTTTAAGCCGAATAAAATTTTCGATATCTAATCGTCAAATTCTAGTGAAATTTAAATTGATAAAACTTACAACTCCAAGATCCCATGTTACTCGTGGTATCGGTATACCCTGAAGAGCAAAACAAAAGCAAACCATCGAAATTGTCAGCTAAATATCAATACAAAATTAAAAATTAAAGGTATATAAAATAAAAATTTATTTAAATCTAATTACATTATTTTAAGAATCCATACTAAGCTTAACTTACCCTATTCGTAGAATATTCTAAACATGCATTTAGTAAACAGAATTATAAAGAACATTATAGCTAAGGTGTTTAACATCTATTTCTACCACTATGGATTAAATGTTTTTGATTCTGAAAAAGGGGTAATTGAATTAGAAGCCGTCGATTATAAACTAAATGTGTTTTTACACCTACCAGTGTTATGTCCGGGTTGCTAAATGCTATAAATAGACTAATCATAGACTGCATGTGCCGTAAAAGGCGACAAAGAACTAAGTATGTTTCGCAATGAGACGTCCCCATATCACCTTCAGATATGGAACCTGACGTTAAATCTTCATCTTGATCATATTTTATTTAATGCTCACTTAATCCATAATACCGAAAATACTGGAGCAATTGTATTACTACTATTGAGAGAGATTAGAGTACTTGACTAAACTAAAAACTGCTTTAAAACTTCTGAAAGAAGTTTTAAATGACAGATCCTGAGGTGAACTGAACCTTCGTTGGTTCGAATCCCAGCCGCGCTGATCTGAGAGTAAAATCTCGGATATTCGCTGGACTGGTTGTACGGAAAATGGTCTAAATTGCTTAAGGTTTTAAACATGTGGCATTAAAAGTGATAGATATCAGCATAGTTGATCGTTTCATTATAATGCGTGGTTCTTTACTACGTTGTTCTTAGACAGTGGCGACAGGCTGTAGTCAGTGACGACGTCGGTAAGATACTCGACCGGGGATCAGTATTTTCGGGGTTCAAATCCTGGACTCCCCCGTCACTGACATCACTTTCGAGTGAGGAAACTGACGCTAACATTAGCTTTAGCTTTTAGCTTCTTAAGCAGAGAACATACTCACATAAGCTACACTGTAGAAGAACGATGTGGTTCCCTCAATGACCTCAGGGTACTGTGAAACCATCGTGTGCTCAGCATTGGGCAGCATCCTGCACATACAAAAAACTGCTAGTCAGAGACACCAGGTCAAATACTTGCATATACTAGCACCTAGTAGCGCATACTAGCACATACTAGCGCATACTTGCACATACTAGTACAAACTAGCATATAAATGTGCATCGGACAAGAACTATCCGCAAATCATAGATGAACAGCTGTGTACTAAATCAATAAATGAAATGTATCACTCTGAAGCTAAAATTTAAAAGCTAGAGCTAAGTTTAACATCAGACTGCTTTCTCAGTAGCATGTCAGTGACGGAGAGAGCATGGATTTTAACCATGCACCTACTGTTTCGCTGTCAAACAACTTCTCTGAGTATCTATATCTGCGTTGGCAGCATATTTTCCTTATTATCAGGACCCTACCATGGATTCTAATTCTTACAGGATATCTCTTCAGTGTTGTGTCCGGGACACAGTACAAGAGAAAAACCGCAGAGTGCACGTGTCATAAGAGGCGACTTTACTTGAACTGAAGAAGATAAGGGGAAACCAAGTTATAACCTTCATTAAAGTTTTGATAAGGCACAGTCAATTGCGAAGGGATTAACTCTTAAAAGGAAAGTAATTAACTCAGATATTTACTAGAAATAAATATCATTATATAATATGATTATTATTTCTCAGATATTTATTTATTTTATATTTATTTTTTTTTCAGATATTTTTTTAGAGAAAATACGCGACGTATAAATGACGACGCTCTGAATTTTTAGAAAAGCAGATTGTTGGCTGTACAAATCGGTTACAAATATCTAAGTCTTTAAAAATAAATCGCAATAAAATAATACCGGAAAAGGCATAATTTTTAGGAAAAGAGGACAAAAGTATTTACCTAACTAAATCATCTGTAAAGACAATATTATATGGGCCGAACCGTTTGGCCTGTTGGCAAGTTGTCCGAGAGGCATCGGACCAGTTACTGTAGGTGCATGGTTCAAATCCATTGCTCTTCCCGTCACTGATATGCTATCGACCTAGAAAGTGACGTTATACTTAACTATGGCTTTTTATATACCAACTTGCGATACATTTATTAATAGGTTGTAATGAATTAATTATTAATTATTCAAAATAGGTTTAATGAATTAATATTAAATTATTTATTAATAATTGATAGGTTGAATTTTTATCACACTGATCTTACATGAGCCACTTGGGTTCAGGGAAATCCTGCCACCAATTATGGTTGTCGTCCACAAGAAAGAATTCGTCACCAGTGGCAGAGACCGCCAAGATTGACATTGTAAATCTCTCCTTATAGCCTGCATTGTCCACAAATGTAAGTATATTTTAATACGCTTTAATACTGGCTGGAGCCAGTGACGATGTCGGTAAGATACTCGACGGCGGATCTATATGTGCGGGGTTCAAATCCTGGGCTCGCCCGTCACTGACATCGCTTTCGAATGGGGAAACATATGACAAATGTAAAAGATGTAACACATGTGACACTTGAGACACATTAGACACATGAGACACATGAGACATATGAGACACATGTGACACATGAGACACATGAGACACAGGAGACACATTATACACATGAGACTCATGAGACACATGTGACGCATGAGACACATGAGACACAAGAGACACATGAGACATATGTGACACATGAGACACATGTGGCACAGGAGACACATTAGACACATGAGACTCATGATACACATTAGACACATGAAACACATGAGACACAAGAGACACATGAGACATATGTGACACATGAGACAATGAGACACATAAGACACATGAGACAATGAGACACATGAGACACATGAGACACATGAGACACATGAGACACATGAGACACATGAGACACATGAGACACATGAGACACATGAGACACATGAGATACATGAGACAGAAGAGACACATGAGACATATGTGACACATAAGACACTTGAGACACATGAGACACATGACACACACGAGACACATGAGACACAAGAGACACATGAGACATATGAGACTTTGAATTATAAGCAATAAAAGGGTTATACTTACGATACGGATCCTCCACATCCCAGACTCTGGACGCTTTGGGACTGTAGTATTCCTGTGTGAGATTTTCTTTCCAGTATGGATTCAAGGCAAATGACCAACCGCCATTGAACTTTTGCTGATGCCGGAGTAGAGTCTGTTATATATACATGTATATATATGTATATATATATATATATGTATATATATATATACTGTATATATATATATATATATATATATATATATATAGAGTATATATATACTGTATATATATATATATATATATATATATATATATATAAGCATATTATGATATATTAATTTTAATATATCCATTGCCGCATTCGAAATTTGGCTATGGAGAAGAATGACGATAATCAAATGGTCTGAAGGGAGAGAGAGAGATCGAGAGAGAGAGATAAAGAGAGAGAGAGAGAGCGAGAGAGAGAGAGAAAGGAGATGTTTCAGCAAGTATTGTTAGCTTGTCCCGAAATGATTCGATACATGCGCCAACAATTATCTGAAATAAATCTAAATGAAATAGCAACTCTTTTAAAATTCATTAAACTCAATAAAGTTAGACTTTAAAAGTTTAATACTTAACCCTACTTAAATGTATTAAGAACTAGGAAGAAGAGCTGGATAGGACACATCCTAAGGGGGGAAGGTCTATTAGAAGAGGACATAGAAGGTAGAATGGAAGGAAAAAAGAGGCAGGGGCAGGTCGAGATTAGGTATGTTAGATGATTTAAAGACTCACTCATATGTGGAAATGACGAGGCAGGAGGACGACAGAGAAGAGTGGAAGCGTTATATACCATGGACCTGCCAGTAGGCAGTGCACTAAGAGAGAGAGAGAGAGAGAGACTTACTCCTCCATCGATGTTGATCAGGCTGTAGGCCCATGGGGCGATGGCTACCACTCGCCTGTCTGTAGCACCAATACTCCAGGCGGTCCAGGCTCTCTGCAGGGTCATACAAATAGGAACTGTGTATATTGTATATATTGTGTATATAGTATATATTGTATATATTGTGTATATTGTATATATTGTGTATATAGTATATATTGTGTATATTGTGTATATTGTATATATTGTGTATATTGTGTATATTGTGTATATTGTGCATATTGTGTATATTGTATATATTGTGTATATTGTGTATATTGTGTATATTGTGTATATTGTGTATATTGTGTATATTGTGTATATTGTGCATATTGTGTATTTGTATAAATTGTGTAAATTGTGTATATTGTGTATATTGTTTATATTGTGTATATTGTGTATATTGTGTATATTGTTTATATTGTGTATATTGTGCATATTGTGCATATTGTGTATATTGTGTATATTGTGTATATTGTGTATATTGTGTATATTGTGTATTTTGGCTGAAGCCAGTGGCGATGTCGGTAAGATATTCGACCACGGATCAGTATATGCGGGTTCATATCCTGGGCTCGCCCGTCACTGATATGGCTTTCGAGTGAGGAAACTGAAGTTAACAATAGCTTTAACAGCTTTAATGCAGAATAATGATTAGATTTATTGGATTAATTACCTACTATCATTGGATATCCTATATGATACCATATAACAATGATATCATATGATACGTGAAGTAATGTATTTTGAGCTACTTCAGATTTAGTGAGATGTCTAAGAGACAGACTTGAGCCACTTCATAATTAATCAAAACATGATTTAAAAATTGGTGCGAGGAATGGGGAGAGAGAGAGAGATAGAATGAACAATTAAATGACTAAAAAGTTGTAGAGAGTGAGATTTGTGTGTATGTGTAGGTGTTTGTATGTGTGTCTGTGTGTGTATAAGAGGAGAGTGAGAGAGAGAGAGAGTGAGAGAGAGAGGGATTTTGATTGAAAGTGAAAAATTAAATATCAATTAAATGTAAACCTTTGATAGTCCAAAGACAGCGAATCTCTGAATATCAGCCTCTGGAACTCTGATCTTTGCAAATTCAGCCACGGTGTCCATTCCTCGTTTAGTAGCCTGCATGAATGCATTAACACCGGTTAACATTTCTGGTTTGCTATTCCAGTTTAAGTCTTTAAAATTACATGTCTACAGTAGGTCAAGCTACATGTAGGCCATAATTAACTAGGACATAATTAACTTGGACATAATTAACTAGGGCATAATTAACTAGGACATAATTAACTAGGGCATAATTAACTAGGACATAATTAACTAGGACATAATTGCTGATACAACTACATTCTCTTCCATCCAATCTTCGGAAATCTTCATTTGAATCACATCAGCCTTTACTTTCCTATGAGCAGTTCCATAAGCAGTTGAAGACCTATCTTTTCCATCTCTCTTTTCCATCCAGTGTTCATGAGCAGCGACCTGCGCTTAAACCACCTTTTCTTTAACTCCCTTTACTTTGGACTGAATTTCTGGAGTTTGGAATTTGCACCGTTTTTGGACCTTCTTTTTGCTCATCGGCTTGATTTTGTCTCAATAGTGCTCGATGTTGTCATTGATGACTGTAGCACTCTAATTGTTGTTGTTGTGTTGTTGTTACAACGATTTAAGGCACATCGATTCTCAAACACCTGAAAAGATATAATTATTTCAGAAGCGCCAGTGAATTCTAATATTTGCCAATATTAATAGGCTGTAGAGCTGAGGTTGACTTATTATTATTATAGTAACATTTAAGATTACTTGAAATTGAGTTTTCTTCAACAATCAGTTGACTTGGAGTCATAAAGAAGCCATTAAGCCAAATAACGGGAGAAACACGATATCACAAAGTCAAAGTTAGTAAATATCCTCGATAATAATTCCAAAGTAGTTGTAGATCATGTTTTTGTTGTTAGATTCATATTTCAGAACACACACGAACAAACATCTGATAGATAGCTAGAGAGTAATCGTACTTTACGCTACAAACGATAACTAATACGACTTATCAAATTTCGAGAAGAAACTGAGAGTTAAAAACGCAGAACAGCGTGTCGTACTTCAGAACAGCGTGTCGTACTTCAGAACAGCGTGTCGTACTTCAGAACAGCGTGTCGTACTTCAGAACAGCGTGTCGTACTTCAGAACAGCATGTCGTACTTCAGAACAGTGTGTCGTACTTACTACAGAACAGCGTGTCGTACTGCAGATCAGCGTGTCGTACTGCAGAACAGCGTGTCATACTTGAGTAGACAATATGAAAAGATTCCTAACCTTTGTCATGGGCATCCTCAGTAGAATGGTGGGATCAGAGGGTTCAGGTGAGTCAAAGAAAGTTCTCCACGACCAAGCTATGATCTCATCCTCAACGCGAGCAGCAAACGATGGATCGTTCTAAAACATGAAAGGTTCGACCGAAGGTCTAAGATATATCTACAGGTGTATTGCGTTTACTGATAAGAAACTTGACTGCAAATGTTCTTAACTACAACTACATTGAAATTAGAAAATATAGACAATCACCGTTTCTTTTGGGCCACCTAATCGTAGAGATCTTCATGGAGTTTTTCCGAGAACTTATTAGGCCTACTTCTACATCTTAGAACATGACGCACTCGTTCAATCATCGTTTAACATAACATAACATAACATTCCAGAGTCAGGAAGAAATGCATGCTTGTTTAAACATTACACACATTACTAATCAGTTAAAAAAACAAAAAAAACAAAACGAAAAACCATATGACGAAAGGTGTAAGCCAATTTAGTCAAAAATTAATGAAACCATGAAATTTTCAATGTAACATCTATGAGGGTAACAGCTTTCATATTAAACAGAGAACAGCAAGAGCATACGGTATGTGTCACACGCACTGACGGGAAGTGTATCCAGTTAGAACAACGTTATTAATAAGGACTAATAGGACCTAAGTAATTTTATAATTTCTCTCACTTCCTCAATTTTTTTTTCTCTCTCTCTGTCTCTCCCTCTCTCTATCTCTCTTTGTGCATGTATGCAATTTATGGTTGGTTATATTTTCGTGTCCCGGAAGCAACTGGTGGCATAGTTGATAGCATCAACGGCTGGCAAGCAAAAGATAACGGGTTCGAAATCCCACCTCTCTCATCGCCAATCTTACATTGGTTTTCAAAAACAGACGTTAAACTTAGCGTTAGAGCTTCATGGCATATAGCCTTAAATAGTCGTTCGAAACCACTGCCTACATTCAGATAACCTCTATGACACTCAATTACTATTATCCTTTAATTTTTCCAGCAACTTATATTTTGCACTCCCTAGATGGTTGAAAATTACATATTAAATTCATTTTATTCCAGTGCAGAGGTTGATCAAAGTCCTTTAAGTCACGAAAATGATACTTAAATAATTACTACCAATTTGCAATATGTGATATGATTAAGAAAAACAGGTAAAGCTAATGTTATCGTCACTTTCCTCACTCGAAGGCGATGTCAGTGACGGGCGAGCCCAGAATTTGAACTCAGCACATAATAATACGATCTAATAACTTACCGCCATCGCCACTAGCTCCAGTCAGTGTTATTATAGTGGATAAATTAATTAGCATTAAATAGCGCTAACATAAAACCGCATGGGTTGATTGGGAACAGCGTTGACGTAGGCACATATCAGCTCCGTATCCCTAGCCATATCTGATATCAGTATTCCAGCAGCATCGGCCCTACCCGGTGGTGGACTAAGTAAAACAAATCAATTAATAGCCTAATTAAGCTGACAGTCCGTCAAGAAATCAACTTAGACGTCAGTCGATTAATATATGGATAACTAAGCTAATCAATTAATCTCTCATTCATTAGTTGCTGTTTTATTTTAAAATCACACCGTGTGCGCCTATTAGGACCAGGGTTGGCAAGTTTTTGCCACTAAGTGGAAAAAACCGTCCTGGCAAAAACCGGTTTTTGCCATGTCAAAAACTGGCAAAAACCGTCTAAGCGGCAAAAACCCTCCTGGCAAAAGTCTTTCTTTACTAAAACATAAAAACTAATAACAACTACATTATAATGCAGTCCCATAAATTGGTCACACTCAGAGTTACCAAGTTTCTGCCAGCACATGTTGAAAAACAAGTAGTGTAACACCCTATAACAAAAGCCAATCCCTGAAGCATAAAGTTATAACCTTTAAAAACTAGCTTACAAAAAGTAGCACACAGTGGTCATTAATTAAATATTTAACTAGCTAAATTAAAGGTTAAAATTGGATGTAATGTAAAAAATGTGTTCACGGATAATGCTAAGAATATGGTTAAAATGAGAAGACTTTTAAAGAAGTAAGATCAGTGATTAATTGTGTATCGCTGTGGCGCACGGCACATCACTGAATTTGCTTGAACAGGCTCTCACACCGGCTGCTATATTGAAGCAGATCATTGAAGTGCAAAAATATTTCAAGAACCATTATGCCCCTGGTGCATGGCTGAAAGAATATCCACTTTTGTTGAAGCCTCAGCTACCTGATGACATCAGATGGAATATTCAGCTGACATGTATTGATACATTTCTTCGCAATCGACAAGCTTATATGAGTATTGCAGAGGAGCATGAACAAGAAATTGAAGCAAGAATTTGTCACCTAGTCAGTTATTTCAACCTTTACTGACAAGCTAAGGACTTGATATCAAGTCTTCGACCAGTTGCTGCATCTCTAGATAGATTACAAAGCAACAAAGCGAGTTTAGCAGATGCTTGTCATGAATGGTTTTCACTTTTGAATACAGACAGAGACTAACAAAAATATAATAAAAATAACTGATAGAAATCAAAGAACTGCAAACAAAAAATCTGTTAAGAGCCTTAGCTGTTCTATAATTAATATAATTAGCAGTAACTTTGTGTTAACAAGCTAGTTAAGTTACGGTAACCTAGAATTTCAAATACTGCGAAGCAAATTCTAAAGAATTAGTTTTTTTTAAATTTAATGTTAGTGGCAAATTGATATTAAAATGTTTGTTAACATTTCTAACATCAAATTTAACTTATAAAGTTTATGTTGCAAACGATATAATACATTTATAAACATAAAATATTTCTATTCCAGTCTTGGTGTTTTAGACGGTTTTTTTTTTTTTTTTCCGATTTTTGCCAGTTTTTGACATGGTTTTTACCGGTTTTTGCCAGTGTACTGGCAAAAACCCTTTTTGCCATGGCAAAAATTTAACCCTGATTAGGACAAAACAGATAATCGAATATTTATTTTAGTAGTGGCTTCAACTATTTGCGCTTATCGTTCCTATCTCAGTGAAAGTAAACAATTAAAGTTTTATATATGCTATCTATGGGTGGTTTACATATTCATTAGTTCACATTATACATATGTCTGATTCTACTACATAGAATGACCATGAAATGTAAGTCATAATTTTTAAATTTCTGTTAAATTTTTATTATACCAAATAACAGCATAGTTTATTTTCCAATAAACCCTGCTGTCATACCACCATTACAGACAAGAACATTACATATATAAAATGAAAATCTTACTAAAAACTATTAAGATATATAAACTGTTTTAGGCTTTCAATCGAATATCCAAGAAGGTAAAACCTTCTTGGTTCATTGAATCCACCCGAGATTTGCAGAATTCCGAAGTCCAATTGGGAGACCTTGTCTGGAATAGCTATTCCCATGATGTGCCACCATATTGCTTGAGTGCTGAAAGCATCTGTGCAGAAGTAATCGGCATAAGAGATCGATATATATCGATATGTATCGATCTCTCTCTATTGACCAGTCAATTGGTCATAAGTGATCGATATATATCGATGCCTTTCTATTGACCAGTCAAATGGGCATAAGTGATCGATATGTATCAATCTCATTCTATTGTCCAGTCAATTGGGCATAAGTGATCGATATATATCGATGCCTTTCTATTGACCAGTCAAATGGGCATAAGTGATCGATATGTATCAATGTCTTTCTATTGACCAGTCAAATGGGCATAAGTGATCGACATGTATCGATCTCTCTCTATTGACTAGCGATTAATGCTCGGTTTTATAGGACTTCGATAGACGTTTCCGATTACTAATTATGGAAAGGGTACTTATTGCCTAGAATAGTTAATATTCGCTTTAGACAGGTTCAAGGTACATATAATAGCATACGTTACTGCTATCAGTCCTCCATTAATCTGCTATCGCACACTAAAACGGTGATTGTATCAACTAACATGATTATCTCATCACAAAATCGTGTGATTCTCTACAAACTGTTTCATTTTAGAAAAATTCAACGCATCTTCAGCTTGGGACACAATTATCTTCAGAGATGGTCTCCATTGTCTTTCTCGGTTAAGTTTAGTATATAATATGTAGTACTCTCGACATGAGCTGTACGCAGCTTGTACAAGAACTTCTGACACAAAACAAAATAACAACAACAAGAATAATGAAAATAAAATAAAAATAAAAATAATAATGACGATAGCAATGATGATGATGATGATGATGATGATAATGATAATAATAATGAATAATAATAATAATATTTTAAATATTTTTTATCTTTATTTTAATTAAATAAAGTCCTTTTTATCTTATATTTTAGCCCAGGGCCTTATACAGCCCAGGGCAATAAAAACATAGTAGTAATAAGAATCTTTTAATCAAAACGCCAGGTTCCTTACACCGGGGTAAATAAAAAATAATATAATAATAATAATAGCTTCATAATTAGCTTCAGTTTATAACTTTTAATTAAAGTCACTTTTATCTTATTTGTTTTGCCCAGGGCCCCATACAGCCCAGGGAATTTAAAAAATAATAATAACCTCTAACAATTTCTATAGCAGCGTCATGGCTAGTGATCGGTCTTCAAGATTGCTTATATGTACCTGGAAGGTTATTGTCAATCTCTCCATGGTTAATCATATCATTGGTTAATCATATCATTGGTTAATTATATCATTGGTTAATCATATCATTGGTTAATCATATCATTGGTTAATCATATCATTGGTTAATCATATCATTGGTTAATCATATCTTACCTATTGTCGACCGGCAGCAAGCTCCGATATATAAGTAACATTCTATGAGCCAAGGGATATGCATCATTTGTTGACTGACGTGGGCTTTAAATTAATGCCACTTGCATCCTAGACGAAAACTCTATTCGTTCCTCATATTCCTTTTCCAAAATGAAAATGATTATAATCTAGACCATTATAGGCCGTCATATTACGACAACAACAAACTACGACTATAACAAATGGTTAAACAATGAGCTATTGCAACAAACAGCCATGAAACAACCAGCCTCGACCAAAACGAACCATAAAAGCTACCATTGACGTCCTAAACATTGCCTTATGACGAGGAACCAGACGTTAAATCCTTATTGATTGATTCATTGATTGATAGACATTACGAACCCGTTTGATACATCTGTGACGTCATGTTGAGGATGTAGAGTGTGACGTCATCGTATCTGTATGACGCAATCTCGTGCCATTCAAAATGACCATCATCACTCTGTACGTACTGGTCCAAGTCCGTAACTACATCCTGCAATCACGTCATCAATACGCTTCTGTGTATCTAAATCAATACGCTTCTGTTTATTTAAGTCCATACGCTTCTGTTTAATTAAATCAATACGCTTCTGTGTATCTAAATCAAAACGCTTATGTTTATTCAAATCAATGCGCTTCTGTTTATTTAAATCAATACGCTCCTGTTTTATTTTGTAACTCAAAAAGATTTCCATTACAGATTCCATATAAAGCTTTAACATGTGCTTGATTGTTTGATATACGGAGCTACAATTTCATTTGTTTCGGTTTGTTTCGAAAAATTGCTTGCTAGTTTTATAAATAATGTAATTTATTTAGTTCCTGTTCATATAACGTGCGGATAGAATTTCTCCTTTTAGTGTTATTATTTGTTGTTGTAATTATTATTACTGCTGCTGCTGTGTGCACATGTAGATTAAGCTCAAAAGGAACTGTAAACGAGATGTATACGAACCCAATCCACTGCGTGACCTGTTCCGAACAAAACGGAACAGAATAGAATTTCAAAAATCATGTTTCACGTAATCACAACAACATAAAACGAAGAACTTGAAGCTGCCTACAGAGTCTTGACCTTATATATTCAGCCGGCTGTTTAAGATTTGATCAACGGTTATACCATTTGTCATTATATTATAACTCTTCGCAAAAGTATGGTTAACCTCGTAATAGGTCAACCTCTAATCAAGATCTACCTTCAGTGATAAGGAAACAAGGGACACAATGAATCGGGTTACAAAAATTTGACACATGCATGAGTTATACATGAATATCTGAAGTTACTATATTAGCGTTTTAATGGAAATAGGATATGCAAGAAAATTTTATTTATAATAATAATGATGATGATGATAACAATAATAATAGCAATAAAAATAAAAATAATAAGCAGGAAACTCGTTAATTACAACGAATTATCATGTAAATGCATATTGGCAACCATAGCCTTTGAGACCCTGGGCCTGGGACCCATAAATTCTGCAGGCATGGACTTAATTGAAGTGATAGGCAAGAGGACTACTGCTGTTACTGGAGATCTACGTGAGGAATCTTTACTGTGGCAACGCTTGTCAATGGCTCTGCAGCGATACAATGCAGTTTGTTTCCGTGGTACTTTTTGTGACAAGCCATCTCGGAGTATTGCGAAGTGAAGAGCATGATAAAAAAGAAACCCATTCTAAGGGGGTTAAAAATAATAATAGAAACTATAAAGCTAAAGTTAACGTCAGTTTCCTCACTCGAAAGCGATGTCAGTGACGGCGCCCAGGATTTGAACCCCGCACATACTGATCCGCGGTCGAGTATCTAACCAACTTCTCCACTGGCTCCAGCCTAATAATAAAAATATTAACAATAATAATAAGCGCCCCGACGGAATAAAATTAGTGCTCTGATACAATGGTGAATGTGCCGTATGGGACCGCAGGGTCATTGACACTACGGTGAACGCTTACCTGAATACAACTTCATTCATTGCAGTCGGAGTTGCTAACTAGCCGCCTCTAAGAAAATGGATAAATAACGTGACCTGAATTGTTCGGTGGCCACTGAAACCATGGGCCTTGTAAATCCCGATAGAGTTGACTGCATAAATGGTTTAGGCAGACTAATTGCAGAAAAAACCGGCGAGAGATCTCTTTTCTTTGCAAAGGCTTTCTGGTCTGCAAAAAGTATCGGCTACAATGCAGCAATAGTTAGGTTTTTTGCATGATCTACATTTAGCAAATAACCTCATATGTTTGCTATGCATGGTTACTTAATGCACACGTTGTAGTTCAAAATCTAGAAAACCTATGTAGGACAAACTTTAAAGATAAGGGTCGAAATATAATTACCGAAATTAATGTTAATAGTAAAGAGAGGTTTGCCGCTTGCAGGTCAGCCTGAAGTCTAGATACAATGTCGCTATTTTATCAACTTATTACTGGGAAACAAGTCATGTGGCGCTATGTATGACACAGAGTATACAGTATTACAAATGGTAGTGCACCTTTGCCTATCAGGTTGTAACATGCCCATCTGCGAAGACTTTTAACATCTACTTCCAATCACAAATTAAGCGTACATTCTTAGAAAGAGGAAGACTCAGACTACATGACATCTTGAACTGGACTTAATGTTACTTAAAAGGATTTTTTAGCGATAGAATTAAAAATATTTAGAGCCTCTTCTATTGATGGAAGAGGCCGGTTTTTTCCTATACGTAAACCTCTAATGATCTCCAAAGCGTCTCTGCCTTCAGGCTAGAACTAAAAATGTTATTAATGAAGTACAAATTGGTAGTCTAACGTTACGAATAATAATAATAATAATAACTGGTCAGATTTGTTGCTTTTCGCATCTTCGGTTTTGCAAGACCCTGCTCGCACAAGTAAAAGGCATAATCTAAGCTCATTAATTAAGAAAAGGTTGGAGAGCCTAGGTACTGGTGCTCTCACTGAGCCGGTCGTTGAGAGAATTAAAAGAGCTCATCGTTCTCATGACTCCCGTGCCTCAGCAGTCAGGTCCAAAATGGAAGATGGAAATGTTTCGGCAGCTGTACGCATCCTTAATACGCAGTGTATTAATTTTGACGGTATTATTAAGTGTATTAATTTTGACGGTATTATGTCTACGGCAATTCGTGACATCATTAATTCTCTCCATCAAAATCGTTATTACAATACTAGACTGTCAAGCACTAATTATATATTTTCTAATAATAACAAGCTTTTCTTCAAATCTTATATTTTTAATTGTGTGATGATTTGGAATAATGTTCCCTTAGAAATTCGTAATAGTAAATCTTTGAATTTATTCAACAAGAGATGCAAAAGCCATTTAATTAGTATTTTGTAATGATAAATATATCTTAATGTTGACAATTATAGTGCTATTTCTGTCTTTACTTAGGTTGCTTGCTTCAATAATTGTGATTTCATTTTTATGCCATCAATTGTTGTACAACAGTTTTTCGAACTTGCACGCCGGTTAGTCGTTACTGCTTTTTCGCTAGTAACTTTTGCTAATTTTAAATGTACATGTATGTTTGGCTGTTTTTGCGTGTTTGCTGGCTGTCAACTAGATAGGGTATATATGCCCTCTTTGATGACCTTGTGATTGTATGTATACTTGTATATGTACTTCAATAAACATAGTTCTCTCTCTCTCCTCTGTTCAGACGAAAGCCCAGCGCAATTCAGTTTAAACACTCTCAATATCCTGAAGGCCAAGCACCCACCCGCAGCTAGTAGCAGTATAATGGCACCCCTTCCGGACTCAATGGAGACTCCGCCCATTCAAGTCTCAGAGCAGGATGTTGTCAAAGCTGTATGTAGCTTTCCAGCAGGCTCAGCCGGTGGTCCTGATGGCCTTCGCCCTCAGCATCTTCTGGAGCTTGTGACTTGTAGTGATTCGGCTGGGACATTTTTGACCGCTTTGACGTCTTTCGTGAATCTCCTGCTTAGTGGTGTTTGCCCCCCTGAGGTCCAACCGGTGCTGTTTGGTGGTAAACTCTTTGCACTCAATAAGAAATCTGGCGGCATTCGCCCCATTGCAGTGGGTTACACTTGGCGTCGTTTAGCCGCTAAATGCGCAAATCGCTATGCAGTGTCTGCTCTCAGCGATTACTTGAGCCCAATTCACCTTGGAGCTGGTATTCCAGGTGGCTGTGAGGCAGCTGTTCACGCTACTCGCCGTTTCGCTGAGTCAATGCCAGCTGATCACTTCGTGTTAAAGCTAGACTTCTGTAATGCTTTTAATTGCTTGAGTAGATCACGAATGCTCAGCGAAATACATCACACGATACCTGAGCTGTATAGTTTCTGCCATCTAGCTTACTCAAGCCCTTCGTGGTTGAAGTTCGGAGACTGGTGCATTGAATCACAGGAAGGAGTCCAACAAGGGGATCCCTTAGGGCCCATGCTGCTTTGCTTGACTATTCACCCTCTCCTTACTTCTCTCTCTAGCGCTCTCACGGTGGGATACCTAGATGACATTACTCTTGGTGGTTGCGAGTCGTCGATTGCAAATGATGTACAGACTATCATCGACAGAGGCCAAGAAATTGGGCTTCAGTTGAATCGTACCAAGTGCGAAGTCATATCATCAGTTTGCAAATCTCCGGGCAACTCAGTTTTGTCATCCTTTGTGCCAATGGGCCTATCCCATAGTACTCTACTCGGCGCGCCACTCTCTGGAGAAGAAGCTACTACCACCGCTTTATCTAGTCGCTTGGAGGTTCTCAAACGTACAGCATCGCGCTTGAAGTCGCTAGCCGCTAATGATGCTTTGACAATCCTTCGCTTTTCATTAAGTGCACCTAAACTTATGCACATTCGGCGCTCTAGTCCGAGCTTCTCTAATCCGCGGCTTTTAGACTACGACGAGGCTCTTAAGCAATGCTTGTGCGCCGTTATCAACGCAGATTTCTGATTTGCAGTGGCAGCAAGCCAGTTTACCGGTGAGCAAAGGTGGTCTTGGAATTCGTCTTGTTTCCCATATCGCGCCTTCAGCCTTCTTGGCATCAGCGATGGGAACGAGGCAGTTGCAAGACGCCATCCTTCATAAGTGCTCCCTTTCTGCCGATAGATCTATTGACGTTGCGTTGTCAGTTTGGTCCAAAAGTCTCACCTCCAGTGCTCCACCTTCTACCTCAGTCAGTAACCAGAAATCATGGGACCGTCTTATAGTGGATCGGATTTATACCAGTCTGTTAGAATCCCAGTCCAATGCAGTAGACAGAGCACGACTCCTAGCTGTATTAACCAAAAGAAGCAGCGACTGGCTTCACGCTTTCCCTGTTGCTTCTTGTGGGCTTTTGTTAGACAATGAGGCGATTCGAGTAGCCGTTAGTTTCCGTTTAGGGGCGAAAACGTGCGAGCCTCACATGTGCCCCTGCGGTTATGAAGTCGACGCTTTAGGTCTCCACGGCCTCTCCTGCAAACGAAGCTCAGGTAGAATGTCTCGCCATCACAATTTAAATGACTTAATATGGCGAGCACTTTCAAGAGCATGCATCCCTTCCTCTAAGGAACCAAGTGGGTTGTCCAAATCAGACGGCAAGCGTCCGGACGGCTTGACTTTAGTGCCCTGGTGCAACGGTAAATGTGCCGTATGGGACGTCACGGTCATTTACACTATGGCAAACTCATACCTGAATACGACTTCAGTCACAGCCGGTGGAGCTGCTGTTCATGCCGCCTCTAGGAAGTTGGATAAATAACGTGATCTGTCCTTAGGATATGAAGTTGTTCCGGTGGCCATTGAAACCATGGGCCCGATGAATCCCGAAGGAGCTGACTTTACTAATGGCATAGGAAGACTTATAGCAGAGCAAACTGGCGATAAGCGAGAGACTTCTTTTCTTTGGCAAAGGCTTTCCATGACTTTGCAAAGATTTAATGCAGTCTGCTTCAATAATTCTTTTAAGCCGTTTGATGACCTCGAGTAGCCGGGCGGCGATGCAGCACGTATTGCTTGAATCGTTTTTATCAAACCCCAGGTTCTTTACACCGGGGTAAAAAATAAAAAAAATAAAAATAATAATAATAAAATTACAAAAAATGAAAATAAAAAATAACTGAGATCTGTACTTTCCTGACTGAGATCTGACAGACAAACAGAACCGGTTAATTGTATTAGATATAAGGTAAAACTAAATATAAGCTGTTCTATTCAGCGAAATATCATATTCGGAATCTTTAAATCTTGTGACTCCAATTATTTTTAACTGTTTCTGGCAACATCGCAAAATGCAGAAAATCATTTGAAGAATTTAATGAGTTTAATTAGAGGCATCACAGGAATTTCTTGCAACTGAACGTGCTAATTACTTGTTAACTTTAATTTCCTCTTTGTTCCACATGCCATCGTCGCGACAGAGCTTTCACTAATACATGCATTGATCATAAGCTGAGTAATGTTTGAGATTTCTAATGATAAACACGAATAGCTTAAGTGGAGCATTTACGTCGGAGTTATAGCTAACAGCCTAGCTAACAGCTTGGCTCTAACAGCCAAAGCTAACAGGCGCAAGAGAAACTCTAGGAACAGAAACCTAAAATAGGGTTTGGTACTTAAAACCTTGAGTCATCTCCTGAAAATTTATTTATATAAATATATATATATATATATATATATATATATATATATTATATTCGTTTATTACATGAAATCTGACATACCGCAGAAAACGTACACACACAAATGGCAATATAGAAAGTAATAAACATAAGCAGACATTGTTTAAAAAAACTTAATAAGAGTCTTTATATAGCATTCTAATTATAAAGTTCTTATCCATCAAAGGTGTGCGCTTAGATGGTAAAGAGAAAGGGTGAGCCCTCTCCCTGAGCTTAAAGTTAACATTATCTTTAAGCGGCGGAAGAAGCCGGTGCAGGACATGCTGTTTGTTACTGATGATAGCGTTAAACAATTTCTCATCTGCATCGGCAGCGATATCCGCAAAAGATCGTACTCCATCATAGAAGTTACATCTTGTAGCCTTCCTGAGGAAGGCTTCAAGGCGTTCACTCTCGGAGGAACCAACATAACCCCACCAAAATTGCGATGCATATGTTAACTTGGAGAGTACAATAGATTTAAAGACAGTGACAATTAGGTCAGAATTAAGACCTTTTGATTTTAGAGTGCGAATGGCAAAAAGATTAGAAGAGCAACTGCTAATTATATCATCCACGTGGACAGAAAAAGAGAAGTTGGATTGCAGTGTAACACGTAAGGACTTCAAGGTGTTGACTTTGACAATTCCATCTAGGAGCGGTGGCACAGAACTTGCTAGAAATCTAGATCGCGAAGGATGGAAAAAAAGTTCACGGGATTTCGACTTATTCAACTAATTCGACTGTAGATTGTTATTACTGGACCACAAGTCAATGTTAGCAAGTTCATCGTCAGTGGTATAAGATAATGAGATGGGATAATGAGGTATGTATCATCAGCGAACTTAATAATGTCATTATAAGAGTGGATAGGTCTTAAATCCGAAGCAGTAATGGAATATGAAGCGGGACCAATAGCTGAACCTTGTACAACACTAGCTGAAATATCTGCAGTAGAGGATACATCAAATTTAGTACAATGTTGACGGCCAGTAAAGAAACTAACAAGCCAATTATGGATGCAACATGGCATGTCCAGATCAGCAAACTTTTCAATAACAGCTGAATGTCTGATCCGATCAAAAGCTTTGCTAAAATCTAGAACAATGAATCTGACAAAGGGACTACTTGACAACATTTGTGAGATACTCTGATAGAGTGCTATCAGGGCACCTGTGGTAGATCCGGTTAGCCTGAAGGCGAACTGGTCATATAAACAAAGTGTAGCAGGAGGACTTAATAGAGCAGGATAAATGTAAGTTGAAATGATGACTCTCTCACAAAGTCAAGGAAAGAACAGGGGTGATAGAGATAGGACGAAAATCGGACAGTGTAGAGGGTTTAGAAACTTTAGACAAAGGTATTATACAAGAAGTTTTCCACTGATTAGGGACAACAGACTGTGCCATGGAAGCATTTAAAAGTGTTGTTAGAGGTTGACAGAATACAGGAGCAGACAACCTGAGAGGCCAGGCAGTTAGACCATCCAAACCAGTAGCGGTTGGCTTCAGGTTGTTCAATATATTAAAAACTTGAAATTCAGAAAGTGGTGTAAAATCGGCCTTAGAATTGGTGCTTTTGAAGAGAGGCGCAGAATATTTAGGGTCAGCTGATATATTAGCATAATGATCGTTAAGGGAGTCAGCAGTGATGTTACCAGGAACTAGATGCTTAGATTTTTCCCTAAACATAGCTTTACCATTTGCCAGAGTTGAACCGTTGAAGAATCTGTATTGAGACTCGATAGCTGCTTAGAATTAGCTTTAGCAATAAGACTACGAATTTTTTTAGCAAGAGAGTTTGCCTTTTCAATCTTGCCAGAGCGCATCAGAGCATTCTTTCGTCGTAACAAACTCTTGATTTCTGGCGATACAAAGCTAGGGTCATTAGAGGTTAATGTTATTGTCTTTGGAGGAAAGAAATCATCTTGCAGCTTCCGAGCAATCAAATAAAACTCATCAAACATGTCTTGCACATCCAAGTCAGACATGTCTTTGAAGACATCATTGTTAGATAAGTAGTTAAGGTAACGAGCATTAAGAGAAGGGGATTTCGTGCGAAAAGTAACCCTATGCTTTCTTTTAGTAGTACATAAAATTTGAGCACCAGAATAAGCTACATTAGCACTGTGGTCGCTAGTTACTGTAGAGTTAATGACCTTAATGTTTGTTCAATTTAACACTGTAGTTTTAGTTTCCAATAGGACAGTAATTCTGGAAACTACGAATTTTTACTAGTCCTACTAATTAATTTAAACTATCAATTAATTTCTACTATTAATTTATTTGTATTATTAATTAATTCATACTATGGATTACATCTGAATTTATTTAGACCGCGGGATTTAACGCACTTGGTTTAGTTGCGCGTCAATAATTGAAGTTAAGCTACCTCGGCCTCGGGTAGTACTTTGTGGGTCACCCCATTGGAAGACCGAGTGTTGACAGCTTTGAAGGAAATATCCCAGGGTGATGGAAGGTTATTCTTAAATCCGCGCCGATTGCAATTGATGCGCCATCAAAGGGTAACGATTACTAATAACCATGAAGAGGAAGGAGAAAATGGGCCTTAAACAAGCATCAGTGCTTCCTGACCCAGTGTGCCGTTAAGTTATTCTATTGTGTAAAAGTGTTCGGTTCCCCATCTTGAAATGCTCAATTCGTCCACTATTCAGTAGACCTATTATGCTGCGCCACAGCGCCAGGCGACAGTGTGCCAGTGCCTGCTTAGCCTGAATCCATAGGCCTAATGTGCTTGGCGTATGAGTGTGTGGACAAGTTTAGGCTCTGCCAAAGAGAGTTCAAAGTTGTAACTGGAACAATTCTTTTAATAAAATCCTACATTTTTCCGATATTTTATATATTTAATCCTGTCAAATCTAATTACGTTGATTAAAGTTCGTAATTAAT
The DNA here is from genome assembly GCA_905160935.1 of Enchytraeus crypticus. NCBI lineage: Eukaryota > Metazoa > Annelida > Clitellata > Enchytraeida > Enchytraeidae > Enchytraeus > Enchytraeus crypticus. The sequence continues at coordinate 481,024 of CAJHZI010000513.1, forward strand.
TAATAATTTTCAGCAAATATTTGTAACAACTTTAGGCCTTTAGACTTCATGTGATATATCAGACTGGACATCGCTCGCACAAAAATAATTAATTTACATAGCGATCATAGCATGCTTTAGTTCCGTTAACAGAACTAATAAGTTTCATGTTCAGGAAGCATCGTATGCTTGCGATATATAACAAATAAGCCAATTATACTATTACGCCGTAAATCTGCTAATTAAAATTATAGTTCAGTATTGCACTAAATTCAGTAACTGTTGTTACTAGTTTTTACGTTACTAAATTAGTAGCACAATAAGCATAGAATAGACAAAATTGATCAGGCAAAAGTTTGATATGTTAATGTCTTTCAAATCATTGTAATGATAGAATCTAACGAACTACAGTAGACGTGATACGAATTAATGGAACTGAAATGAGAATAGGCCTACATGAATGAAAAAAATTTAATCTGTATTCAGTGCCATTGTTGTTGTTTCATTTATTGAGGTTGGTATTTTGTTTTACAATAGTTTCTATTTCAGTAGGCCTACATAGGCTACATACCTTAATGATCTTAATGATTGATCTCATAATTGATAAATGATCTTAATGAATGCTTTTGTAATGATCAGTAATTAATTTTAACAAGTGATCTCATAATTGATCAGTGATCTTGATCAGTGATCTCTTAATTGATTAGTGATCTTAATCAGTGATCTCTTAATTGATCAGTGATCTTAAGCAGTAATCATTTAAGCAGTGATGTTAATCAGTGATCTCTTAATTGATTAGTGATCTTAAACAGTGATCAATTAAGCAGTGATCTTGATCAGTGATCTCTTAATTAATTAGTGATCTTAAGCAGTGATCAATTAAGCAGTGATGTTAATCAGTGATCTCTTAATTGATCAGTGATCTTAAGCGGTGATCATTTAAGCAGTGATGTTAATCAGTGATCTCTTAATTGATCAGTGATCTTAAGCAGTGATCAATTAAGCAGTGATGTTAATCAGTGATCTCTTAATTGATCAGTGATCTTAAGCGGTGATCATTTAAGCGGTGATGTTAATCAGTGATCTCATATTTGATGTCATAAAGGGTTAATTACTGCTGCACATATATCCTGCACATGTACTGACTACTGTATTATCTGCAATCAAGAAGAAAACAAGTATATTGTTCAGTTTAATGATAACATCATGATGAAAAACTACTAGCAGTCCTGTGATCAATAAGTAGGGCAAGTATTTAATTAATACTAATCTCTCTAAAAAATTAAAAAATAAAGTTAAATATAAAGATAAAGACCTATAGTGAAAACTGGTTTGGACCACGCTATTGTATGGATGTGAAATATGGACCCTAACGAAGGAAGATATTAGGAAACCGGAGGCATTGGAAATGTGGATATGGAGAAGAATGGAGAGGATTAGCTGGACTCAAAAGGTTACAAATGAAGAAGTTCTGGAGGGAGTTGGTACAGATAGACAGCGGATAAATATATTAAGAAATAGGAAGAAGAGTTGGATAGGACACATCCTAAGGGGGGAAGGTCTATTAATGGAGGTCATAGAAGGTAGAATGGAAGGGAAAAGAGGCAGGGACAGGCTGAGATTAGGTATGTTAGATGATTTAAAGACCCACTCATATGTGGAAGTGAAGAGGAAAGCGGAAGACATTGAAGAGTGGAAGCGTTATATACCATGGACCTGCCAGTAGGCTAAGTGAGAGAGAGACTAATCTGTCTATGGTGTTCTATCAAGTGTCAAACCCATACATATTCATACTCAGAGTCTGCTTTCATGCTCCATAGAGAGCACTGCATAGATCAACAAGTTTAAAATCTCCACTAAAGACTATGCCTTATCTATATGTCTTATGTAGCCTATTTAGCTTGGGATAATATGACATCTGAGGTGATTTCTCATTGCCTTCCTCAGTTCTTGCGTAGTCTCCTCTTACGAATCATGGATTTAATGGCTGGTTTATTATTTAGTGTATCGAACACCGCACGGGACATTCATACCTTGATACATATATTTAAACCCATGTGTGGATCTATTTTTGTCTTGTTTATGTGCCAAGGCGTTGACGTCTCCGATATCATCCTTGAATGCTGAATCAGAAGTTAAATATTTAGTTATTTGTACTATATACCTGTAGGGTCGCAGAATATTTCTATTTCGGTTGATACTCAACGAAGCACTCGGAATGTCTAACTACAGTGTCTACAGGCAGTCACGTGATTTGCGGAGCTCTGCTATCATTGTCTGTTTGTCGATCTTCTTCCATGTTCTCCACATAGTCTCCTCACAGGATGCGTCGTCTCGGTTCAGTCCTCAAGGTAACCAATTCTAGCGGAATGTCTCTATGACGTAACTATAACCAGTTCTAGCGTAATGTCTGTATGACGTAACTCTAACCAGTTCTAGCGCAGTGTCTCTATGACGTAGCTCTAACCAGTTCTAGCGCAGTGTCTCTATGACGTAACTCTAACCAGTTCTAGCGCATGTCTCTATGACGTAGCTCTAATAAGTTGTAGCGCAATGTCTCTTTGACGTAGCTCTACTGCGATACTATGCACAGTTAGAACTATGCTTCATTATGCTATAATAAATACTTTATGAAAAAATAACCAAAAGACATCAAACACGGCAACTAAGCAAGGAGACTGTATAGACATGTTTGTTGTGTCGTGTGCATAACAATATTAACAAACAAGGACAAGGCTAACAACTCTCAGCTTTAATATTGAACATGGAAGATTGTTCTTATTTCTCTGAAACATTTAACTCCGAGTTTACATTTTGCTCTCAATATCACCATTGATACCAACGAAACAGTTGTTTATGGGCGATAAATTATCATCATGAGTTGCTGAAACTGTTTTTCAAGTTAAAGTAAAAGGTCATTTTACTCTAGGTATTGCCTGATATTTGCTCTGAGCTACTTCTTCGAGCTCTATTCGTTACTTTGTGAACACTAGAATAGTCTCTACAACCCTCTTCCTCCTCTGTTCTCTATTAGATGTCACTTTGTGGACACTAGAATAGTCTCTACAACCCTCTTCCTCCACTGTTCTCTATTAGATGTCACTTTGTGGACACTAGAATAGTCTCTACAACCCTCTTCCTCCACTGTTCTCTATTAGATGTCACTTTGTGGACACTAGAATAGTCTCTACAACCCTCTTCCTCCACTGTTCTCTATTAGATGTCACTTTGTGGACACTAGAATAGTCTCTACAACCCTCTTCCTCCACTGTTCTCTATTAGATGTCACTTTGTGGACACTAGAGTAGTCTCTACAACCCTCTTCCTCCACTGTTCTCTATTAGATGTCACTTTGTGGACACTAGAGTAGTCTCTACAACCCTTTTCCTCCATTGATCTCTATTAGACGTCACTTTGTGGACACTAGAGTAGTCTCTACAACCCTTTTCCTCCATTGATCTCTATTAGACGCCACTTTGTGGACACTAGAACCCTCTTCCTCCACTGATCCTGGTCCACCACAGATTCATACACATCACCGGCCACAAGAGGGAATTTAATATCTAATATACCTCTGAGTTACTGGACTATATGTATGTATTGAAGATGAAGGAAATTACTGTTCAGACGGTTTATTCACTCCTGGTTGCGCTCAGCCGGAAGTCATCGTCATCGCCAAAGCTCTGTATAGAACTTCCGGTTGTCAGCCCGATGTAACTGTTGATATAAAGACTTTCATGGATAGCCTCTGCTCGGGTAGAAGTGAATGTACTAGATTCAGCGCAGTGTCCGATCTGAATCTTACGTCATTAACTAATTGTTCCACTGGCTGTCTACAAGCCTCGTATAAATGCCTCAAAGGTTTGTGAGTAGTCTACTCTAATTATATTACGAATAGTCTACTCTAGTTACGTGACGAATAGTGTACTCTAGTTACACTACGAATAGTCTACTGTAGTTACATTACGAATAGTCTACTCTAGTGACATGACGAATAGTCTGCTCTATTTATTTTTTACTTAATCTATATTATATAATCAATCATGCGTACTTAATGTATTATATATAATCAATTATTATTTAACTGTTGAACGATGATGTTGGAAAGATTTCCACAGTTTTGCTTCTTCGATAATAGTGAAAGTTTACGGTCAGCTGACTCGGCTAAATTTAAGCCTAAATTTAAATACAAATATTAACTCAATAATATTTGTAAGGTTTTTCAAATTATTATAAAAATACTATTATCAAATCTTTAAATATCAAGTACTTAAATTTTTCTTATACTTCGTCAAGAATTTAAATTATTATGTAATTTTATAATATTTGCTTAATACACATTCCCATTTGCATCACTCGCTGCTGGGCTGAGATTAACGCATTGATAGAGAGTGCATGTCACAATCGAAGTTAACTTCTGGTCTTGTTAGTACTTGGATGGGCGACCACGAGAGCAGACTTGTTGAATTAAGTGATGTTTCATCTCTGTGTGTTGGAATATTGTTCTAAATTCGCTAGTTGAAATCTGCACTGTCTTAAGGCTCCATTAGGTGCAAAATATATTGCAATTTCGTATCGTTGGCTATAGGTAGATATTGCTCGAAATTCCAAGATTTTAGTATAAACGAGTTTAATATCCTGCCAAGCCACCAAGCATACTAATTGAAAATCAGTGTCGTTCACCTGACGGTTACTTCGTCGTTTTCGTACCTGTGCTTCGCAATCTTCTGAAGCAGTTATGCACTACGTAATGTTTGTTGCCAAACAACATGACTGAGCAAATGGTTGCTGTACCTGTCTCTCATCGAGTATATCACTGCGACTGATTTAACCTGAAAGTGAATCTGAGACCTCCTGCCCACAAATTGACTCAAATAGCCATTGAACAATGTAGATTTGTTTTTTAACTTAAGATGTATTATTGGTGAAGTGTCAGGCGATGTGGATTGCGGGAGCTCCTCCTGCCACTTGGACAGCTCTGCCGCCGAGGCAGGTGGCTATATCTCATCTAGGTCACGTGACGGTGTTTGTGGGACATCAGAGTGTCCCTGGGTCATACAAGTGCAACCGGGTCAACAGGTCAAACTCTCGTTGCTTGACTACTCCGCATGGTCTGAGCAACAGGTTAGCGCTACTTTTATATCTCTCTCTCCGTCTCTGTCTCTCTGTGTGTCTCTCTCTCTCTCTCTCTCTCTCTCTCTCTCTCTCTCTCTCCATCTCTTTCTCTATCTTCTCTATCTTACTCTCTCTGTGTGTCTCTCTCTCTCTCTCTCTCTCTCTCTGTCTGTCTCTGTCTCTTTCTCTCACTATCTCTCTCTCTATCTTCTCTATGTCACTCTCTTTATCCGTCTCTATATTTCTCGTCTGCAATATTCCTCTTTTCTTATTATGACAATATCTTCCACAGTCGCAGCAATTCATTAACAGCTTTGCGGTACAGCTTTCATGCACTTAAGCATATTTGATTGGTGATTTGGTCAATTATACCGAGCGAAAAAGAAGGCAATAACACAATCACAAGAGCTATTAATTATAGGTAAAAAATTGACGAACTCTATGATATTTCAAATCTCCCCGCTTCTCTGAGCTCTTCTTGAACTATGATCTTGCTTTATTGAATGAAACACGATTTTTCTAGCGTTGTATTTGCTACCTCCATTACTTACCCTTGTTGTGCCCGGGTTGCTGAAGAATTGATTAACTGTAGAATACACGTGTCATAAGTGACGACAAAGCACTAAGCTCAAAGCCAACGTCAGAAAGGGCATTCGGTTGATGAGCGCTTAAGCTCCAGAAATTGCTACAAAATTTTCTAAAACGAATATGGGATTGACTGATGATATTTTTGGATGGAGAGGAGTGGAGAAGGTCTATACTTATCCCTACCGTAGCTTAACTGAGACTCATGGTAAGATGAAGATGATGAAGTATTTGTTATATCTCTACTACAGATGAAATTGTACCAGCAGGAGACGTTGAAGGACACCCCAGCACCTCGAGGTAACGGCAGTCTCAACCACACCGCTGGTGGTAGTGCCCACTTGTATGGCCAGTCATGTGGCAGTAAGTACGGCGTCATAAAAGAGCGAGCTAATCCCAAGGACCGAGTGATATGTGGGGAAGAGTTGAACCGAGAACGGCATGTCTATACTTCAATCAGTAACACCATTGAACTACAACTGGAGAGACCAGCGGTTTCCACAGCTCCTGTCTTCCTTATAAGATACCAGGGTATGTTGTCTACTGAGTGTAATAGCTTTAAAGCCGATGTTAACGTCAGTTTCATCTCTCGATAGCGATATCAGTGTGTGGGTTTAGTAGATTTTTCAGTATCTCAGTATTGAGTTTATACTGCGAGCTGCACTAAATGCCCATCCGTAGAAATTATAAATGTGAGAATTTATAATTTTTATATGATTAAATTTATACGGGTTGCTGACGAATAGACCAACGACAGACTGCTCTAGTCGCAAAAGGCGACAAAGCAATAAGATCTAAACTAATGTCAGGAAGGGCATTCGTCTAGTAAGCGCCTAGGCTTCAGATGTTGTTAAAAAATTCTAATTCTGATCATAGTTCAACTGGGATTTAATGGAAGACGATGATGATGATTATAAGAACATGATTAAATCGAAAGATGATTCCAAAGCTAGGACCAAGTAGAGAGGCGATAGCTTTAGTGCCTTCAGCAGCCTATAGTGTTAATTAACAATTAACACCATTTCAAATGCTAATCAATAAACATTTACGCTATCAAAGTGAGCAGAATTGCTCTTAAAAGAATTATTTTGGTTCTTCGTTGTATATTTAAATGAAATTTTCCTGACTCTTTCCTTGTGAACATCGATTTGTTCATATTCATAGGACAGATTCGATTTTGAACTGCAGAACAACGAGCTTGATCTACATGTAAATGTTATTATAAAACCCCATGACAGTGTCAGATAAGTTCTCAGGAATCATTATAATTATCAAAATGTTCAGTTTTAATAAAGCCTCAATCTATGAAGCAAGTTCTTAATCTGATCTTAACTAAAGTTGTTTGCATTATTATAATAAATATTTTTATAAGCAGTATAATGAGAACATATGTAAAAATGGTTTGAAATTGAATTCAACTTGAAAACCAAATCAGTATCCTATATTGGGCTCTTTAACTAAAGCAGTACAGCATATTAAATGCAATTAACGAAATAGTTCACTTCTCTAGATTTTTTATGTTAAGTTAAATATGATGATATTTCACGTATAGTAGATCTAGATGTATATCTGTATCCGGCTCTAGAGTGGTAGAGGCTTGTAAGTCAACCAACTGTATTATAAATAGTACGAGTATGTATTCGCATGCTATGCACTTTAACTACATCTATTTTGCATTGCGGATTTAGCTTTTATTTTCTCATTACACGATGATGGCGTATATAGGACAGGACCCTGTGCTCTTCATGTGCGTCCACGCGTCGTGAGTGATATTGTCGTGGACGCCGGTAAAACATTAATCGTGAGTGATATTGTGATAGATAACGGTGGCACTGTAATCAAGAGTGATGTTATCATAGACGACTGTAGCACTCTAATCAAAAATGATATTGTCGCAGACAACTGAAACGCTGTAACCATGAGTGATGCTGTTATGGACGACTGTAGCACTCTAATCATGTATGATGTTGTCGTGGACAATGGTATCACTCTAACCATGAGTGATTTTGTCATGGACACTGGTAACGCTCTAAGCATGAGTGATGTTGTCATGGACAATGGTAGAACTCTAATCATGAGTGATATTGTCATGGACGCCGGTAGCACTCTAATCATTTATGATATTGACATGGACGCCGGTATCACTCTAATCATGGTATCACTGTTGATTTCTCAGCTGTGGGATGCAGGGACATCGAGCCGCCTCTCTACAGTAGGATGAGCCGCAGAGATAACGTAGTGGAGATAGACTGTCCAGCTGACGGTCAGTCCTGGAGCGTGGAGTGTGTGGCTGGGACCTGGAAAGGTTTGGATGCGGTGGGTGAGTGTGCGTCAGAGTTTCACGCATTCGCTCCACTCAACGCTTTCCAGACTACCCTATCGCCGGTTCCTGGAGTCACTGGAGAAACAGAGCTGAGCTTTTCCGCTTTCTTCCGTACTCTCTCCAACCTCCATCAGCACCAAGGTTTCTTAGTTTGGTCTTTAGTAAAGGTCAAAGCCGGTACAGCTAAGGTTAACGTCAGTTTCCTCACTCGAAAGCGAAGTCTGTGACGGGCGAGCCCAGGATTTGAACCCCGCACCTACTGATCCGCGGTCGAGTATCTTAGTACTTAATGTTGTCGTAGATGAGGCGATAGCTGTTTAGCTGTGTTGCTAATATCGAAGTAAATTTTGCGGAAAGTGTATGGATGATAGATTTATTAGTAGAATTGGCGTATTGGTCGTTGTTTTGTAATTATTTTCTACTTTTTGGCGTTATATAATACATAATGAGGCAATGGTGGAGGAAGCTATGAAGAGTAACGTTATATACCATGGACCTGCCAGTAGGTAGTGCACTATGAGAGAGAGAGCTAGAGAGAGATAATACATCGTTAATCAATATAATCTCTCGATGTCTTATCCACGCAGAGGATTTTTAGACTTCTTATTGAGTCATCTGACTGGGCTCTCAGCGTAACTTATTTGTTTAATTCTAAAAGATGAGAGTATGAATGACCCTTTAAGCCCCTGAGTGTCTAGACATTTGTGGCAGGTAAGCCCTTTGGGTACTGCTTCAGTAGCCTTACCTTATATGTATTATACAAATGCGCCCACTTTACCTTCTTAAGTGAAATGTGTAGTGCGTTGGAAAAAAATAGTTTAGAATGCGTCCTGTGAAATATGAGTCACATTTCAGTGATAGGACCAAAATTGATACGATGTTAGTTTAACATTGATCTACATGTGTTGTTAGTTAACATTGTTAGATCTACATGTATTGTTATTTTAACATTGATCTACATGTATTGTTATTTTAACATTGATCTACATGTATTGTTATTTTAACATTGATCTACATGTATTGTTATTTTAACATTGATCTACATGTATTGTTAGTTTAACATTGATCTACATGTATTGTTAGTTTAACATTGATCTACATGTATTGTTAGTTTAACATTGATCTACATGTATTGTTAGTTTAACATTGATCTACATGTATTGTTAGTTTATCATTGATCTACATGTATTGTTAGTTTAACATTGATCTACATGTATTGTTAGTTTATCATTGATCTACATGTATTGTTAGTTTAACATTGATCTACATGTATTGTTAGTTTAACATTGATCTACATGTATTGTTAGTTTATCATTGATCTACATGTATTGTTAGTTTAACATTAATCTGTTAGTTTAACATTGATCTACATGTATTGTTATTTTAACATTAATCTATTAGTTTAACATTGATCTACATGTATTGTTATTTTAACATTGATCTGTTAGTTTAACAATTATTTGGAACATTCGAACTTATTTGGAACATTCGCTGAAAAATTAATATTCTCAGTTGATTACTAATTTAAATTTCTTTAGTTTAAAATGTTTACATCGCATGCTTTATTTTATTGTGTGTACGATATATTGCTGGCTGAATGGTAAAAAAATCCATTCTATATAATCCATGTATTTAAGTGTGAAACAAATAAATATTTGTAAATTGCTTGATGTTGTCAGGGATACTTGTGACGCTGGTCATTTCCATAGCGGTCATTATCACAGTCCTAGTCGTCACCAATGGAATGTTCTTCATGAAAAAGTGAGTCCCACTTCCAGTTATCTAACTACGTACTCTATCCAGTGTTTCAAATGCTGACAAGCTACATGTATTTACGAAATAAAAGCAGGATACATTATTAGAGAGAAAGCGATTAAAAGACAACGTAATTCAGCAGTTGAATATTTGTTGTATTACCTCATGATAATGTTGTACTACTCATCTAAACTATGTTGTAGAGAATATACATTTATGTATATATAAATATATAAATAAATAAATAAATAAATATATATATATATATATATATATTTATTTATCGAATGATTTTGAGAATAGGAATCCAATTGGTATCAATTGATAGTTGATATTTGATCAAGTGTACCTGTCTGGAATTATCCAAATGATTAAAACAAGTAACGTATTTGAACTACGCTAGATATTTCATGTCTAAGTTCATTTTGGAGAGAGGGATGGTGTAACGGTTAGAGTGGTCGCCTCGGATACAAGTGGCCTGGGTTCAAAGCCCAGGTCAGTCAAGTAATGATGGATATTCCATTGGGCCCATGGAAGGTTAATCTTTTATCGGAGCTTGCTGCCAATTAGCGCAATAGATAGCAAAGATTTGATTAACCATGGAAAGGATTAATAATAACCTGACAGGCTGGTTAGTATTAATCCCATCTCTTCAAGGTTGTTAATAATCGTTTTTTATTGAGGAAAATATTACGAAAGAGATATCGTGAAGTAAATATTTGTTGTCATTGCATTTATATAGACATATTGTATTTATGTAGACTGATGATATGATGTAGGACAGAGAGCATTTTGAGACAGTCTATTTGTATCCTGACCCTAGTTAAACTGGGATTCAAGGGAATTGATGATGATGATTGTATTTATATAGACGTGCCATCGACAAACAGAACGCAAGGATGCGGCAGCCGAACCTCTACGGTCAGTCCTGTTCTGAGTTCGAGTTTCGTCCAGACTTCTACGGCCAGGGCACGTGCCTGATGCCCAAGACCTGCGCCCAGACGTTGCCCTGCCGGGGCCACCACTCAGCCGACAATCTGCTGACTGTGGGCGAGGGAGACTGGTCTCAGAGGCCCCTACCCGCCGTGCCTAGGACCAGCCTGAGGTACAGCGGCGACTTCACCCACGTCTACTGCCTCCCTCATCAGAATGGAGTGATGGGTTGTCGATCAGCTGCGGCCACGCTAAGCTCTCGACGTCATCCTTCTGATCAGGTGAGGTGACGCTGTTATCTGAGTAGTTCATGTGAATTGAATTGAATCATATTTATTTATACTTTAGGTTACATCATACGCAAGATATACATGAGATAAAGTGAAAAAGGACACAGACGCCACGAAGGCACTAACATGTGTCCTAAACAAACATAGCCAAAATGCACCATATAGAGTTGTTACAGCTAGCAAATCGAGACATTCAATCCAGCCTATTGGTATATGCTTCTACAATGAGTCATTTAGACCGCAACTGCTACACCTATTTACCTACACTCATTTAGCTGCACTCATTTTACACTCATTTTGCTACACTTATTTAGCTACACTCATTTTGCTACACTCATTTAGCTACACTCATTTTGCTACACTTATTTAGCTACACTTATTTAGCTACACTCATTTAGCTACACTCATTTGGCTATACTCATTGAGCTACACTCATTAAGCTACATTTAGCTGCATACATTTAGCTAAAGTCATTAAGCTACATTTAGATACCCAAATTTAGTTAAACACATTTAGCTACACACATTTAAATGCACGCATTTAACTATGGTATATGTGTATGGTGGTCGTGTGTGTAAACTATACGACGAAACAAAAGCTGTGTTTGCATTCGCAACTTTTCGCTTTATTTAAAATCTGTCATTGTCTTGGGTAGCATAGTAGAATTTAGTTTGGATCATATCGATTGCAGTTATTTAATATTGACGGTACCATTTTTGTTTTATGTCATGATTCTTGCTATATTTTTGTTTAATATTTTATTTTCTCTTATTTCATATTATAGACTGTATGTACTCAAGGAAGTTACTGCGGATATCCTTCAATTCATGGCTATCCAACTGTCCAGAGCTTCCCAGTCAATGCAGGCTATCCACACGGATCAGGTAGTTTACACCAGGGAGCAGGATACCCTAGGGGTCCATGTTGCACCAATCCCCACGCTGCTGTGCCCTTCCACGGTCAGATGGCAGGTCCACCTGGTCCTCATTCTCAAATGAGAGCTGCACCTCTGGGTACCGCAGCTGTCATGTACAGGGATGAAGCAGCTCCTACACTACCTAAACTTACTCCGTTGCAACAACAACAACAACTGCTGCAGAAACAACAACAGCAGCAGCTTATGCAACACAGACAACAACAACAACAGCTAATGCAACAGAGACAACAACTGCAACAACAGCAGCTAATGCAACAGAGACAACCACTACAGCAGCACCAGCCTGACGAAAACACATACTTTATATTAGATGCAGATGCAGTGGCTGCTGAACCACCGGCACTTCTTGTTGATCCCTTTGCTCTACCGGAGGACTCAAACCTGCAAAATCATGAAGTCCCAGCCACTGGGACAACGCAGCGTGGATTGGCTCTGGACACTCCACCGCGAGACGTTATTGAGTTCACTCCAGTGTTACCACTAGGACCTGACGATGATCTAACATCAGCACCGGGTGAATCCACCGAGCAAGAAAGTTCCTGTGAAGTCATTCCACTAGTGCAATCGTCCGAGTCCCGTGCGAGAGATGCTCCGGATAGGTCTGTTGATAATTCCAGCGAGGGAATATTTGTTTAAAATCTCATTTTGTCTCTCTGTTAAAATGTACATTTGAGTGAAAGGTCGAAATGTTATGATGAAATGTAATTTTCGCTGTAATTCTTCTCACGAGTCCTCGTCGAATAAAATTAGTTAGTTTTTAACAGTTTGACGAAATTTTAAGAGAATTTAATTCATTATATGAACTCATGGCGATTAATATGGAAGTCAAATAAAACCTGTGAAATCCTGAGAGTAGAAAGCTTCTGTGAGCTGAATTTAGCTGTGTAAATGGAGCCAGAGAAAATGAAGGAGATCTTGTAGAAATGTTGTATTAGTCCGCTATTAATATTTATAGACATACCAGCCATAATTTCGAGCATCGGGTGGAACATTACTTAAGCAATGCCTGTGATTTCGTGAGATCAGCTCTAGTTCCTTTATTTCTGTGTACAAATTTATAGAAGCATTATAGAATATACATGTATTGTTCGTATCCAGCAAATATTTGTCTCCTTAGTGTTGCTTTGATGTATTTTCATATCCTTAAATATCTGAATGAGTATGATTTTAAAATTAACGCTGCCAAAAGTATTATTATTATTGTTTCGGATAGTTTCCTGATGCCATTAATTAATCCCTCTAATGCTAATCCAGATGAGAGACCCAAGGCACAAATGCCTACTCACGTCTCTGCCATAAGGAGCTCACTATTGACCCATTAAGTTATTCCATTCAGGGGCGTCCGTCCACTCCTAAAGCAACGACGCATGCACGCATATTTCCCCCCTATGTAACTTACGATACGCAAATTTTCTACTCCTTCCCCTCTTTTTAAAACACCTGATCTTTTTCACTTTCTTCATATTTTGTCAAAGACGCAGCTTGCGTCATTGTTAATTGTCATTGACATCGCCTTCGAGTGAGGAAATTGACGTTAACCATAGCTTTGCCATTGTTAGCATTGTGTGGACGCCCCGTGGAATTTACATTCCTAACTACTTTTATATTTAGCATACTAAAAGAGCGAACTTTTCTTCACCACTTCGTGGCTCTTGATCAAACATTACATTACGCTTTTTAGTATCTATGTTAGTCATACTCTTACCATTCGCACATGGTTTGCGATTCGATGGATTGAGCTTAGTATAATCTCTATTTTACTTTCTGTACTGTATGAAACAACGATCGTATAAGTATTGACAATTTTTATTCACAGATAGTAAAGCAAGCAAACGGAGTTGTATCTCTACAGACGTAACATAGGTTAAATTATAGGATATAAAAATAACAAAGCGGCTTGTTATCTCGCATTATTGTGATTAAGAAAAGCAAAGAGCATTTATAAAGGTATTTTATATTATAATTATTACTGTATTATAATCGAAAATTTTGCATTATGTGAATTATTGAATACTTTATACTTTTGTCTCATGTATACTGTATATTGTAAATTTTATGGAACGAATTTATATGTAAATCTTTTATGCAACGAATAAATATATTTAAACAACTTCGTTTTCTGCATTTTATATTAACTACTGTTCACGGCAATGTTCCTTTACTATGTAGCGAATGGCAGGAACAAAATCTCAGAATAAAATGTGCTTTATATGATTAAAATAAAATAACTCTAACATTAAATTGTTCCTCTAATTGAATCGAATTTATAGCAACTCAGACGAATCACAGTTACAATCGAGGGCTAACTACAGTCTTCTGCAGTTGCTGTCAGCTGTTTGCTAGCTGCCGTCAGCTGCTAGCTAGCTACCGTCAGCTGCTAGCTAGCTATGTCAGCTCCTAGCTAGCTGCCTTCAGGTGTTTGCTTGGTACCGACAGTTGCTAGATAGTTACCGTCAGCTAGCTAGCTGCCGTCAGCTGCTAGCTAGCTGCCATCGGTCAGCTGCCAGCTTTTTGCTGTTAGCTGCTACCTGCTTGCTGACACTATGACAAACTACACTTGGTTTTTAATATCCCGCATTATTCAAATAAACAATATAGGATTCCTGTTGTTAACCTTTCTCTGGTGCAGCACTGGATAATACTGTAGATTTGCTCAACTGTTTAGTAGGCCCGCTTTGTACAAACTACAGTCATCGTCCATCTTTCTCGTTCTCTCTCTCTCTCTCTCTCCCCTCGTGTGCTCAGTAGAACACGCAATTAATTGATAGCATGTTCTGAATAAAGCTAATGTCGTTGTCTGGTTTCGACAAAGGTTGAAAGGTACCAAAGTTAAACATAAATATTATTTATGTACAGGGCAATTATTCAACTTATCTATTGTATCTTTGTGTTACAACACAATCAATGATTAAAGAATTGTCTAGAAATCGCTCATGCACTCTCTCTCTCTCTCTCTCTCTCTCTCTCTCTCTCTCTCTCAATCTCAGTCTCTCTCAACTTTGCAGGTACTTATTACACTAGATGATGCCATAAACATCACAATCACAAACGTTGTTTCAATCATCGCGGAAACAAAAAATAATGCTGCTAACAATTGCCGACTTTCCTTTATTTCTTGATGCCACTCTTCTTTTCCTTTGAGGCTTTCTTTGAGTCCTGTTCCTTTGACTTCCCATTGGCTGATTTCTTCGCCTCCTCCTTGGCAGCCTTCCTTGCCTCTTGTTCCGCCTTCTCTCTCTCCTCAGCCAGCTTGTAGGCCATGATCTCCTCCTCCTCCATCACGTGCTTGTGCCGCACCTCGTAGAGATGATGGAAGTACTCCTTGATCGCCTGCACCGTGTCCTTCTCCCTCAGGGTGTCGGCTATCTTCTCGGCCATCATCACCTGCGTGGCAAACGTGTCCGCGCTCAGGGAGTTGGGTATGACTGAGGCATCGACCACTCTGAGGTTCTGTAGGCCTCTCACTCTGCAGTACAGAACAACAACAACAGTTGCTATTATATTACTATTTTTTAATGCCTTGGGCCGTAAAGCGCCCTGGGCTAAAAATAAGATAAAAGAGACTTTATTTAATTAAAAGTTTAAAAAGAAGATATTAAAATAATTCCTCTACACTCTGGGAGGCCGCATTAGCCATAGTGCCACTGACACAGACTGCATTGAAACGCTGGAGAGCAATAGAGAGTCGCTGCCAAAGAAAAGATTTTTCCCGTTGATCACCAGTAATGGCGCTGGTCGTCCTTATTATTACTATTATTATTATTGTTATAATAATAATGATGATTATTATTATTATACTATTACTATTATTATAGTATTATTATTATTATTTTTTACTATTATTATTGTTGTTATTATTAATATTGCTACTATTATGACAACATCTAGCACAATAAAGTCAAAAAGAATCGGTAGTGAAAACGTCTAAGCTTCCGCAGACCCGGTAATGCATAAAAGCAGAGGAACAGCAGCGAACAGCAGCTGATCAAGCAGCAGAACATCAACAGAACAACAGCAGATTATCAGCAGAACATAAGCTGAACGGCAGCTGAACGTCAGCAGAACAGTAGCAGAACATAAGCAGAACAGCTTAACGGAACAGCAGCCTAACAGTAGCAGAGCAACAGCAGAACAGCTGAACGCAACTGAACAGCAGCAGAACAACAGCAGATTACCAGCAGAACAACATCAGAACAACAGCAGAACATCAGCAGAACAGCTGAAAGTCTGCAGAAAAGCAGCTAATCAAGCAGAAGGGCATCAGCAGAAATACAGCAGAATAGCAGAACATCAGCAAAATAGCAGCAGAGCTGCAAACATTTGGAATTATACTGGCATTCGTGACAAAATCAAGCTAAATTAGACCAACACTAAGCGACTTGAAAATAATAGATCGAAAATGTATACAATAACTTATCAACATAATGTTATCAATAAGTTTTGAATAATTAAATGTAGCAACACGGAATAAATGTAATTAACCTACATGACGATATGAAAGCATTTACTCTAAACTTCAGATATAATTAACATACTCTTCAACTCTCTGTTTCTCTTCTCTCTTCAGTGCACTGCCAAGTGGCAGTTTCAAGGTACATATTCATACTCAAAGTCTACTTCCTTGCTCCATAAGAGCACTCCTTAGATCAACAAGTTAATCCCTTCACAAAGTCTATGCCTTATTCATACCTTTAGCTTAGGAAAAGTATGGATTTGGGGTGGTTTCCCGTTGTCTTCCTCAGATAGATGGATTAATTATCATTTATTCTTGGAAGAAAATATTTCATGGTGAGGTGAGTCCCCTCTTGCCATTCTCAGCTCCTGCCTTAGTCACCTCTTACGTACACGCAGCATTTTGTTTGCGGTTGCCCTATTCTGCAGTAGTCTAACCACACCCGAGCACAACACGAGACACCTGAGCACAACTCTCTGTTTCATAAAGAACAAATTAAAGATCTTCATTAGACGCCTCTTACTATGACGTTAGGTTTATACCTGAGCGAGCTGTCCACTACAGCTTTAGGGTCGTTGACGTCACCCATGCGGCAGGTGCCCACAGGAGCCAGGCCTGGGATAGTGATGTGCCTGAGGTGGCACTCGATGTACTTCTGCGTGTAGTTTCCGTGCCTGGCACAGTCCGGCAGAAGTCTGTTAGACAGCTGGAACTCCCATCCCTTCAGCGTATCCGTGTTCACCAACTGCCGAGCGTACTGGTAGCCTACGCATTTTATAAGTTTGACGTGTTTTTTAATTTAAGTTGTAATTTGTGGTGAAGTGTCAGGTGTGGATTGCGGGAAATCCACAAAAATCGGTTCAAGGTAAAGTTTGACGTCCGTTTTTAAGGGAAAAGGGGTTGCCGTGAACAGTGAAGCAGAAATATGAAACAATGACGTGATATATACAAAATGATTCAATGCTTATGGTTACACTATCATTGAATCGTAGATAGCTTGGCACCATTTTGTAGGAATTTTTGAGTCAATAATTGAACAAATTGATTCATAGCCCACATAGAAATATTTATAAATAATTTGGTTTATTGCTGAATCAAGCAACCACAGAATATTGGTAGTGTGATAGAAACTAGATCTGTTGCAGATAAAATAGTGGTCTCAGCAGTCTAAATATTTCAATGAATTTTAACAGCGATAATTGAAGGCCTGTATTCATTACATTACAATTCAACATATTGACTATATACATACACACACACACATATATATGTATATATATATATATATATATATATATGTATATACAGTATATACATGTATATATATACATGTATATACAGTATATACATGTATATATATATATGCACATGTATATAGATGTATATATAACAATACATTAAGTATGTCCTATCACTACAGCTCTACTTTAATTGGCTTTACAGTAAGCAGAAGATCATGTCTATAGAATATTTACCTTCTGCCAGCTGTTTAACGTCGCTCTCTTCTGACAGATAGTTGGGATCTACGATGGGGGTGTCGAAGGGGTCGGCAGATCTCAGGCGCACGGTGCCTCTGCTCTTGGGATGAAGCAGCACTGGGAAGACGGTCAGACCCTCCCGGCTCAACGGTTCTGCGTGAATCGTGTTCCACACCTACAACGGTATCAGCCGGTAATCTACCGTCATCCATGAAATAAATTCATTTAAATTCATTTTCAACCGTCATACACGTTCCTATTGTTTGTTTAATCTGTTCTCTAATGAACAACTAAACGATACTAAACGATAAAAATACGATAAAAATAGCTAGAAAGCAAAGTTTAACGTTTGTATCCGTACACAAAGTGGTACTGTAAGATTCCCGGGATTATGTACCCGGGATTCGAACTGATGGCCTCCTGCTTCTTAGGGAAGCTTTCTATCCATTCGGCCATACAGCTTTTACTCTGGTATTTATGATTTACTACATATTTTTCATCGATGTAATTGTGCACATAATGTACTGCACGTGTTACGAGTTCTTTTAATTAACATACACGCAGTTGCATAGTTGCTGCTTCTATGCATTTCTTTGTTTCTTCCTCTCATTGATGTCCAATATTAGGCGTTGTCTATTGAGAGCGCAGAATGCAGCTAGCATTCTGCGTAAATATGAATAATCTTCCAGTATCCTGGGGCTTTTGTGAATCACTTCGTACTTCAAGAGATCGCAAATCCAAGTCTTAACCGAGCTCGACATTAAGTGACTTCATTCAGGACATCAAGGTGTGTATAAGGCACAACCTTTCGTGCGGATCTTAACTGTTTCATTGATGGAGTGCTCTTTATGGAGCGTGACAGCAGCAATTTAATCAAATCCGAAACAGAAGTTCTCAGCAGTATCAATGGTGTGATCTCCGGGTCTTAAAAGTGATGCTAAATTCTGAATGAACATTTTGATTGGTTATATCCTACATACTGTATTTTAAAAGAAACTAAACTGAAAAGCTACATAAGCATTACTTTTTATATAACTATTAAAGTTTAACAGCATTATCACTAATTATGAATACAGGTGTCACTTACGTCGTCCTTGACATTGAGCTGATCGGCATCGAAGACGCTGGGGTTAGAAAGGACATGGAGAGAGATGAGAGGATACTTGATGGAGGCAGGCTGGTGACGCAGCTTTAGGTTTACGATTGCTTCGCGAAATCTCGGGCTTGCCTTCATGCCTGAAACACATAACAACATTGAAATGTAACGACCACAGCGTTATTTGATAGAAACACTAAGAACTCCAAATAAGGCACAATCCAACGGCCACCTTCGCTGATCTATTAGACTTTGGTTTTAAAAGATATCGTAGAACACAGGCGCGAAATATAATATTATTAAGCTTTGATATTTTGCCACAAAAAGCTGGTAAAGCTTTTAACGATAGTTTCCTCTCTCGAAAGCGATGTCAATGACGGGATAGCCCAGGATAAACAATATACATCGACAAATATACATAGACAACTAGACAATATACAACCTACTGCACATAGACAACACACTGCAGTTTAATTAGAACTTATTTAATGAAAGGCGATCTGAGCCGTATTCCATATTTCGAAACCTCTTCCTGTTTCGGAGTGGACGGGAAATCTGAAAGAAATGGTCAGTTTAGTAACCTTCGCCACGTAGTAACTTGAATAAGACTCGGGCAAATGAGGTATATAATATCCATAGCGATGACCATTCAGAGGCACCAACGACGATCTCTGCTGAGTCCTATAGGACTTGATGATCGGCACTGCGGTGTGATGGAAGTTCAGCACTAATACTACGTTTCAATACAGGCAGAATGCCACCACAACACAGAACTCTCGAGGTCAGCGGCATCAGCAAATCCACGTCGTAGCTGACGTCATCATCGATAGCTGAAGGTCTGGACATCAACAGATCCACTATTGATGACGTAGGTCATCCATAGTGATCGAACATAGTCACATGGTAATCAAATGGTCATATGGTCATAACATAGTAATAGTCATATGGTCAGTGATCAAAGTAACATAGTCATATGGTCAGTGATCAAAGTAACATAGTCATATGGTCAGAGATCAAAGTAACATAGTCATATGGTCAGAGATCAAAGTAACATAGTCATATGGTCAGTGATCAAAGTAACATAGTCATATGGTCAGAGATCAAAGTAACATAGTCATATGGTCAGAGATCGAACATAGCCTTATGGTCAGTATTCATACCTGTGCCTAGGATTTGATAGGCCCAGGCAGACACAAAGTTCTCGGCACGGGCCGCTGTGATGGTGAAGCCGATGTAGGGCGTGAACAGCTCCACCCCGTCCCCGTATAGCTGATCCTGGAGGTTCTCTCCTACTGGCAGGTCCGCCACTACCGGGATCTGTAGTAATAACAATAATAAAAAAGCTGGTAAAGCTAATGTTAACATCAGTTTCTTCACTCGAAAGCGATGCCACTGACGGGCGAGCACAGGATTTGAACCCAACATATTCTGATTCGCAGTCGAATATCCTACCGACATCGCCACTGGCTCCAGACAGCAATAATAACAACAATTAGAGTGCTACAGTCATCAATGACAACATAGAGCACTATTGAGACAAAATCAAGCTGGCGAGCAAAAAGAAGTTCCAAAAACGGTGTAAATTTCAAAATTCAGAAAATCAGTCCAAACAAAAGGAAATTAAAGAAAGGAGGTTTAGGCGCAAAAGGAGGTTTAGGCGCAAAAGGAGGTTTAGGCGCAGATTAGGGGTTTAGGAGGTTTGGGTGCTCACTGTACACAGTGAGGTATCAGTTATACCGGGCAGTCTAGAGTTTTTAATTAGGAGCAAAAAGATGGAATTGATTTGATCAGTTATCAAAATCAGAAAAAATAAATCTGATTTTAATTATTGTTCAGACAGAAATAAATTTGAGAAAATGACACGAGCCCATCAGGAAAGTATTACCCACATCTGTTGTTGTCATTGACAACAATGACACACTCTAACTGTTGTTGTTGTGACAACAATAGTACACTGAGTGTACTATTGTTGTAACAACAACAACAGTTAGAATGTACTACACTCTAACTGTTGTTGTTGTTGTTACAACAATAGTACACTCTAACTGTTGTTGTTGCTTTTTGTTACAATTAGCTCTTTTGACGAGTCTTAGTTATCGCCATTTAAATCCTAATTACTAAGAAATCAGCCGACGTTTTCAATAAGCTCGGAACGACCTGACTGATTTCTGACATCCCTATTTTCTCTATAAATAGTTGACAAAATGAAAAAAGGTCAACATTAAATCAATTCTAATAGCAGATAGCTCGAGGTAAAGAACGCCGATAGTCTGAAAATGGAATATGACCGACAAGATAATAATTACTAATAATACAGATTTCTTATTATAAGGTTCATTAATTAGCCTATAATTCGTTTAAGTTCCAGATATATATATATATATATATATATATATATATATATATAGAGAGAGAGAGAGAGAGAGAGAGAGAGAGAGAGAAAAGAAGAGAGAGAGAGAGTAATAACTAAGAAAAACCTTGAGGGATTTGAGGTGCTCTTTAGGGCCCACCCCAGACAGCATGAGCAGTTTAGGGGAGCCTATGGCCCCCGCGCACAGAATGATCTCTTTATTGGCCCTGACTGTCGTCGTAATCATCTGTTTGCGCTTGGGCCTGAGCATCGTCACACTGACGGCCTTCTTTCCTTCGAAATTTATCTGCACGAATAGAAAAGCGACGACTAGTTCAGCCTAAAATAATTAATTTCTATAAATAATAAATAATAATTAATTAATAATAATTTCTTATAAAGTCAGTAAAATAGATATTAAAGCTAAAAAAGCTAATGTTAACGTCAGTTTCCTCACTATAAAACGATGTCAGTGACGTGCGAGCCCAGGATTTGAACCCCGCACATACTGAACCGCATTCGAGTATCTTATCGACATCGCCACTAGCTCCAGCTAATCTATCATTCACTTCGTACTTTAAGTGAATGATAGATTTGTTCATATAAGATAGCATACTAATTATGTTTTTGATATCCATTCGATCACATGACAGTCTAATTGTTGAAACAGTTTATATTTGTGAGCTTTTACTTTGCAGAAATAGGCAAATTTTTATTCATTAGCATTCCGTCCTATTCAGCTAATTGTTGAATATTATTACTATGATTTGATGATTAATTTTCGTATGATTTATTTTCGCCGTATATAAATAGCTAAAGCTAAAATAGCTGGCGTTAACGTTAGTTTCCTCACTCGAAAGCGATGTCAGTGACGGGCGAGCCCAGAATTTGTACCCACACATACTGATCAACTATCTTGCTGACTATCTTATCGACTTTCATGGTCGACTATCTGGCCGACGTCGCCACTGCTCCAGCCATGTATATCATCTACATGAATACGTTCAGTTCATGCTCATTCTAGAAAAGCTGCTGTGGTAGTAAAACTCAAGAAGCCAGCGTAGCTTCCTCACTAACACTGAACTTACAAAACTTACGTCCTAGAAGCAGCGAAGCAGATGTTCGCAATTCGCATCGCCTCATCAATATGGCTTGCACAGTAATGCTGATAGTATTGCAAGTGTAATAAAAGTTTATTTCGAGTAGAAATTTACCAATTAATAAAATGTTACTGTTAAATATATTTATTTATAATTAACAAGCCACTCGGAATCATTCACTCTGCAGAAACCTTGCGAAGCTTTAGATGGAAAATTCCGTACACATGCTTCAAACACAAGCGAACAAATGTGGAGCGATTTGCAAGAAGAGATTGCGGCTGATGAAAAGAGAGACAGGCAAACTACCTCAGAAACTCAGAATTGACTTCTGACGAAGTATTGAATACATTGACCTAATCTCCCTCTCTTTCTCTCCTTCCCTCTCATTTCTCTCTCTCTCTCTCTCTCTCTTGTGTTCTGCAAAATGACTGGTAAAGGGTCTATATATTTCCAGTCAGCTCGCTTTCTTGTTCAGAAAGAGCACATCTTTGACTAACAAATTAATATAATTGTAAAGACCACTCTCTCATCTCTTTACCAGATCTTAAAATGGAACATACGAACGTAATTACAGTACATATGATCTTTATCCTGAATGTCCTACCTTAAGAGCGGTTGTTCCGGTCGATATATATAGGTTAGATTTCTTCATGTAACGTTTTAGGAAAGCATTGTACGAACCCATCCTTAATCCGTTCCTCATTGTCGCTTGAACGGGACCCCAAACTACAATCAATCAAATATAATTAGTTAATAATATATAATTAGGCAAGCGATCAATCATTGAGACGTTGCACCAGATTGAAAGAGAACAAATCACGTTCTGTAGGATCGTTTTAAATGTAATCAACATCATATTCTTCCCTTTAATCAGTTTAACTAGGGTCGGGATACGAATAGACCCTCTCCACTCCCCTCTGTGCCATACCATATCATCAGTCAATCCTCTATTTTTCTATTCTATTTTTCGAATTGTTTAAGTGTAATAATTCTCATAAATTATTTCATAACAGAAACTATTAAAACTCAATTGAGCAAAACAACTACTGACCGAACTGAGTCTTTCCGTTGAAGTCACCCTGAGGTATCCCAGTCTCCTTGAAGACTTCCGCCAGGAGCTTATTGGTGGGAGTCATCCCGAGATCTGTCACTGACATCCTGCCTCCAAATCCGTGGAAAACTGGAAGAGATGGAATAGTGCAAACAGTATGTCAGAGTGTCAGAAATATAGTCAGCTGCCAATCCTTTTTTGTTCAAATTAATATTACAAGTAAGAAGTAAACACGCATTATAGTGAAATGATCAACTAAGTTGATATATATCACTTTTAATACCACATGTTTAATCCGTTAGGCAATTTAGACCATTTTCCGTATAACTAGTGCTATGAATGACTGAGACTTTACTCTCAGATCAGCACGGCTGGGATTCGAACCAACGGGGTTTCAATTAGCCTCAGAATCTGTCATTTAAAACTTCATGACGTTACCCCTACGCTATTAGGGGTAAAGTCATGTCATCATTAAGCTCTCTACCTTTTGCGTAGCCTTAATTTGTCGATACTACTCGTCGTTAATTGCTCATAGAAGTCTATAGAAGTCTATCGGGAATGAAGATTTTATAAAAAATTTCAATTTTATTGGTTACAAAATGTTGACTATTCCAGTGCTAGGCTGTATGAATTCAATGTTAAGGAATATCCAATAGAAATGGTACGAAATGCTGCATCAATTGAAACCTGCCATGAACAATTTAACACAGGTATAATATTTTTACATTTTTAACATTATATAAAACTTTAAAAGGCAATTAAAATCCACAATTTACCAGTTTTAACGAATTCCCTGTTCCTCTGATCCTCGGATTTGATGAAATAAGGAAGAATTTCCTTATACGTCCACCCTTCTCCGCCGTCCTTAGGCCACTCGTCATACTCGAAACGATTGCCCCTGAGGTAGAGCATGTAGTTGATGTTGCTGGTGCCTCCCAGACCTCTCCCGGAGTGGATCAGGCAACTCTGAAGCAACAACACACAACGAAATAAGTTTTGACATTCTCAAGTCAAATTTATGTGTGCAGAATATATCTGAACAGTATATGATCTTCATTTGAATTTATAATATTAGTATCATCCAGTCTGACTGATGTTATTTTTCTTAGTTAGTCGTCGGCTTATGATTTTGATGTTACGTTTTTACGTCGCTAAAATAATTGAAGAAAACAATTGTAAAGATATGTTTGATTTTCGAAGGTAACGTGAAGAAAAACATTTAGGAGATTCAAACCAAAAACACAACTGAGTATTTAAGCAATATCTATATAAACTTTTTCTTCTTGTCACTGGACTACAGGCTGTGTTACGATTTGCTACTAAAACGAGTATGGCTGAGCTTCATTAGAATAACTGTGGAATTCGGCCGACTGGTTGGTTCTATTCTGTCGACACTATCCACGTCTGTGAAGTGAAATAGTTCAATTGAGCACGTCCTGAGTTATGTAAGTTGAACATTTTCTCATTTGGCGCGGGTTGCGCGTAGACTGACCTGGGCTTCGAACCCAAGCCGCTGGAATCCGAAGCGAACACTCCAACTGTTACACCCTATTCCCTCCACACTCTTGCCTATATAAACTTATACACGTAAACTAAAACACAGCTCATATGTCACAGATAAGATATTCGATCGCGGATCAGTATGTGCTTGGTTCAAATCCTAGGCTCACTCGTCACTTACATCGCTTTCGAGTGAGGAAACTGACTTTAAAATTAGCTATTTTACAGCGTACCTGGTTGACGTGTCCTTTGCAGGCGTGCTTCTGAGGCACCGTGTAGTAGGCGTAGTCGAAAGGGCCGCCCCCTTTCTCCCGCCCACCCTGAGCAGAGTCAGCGTAGACAGGCACATCTATCTCAGGGTTGACGTTGGGAGGACCTCCGATCTCCAGCAGCAGCACAGTCGTGTTGTCATCTTCTGCCAGACGACTGGCAAGCACTGCCCCTGATGTACCACCTCCAACTGTTATCAATCAATCAATAAATCTATCAATCAATCAATCAATCAATCAATTTAGCTATCTATCAATCAATCTATAAATCACTCATTCACTAACTCACTCAATCAATCAAATCAATCAATGAATAAATCAACATATCTATCACTCACTCACGCACTCACTCGATAAATCAATCAATAAATAAATCAAACTATCACTCACTCACTCAATCAATCAATCAATCAAATAATCTGTCAGGGCTTTAACTAGAATTACCGAAGCAGTACATCCAAAGAAATCCTTCCGGTAATCATTTTCTTTAGGTTTAAATTAGGATAGCCAAATTTCCTAACCTAAATTTAGGTGAATTAAAGAATGAACGCAATACTTGTCTATTTAATGAAGCAAAACTTCTGTTTGTATTTAATACCCAGTTACTTTTAATGAAATCCTTAAGTTATTCTTTACAATAATCCAAAAAATTTGTTTAATATCTACAGTATAGGCATTTGTACTTTTAAGTGTCGATTTAAAATCAAACCAGATACATAAATAACTATGCAGTTAAAGATAGATAGAGCTAAAGATAGACAAAGATTTACTGATGATGAAATCATAGGAAGGTCTGATGTCCTTTCTGATGAGTTCTCTGAACCAGTCCCCCACCTTGAGGTACCTGTATGTGAACAGCAGGATTCCCAGCACCAGAAATGTTGGAAGATTCTCCCCAAACATTCTCACGGTTGATCTGCTGCCACCATACGATCAATTCCTCACCTATTCATTTCATAGATAACTATCTAATAATTGTCTAAATGCAGTATTTGGCACTCAAATATATATATATATATATATATATATATATATATATATATATATATATATACTGTATATATATACACATGTATATATTTATATATATATATTATATACATGTATAAATAAATATATATATATATATATATATATATATATATATATATATATTCGTATATATACAATTGTTATATACATGATATAATCCCTTACTTAAAACAAAATCAGTTTCCTCACTCGAAACCGATGTCAGTGACGGGCGAGCCCAGTATTTGAACTCCGCACATACTGATCCGCGGTTGAATATCTTACCGATATCGTCACTATCCCCAGCCAGTACTTACCTATTTATTTTCATATTTAATGAAGTAAATTTGATTATAATTCTTGAAAGGTCATTCACAAGCTTACTAACTGATGGACTGAGTCTACGCCACGGTAGATCTGTGACACAATGACAGAAGTACATCTTCATATTGTTAGATGCACTGCATTGTTGGACGTAACTTTGGCAGCTACGTCACACACGAGACGAAGCCTTTCATCTATACCTACCTCGGTCAGGTCGCCATATTGCTCTTCAAATCCGGTACATCTAACTATAAATTTAATGAATGTATATTTTGGACCTGCCATGTGGTAGAAAATTAAAACTGTATATATGTGCATATATACGTATATCTGCTTATGATTGACATATTGTAGATCCCGCCTACAATCGACCTACAGGATCTCTACAACAATGCGCCAACACCTGCCCTCAAAGCAAGTCTATTTATCTAATCTGTTACTGTGTAAACATGACACTGTTATATGCATAATTTTTGTTTCTGAATCAATTTCTGGCTTAAATTCTCTTCTGCTCGATGAATGTGCAAAGAGTTATTAAACTCTTTAATTTTTTAATTTATAGGCGCTCAAGTAAAATCAATATAATCAAATGAGACATTGATTTGATGCTTACTTTAATAGATTATTTAATAGATTAGAAGCTACTGTCGTAGATTATATCTGATGTACGCTCGTAAATGGAATCATTACGAAATATTCATTTGACTGGTCTGAAGTCACCAATATATAAGCGGTCAATCAGTTAATGATAAATGGTGTTATTTGAATCGGGATTGCGTTTGGTATTCTAGTTATATACATTCAACTTATTTATTTTCTTAATGTTGATTTATGTTGCGTTTGATTTGTATTGTATATGTTTCATATTGCCCTGAATTTGTTGAAATTGTTAATTCATTGTGCAAAGTGCATTGCACGAAGTGGACAATGCTACTTGTTATTAATAGAAGAATTGATCATCATCATCTTCCCTTGAATCCCAGTGTAACTAGGGTCGGGATATGAATAGACTGTCTCAAATCCTCTATCTCCTACATCACATCATCCATCCGTCAATCCCCTATTTGTGACTTTGCAATTCGTTAAAATTTTTGTAACAAATTCTGGGGCCTAGGCGCTCACCAACCTAATGCCCTGACGTTGGTGTGGAGATTTGACAAGAATTGATAATTGTTAATAAAGTTAAACCTGCATTTGATGGTATTGCAAAAATTAAAACACGTCCCCAAAAAAACAGAAGTTTTAATTTTATGCGTTGTATGTTTTACGGCAAAAATCTTCTGGTTCAGGTAAGAACAACTGGGAGTTAATTGAAAACAACGTAGACTGCATTTACCGTTAGAGACAATTGATCAGAAGCTGAGTATAACCATGGCAAGTCATCTAAGTGACTGTACTCTTTCATGATAATTGCATTCAATAAATTTATTAATTCAAATATTTTGTTAAAGTGTAATTTGTAGAATAATAAGATAGGGTCAACTTGCTTTTCGACGAAAAATTATTTTTTTGCTACCAAGTAAGCAGATTCTTAGTAGGAATAGGCAATATATACCTGGACCTATTATTTGGCTGAATAGAAGACAAAGAGCAACTGAAGATTGCATGTGAATTGAGGTTGATGCCTTCAAAATACTGAGGTAAAATTAATGTGCGCTACCTTTGCATAACCATCAGTATGTTACATCTCTCAAACATAATACAGCAAATGCCTCATTCATGTTCAAAGAAAATCGAAAGTTACTTTATGAAATATGATCTGTAAACGAGTTTAACGGTTTATTGAATTCCTCTTTATAAATGTTCAAACTTCTCATTCGCTTTCAGCTAATGTTACTCTAAAGTGTTTACGTTTTCGCTAAACCCGTCAGAAACGCTTTCAAGTCATGACTGATGCTGGCGCGCAAACATGCTATAAATTAAATGCGCGCATTCTGCCAAAGAGGCAAAAGAGAGCAATCAAGAGAAATCTAGAGGGAAAGACCAAGAGATCTAGAGAGAGAGAGAAAGAAAGAAAGAGAGAGATAGAGATATATAGAAATGAAGAGACACAGAGACAGAGATAGCGAGAGAGAGAGAGAGAGAGTGGATGAGTTTAGCAAAGAAAATAACATGAACATAAATACTCATTGCACATGAAAATAGAAATAATCAGGACTAGATTTAGAGAATGAGAGAGAGAGAGTAAGAGAGAGAGAGAGAGAGAGAGAGAGAGAGAGAGAGAGAGACGGAGAGAAAGAAAGAGAGAGAGAGAGAGAGGGAAGAAGAGAGAGATTGAGAGATAGAAAAAGAGCGATATGTAAAGAGAGAGAGCGAAGTTACATAATACAAAATACAAACAGCATATAGAATTAAAGAGTTGCTGTTATCTATGATAACATCAAGCTAAAAAAGCAGAAATTAAGATACCGTAAAACTCCTGGACTAT
>CAJHZI010000513.1:512500-537500 GCA_905160935.1 Enchytraeus crypticus
GCTGCTGCTGCTGATGATGATGATGATAGTAATAATAATAGTAATAATAACAACAAAAATAATAACAGAATAATAATAATATTAATAATATTAATATTAATATTATTAATATTATTATTATTAATGAAGATGATGATGATGATGATGAGGAGGATGATGATTATGCTGCTGCTGATGATGATGATGATGATAGTAATAATAATAGTAATAATAACAACAAAAATAATAACAGAATAATAATAATATTAATAATATTAATATTAATATTAATATTATTAATAATAATAATATTAATAATATTAATATTAATATTAATATTATTAATATTATTATTATTCTGTTATTATTTTTGTTGTTATTATTACTATTATTATTACTATCATCATCATCATCAGCAGCAGCAGCAGCATAATCATCATCCTCCTCCTCATCATCATCATCATCTTCATCATCATCATCAGTAGCAGCAGCTTTATCATCACGATCATGGTTTTTGCTGTTTTTATCATTACTAGAAAGTTTTTGAAAACTTGTCTTTCTAGTGTTCACATAACTTAAATCAAATTCAATTTACTCGAATTGTAAAAATTCAATTTAGGACTAACTGAAGACGAGGGGTTGTGGGAGGGGCCAGAGTCGCCTAGAGTATTTTATGGACAGCAGTATTTCTATCCTGGTATAGTATAGGGAGGGGTAAATTTTTCAGATCCTGATTGCTGCTTATTATAATCTCAATCAATCAATATATCAGATAGATTGATTAAGTATTTACTCGTCAGAAACTTGGTAGAGTTGAGGACAGTAATAGTTCCACAATCAGGCAACTGCTACCCCATGTTTTAGATCAGAATCGTCTTTTATTTGCTTTTCTTGAGCGCTCATACCGTCAGTACTAGGCAGCTCTGCTTCGCTCTTGCTCATAAACATTTTCATCAATCAATCAGTCAATCAATCAATATATCTTCTTTTGATATATCGTTTTTGTTAGCGCATGCTTACGACAACTACATCTTACGCAAGCATTCAATTAGGTTGTATCTGTTCCCTTACGAAGGGTGGATACTGTTTATCCGTTGCTGTATTGGATGCCATCAGACTGGTTTTAGATATCAATTTCTACTTTCGTAGCTGACTCATTATGTATATGATCAATGGACTGATTGGCATTGCAAGCTTATGGCTTGACAAAAATAATGTCATTTCTAAGTTAAATAATTTGCGAAAAAGTATTTATTTGGTTCGTATTCCCTTTACTTCGTTAGTATCAACCAGGCCTGGATTTCTGGGGGGTCAGGGGTAGAAGAATTCGAGCCCTCCCCTCCTTGACAGATATGTGACCCCTGATTAAAGTTTTAATTCCCAAGTTTAAACGCCCTTTGACAAAGTTCTGGTGATCAATCTGGCAAGCCTCAAACATAGGCCTACCTCTCAACCTCCTATGGAAAATCTAACAATTCCAACCCTTGTATAAACGTTGATAGATTATTAGCCATACGAGAGTAACATTTATTTGTCTTAAATGTTTGAAATCAACCTCTGAAAGTGAAGAGTTACTTCGTGACTAAATCTAAGCGGTAAATCATGCTAACTGAGCTTGAGATATGGATACATACACGTAGAGACGCGATTTACATTAGTTCTGTAAAATAGTGACAGAAATTTATGCTGCAATATTAATCGAAAATATTCTTCTCTTAAATGATTATGCAGTTGTGCGCAGGAAAATTATGGCACAACTTGTCGATGTGTGTTTTAAGTAATACGACAAAGATTCGACCAGCAAGATTGTGAATTGTATTATTGTTCTACTTCTCGAAACCTTAGAAGGTAATAGGGGGAGGGGGGGGGGGGCAGGAAAACTCTGAAGTCGTCCATTTGCGTTTTGCTTCATGCTCTAAACATGCAATTAACATTTTATAAAAATGCTACATAAAGAAGTTTAGTAAAAATTATATACATGTAGAAATGTAGTGAGAAACTGCTAGAGTAAGAAGAACTGAGATAAAATAATGAGGTTGAGAGATAAAGGAAGAAAAGAGAAACAAAGAGAGAAAGAGTAAGAGAGTGAGAGAGAGACGGAGAGAAAGAGAGAGAGAGATAAGAGCTGGAGAACTAGAGATTTAAATAGTTATATGAGGAACAGCTGTTATGGGAGATTGAAGTAAAGTTACGTTAAACACATGCTGACCTAAATTTTCTTCGTTACACAAATCCGCGGAGAAAGTTACTGTAAGTTACATAAACATCACACTGCATGATGCTGCAACACATTCCAGTATTGCTCTGAGACTTGTCAAGTATTACATGTAATCTTACATAATTTAAAAAAATTAAATAACATCATAGGCTCTACCGTCGTCCTTCATAACATTCAGGACTCCTAAGTCAATATATACCCTACAAGCAACAAATAGAATTACACCTTTATGAATACAGAACAAAATGTGAGGGCTACTGCAAGATGCATGTTGCAGTATTTGATACTAGCCAGTTAGAGAGGTTACACGTTGTGAGATCTCACTAATTAAGCACTAATTAATCATCATAAATCAATATTAATTAATCACTAATTAATCAATAAAAATAATCGCTAATTAATGAGGCAGCAAAGTGGTTGATTTAATCTTTATTAGAAGACTAAGAGTTGTTAAGATAGTTGCGATCAAATAGCAAATTGTATGAAACTTGTATTAATTTCACATAATTTATAGTTTAAGAAAAAAAATTTGTATAAATTATCTCAAAATTTTGACAAATCTTTAGAAGTTCTCGATCAAAAATAAACGCATGAGTCACATTTTCGTTCATCAAATATTAAATACGTTCTGATTTGTCTAACATAATCAGCACGTTAAATTGAAGGCTAAGTACAAAAAATGAATTTCAAGCGCTAAAAATGTTAAATGAGAGTAAAGATATTGAACCGGATCTTCAGATTTAATATGACAACAACAACATTGCGATAAGAGTGCTATTATTGTCCATGACAATATCGAGCACTATTGAACTAAATCAAATCGAAAAAATATGAACTACGTATTTCGATTACTCAACAAATGAGCATGTCATTGCTAAAATCAACCATGCGCTTACTAGAGACTAAGAATAAAAATTGTATCGTTTGATAAGTTGATAATAAGATGATACAACAAATTTGATTACTTGATATCATCATCATCGTCAATATGACATAATTGCGATTATATAATCATCGTCACCATAAGCGATTTTAAATATACTAAAGGCAGTTATTGTTAAAGATCAGCTGAATTTTCAAAGAAAGGAGGAATAGGATGAACAGTATGACAAGATGCTGCATGTCACCGCTTCTATTTAACACTTGCGAAGAGGCAATGATGATGATGATGGACGCAGTGGATTGAATGATGATGATGGACGCAATGGATTGAAGAAGAAGGAATTGTGACCATGTTAAGAATATTTCTGCAAAGAAAACACGCTGATCATAAACAGACTTAACAAACGACTTACTAAAGATATAGTAAACAATTTATTAGGCAGAATTTTGACCTGTAAGAACTTGGCTCCGATAATAACCACTCGATTACTAATCGTATAAGGGTAGAGCAGCGTTTCTTAGGCCTGAACACTGATCAAAAGATAAGAGCCTGATTAGACCAGTGAATATGACATATCTGTAGGCTTAAGCATGATTAAGGTTTGGTATAATTACTAACCAATTGCTCATTAATTCAAATTCATTCAAATTGATTCAGTTGTTTAATGCAATTCACTAAAAGTCTCATTTGTTTAAATTAACAGCACACCGATATAAATTACTGATATAATGTAAATTCGAGTAAAATGAATAAATCTGTGAAATGAATAATTTCAAATTTTGTACTTTGAATTGGTTTTAATTTAATTGTAGCCTTTGTGGGCATGCGTCAGAGCCTTCGGGGTTGTATGTCCATTTTTCATGTCGTTCTATGCATAGTGAACAGTATCATTGAGATTTTCGTGAAAATAAAAATCCCAGCTATCTAAAGTACCACAACTGCCCTGCTTAAATCTCACAATCCGAAGACGAGATACGTCATATTAAACATAAGTTCGGTGACGAGATAATAGCCTATATAAAAACCATAAAGTTTTTATAAACAGAGGATTTACATTAATTGTTGAAAGCGAAGAAATTGAGATCAACTTGCTAACAAACGCTGTTATTCGAATACTCATTCAAGGACGAGCGAAACAATTAACAGTTGGTTAGTGATATGTATGCCTCGAACTGGCTATTTGATGCTTAAAGTATTTCGCTTTTATGAACCATAAGTACTACACTCGCTCGCCGTGTAAAACTAGGCAGAGATAACTCGTATACAACTATATTACATGGCCATTAATTAATTAAGTTAGTGACATCAAAGCATGGTCAGTCAAGTGCTGGTCAAAGTGTATTGAGCCTCTTTTATCATTTGTTGTGATTTATTGCGCGTGTGGTGCAGGCCATCAGGTGCAATCTGATCACTTCAACTAGTGCTATCTGATTGAAAGCTTGTTGTATTCACACAATTATTTTGTTAAATTCATAGTTGCATTAACATGTAAACTCTATATTCTCTTCTGATCAAACGTGAGCAGTCGAAACAATCGAGAAATCTGAAGGAATCATGATCAAATGAAGGAAGCATAATAAATTGAGTGAAGCAAGATCGATTGTATAAATAGATATTAAAGGGATTTCATTGCAGAAAAATGACAGAATGAGATATTGTTTCAGACTGTTATTGAAACTCCTGTTTCCATTAAATTTTATTAAAATTTTTTATTGCGAAAATTAGTCTGGAGGCAAATTTAAGTTGAGATTTGCTGTGCTTTTATAATCTTGCATTAAAGTTAATAGCGACCACAAGCATTACCACAGAAGGCTCTAAAAGTAAATTGATGTCGTCAGATCTTAACGAACTGGGCAGCCTCAATAGTATATACAAATTCAGCTGTTAGCTATGTACTCGTGACCAGAAGCCGCTATCAGAATCTGCACCATAGATATATCTGGAGGTAATCCAGAGATTATCAGCTTGCATTATCATCTGGCAGCCCTTCCAATCTTTCTCGTCACCTCCAAGGACAGCTGACTGACTCAACCGCAGGATGGTTAGCTCTTCCGCTGACCACAAGAGTATATCCAGTAGCTCAGTGGACAGCGAGTCAGACCTTAGATACGGATGTTTTAGATTCAAACCCTCATGGCTGCAGGGGTTGAACACTATTGGAGGAGCGGTGGCGTTCATCAGCCTCGCTAATGGAGTCCACAGTCTCGCCAATGGACTGCTTGGAGTGGTGCTGTCCACACTCGAGAAACAGTTCAGTTTTACGAGTTCAGAAAGTTCATGGATCGCCAGCTCTTACGAGATCGCTCCTGTGCCAGTCCTGATTCTGATCGGAGTCTTTGCCAACAAGTAAGTTTGGTTTTTATATTAACATAGTTCGAGGCTGGTTTTTAAGATTAATGCGCTTATAAACAGTATATTTTAAATATTTTTTACGCATTAGCGTTTTTAAATTTCTATGCAGAATTCTTATTTAAAGACCACCCTAAAAGAGTCAACCATTCTTGTTACTTCATCATGATTGAAGCAATGGCAAGCCTGAATGAAGCTTCACATTCTACTGATGCTTGCTGCTATAAATGCATTACTTTTTACTGTCTGATAATGGGTTTAATTTACAGCATCGCCATTGTTAGCAGTTAAAATGCAACTTTGAAAGTTAACATTATTTTCATTTCTGTGAATTTAATTTTATATGACGATCTCTCAAATTGTCACAGATATTGATCAAAACAGCAGTGATCAAGATTAAACAGCAATGATCTGTTTAATCCTGTCTTCAAATGAAAATTATCCACTGCGCAGGATACATCGACCACTAAGTTGTGCCTGGGGTTTGGTGGCGGTATGTATAGGCTGCGTACTGTTCTTCATACCTCAGTTCACAAGCCCCACCTACAACCCTACAGGGCTTGCCCCTGAGGACTCGCTGTGTGTCATCAACGGCACGAGGTTGGACCCGTGCCAAGCCGAGACTGCTGAGTCATTGTCCTACTATCTGCCTCTGTTCATCGTTGGGAGGCTGCTGGTGGGCGCCGGTTCAACTCCCATCCTAACCCTGGGACTTACATATATGGACGACTGCTCTCCGAAAGAAAAGCTTCCTACCTATGCTGGTAACATTAGTAACTTTGCTATGGCTTACTTGTAAATTTCGCTTTATTGGACTTGTCACATTAATACACGTACTAGATGGGCCCTGCTTGTACATAGAGATATAAGGTTTTCAACAATTCTGCAATAGGTATACAAATAAAATGCGCTTTAGTTAAAACAAGAATTCCAGTATGCAAGAAAGGCTATGATTCGTTTGTAAAGTTCAATAAAGGAGATAAATAAAGTATCTAATATGATCTAGGAACGTATTTAGCAAACTTTAATGAAAATATTTCTTAGAGAGCTTTTGAATTATTGCATAATTCGTTCGATTTAAAGTTATGCTTAATTAGTATGTGTATTGTATATATAGGAAATCCCCGTGCTGTGTCAGGGTTGTTTTAAGAATTGAGCAACCGGTGACTGCACGTGCTGTAAAAGGCGATTAAAGCACTAAGATCCATACCAACGTCAGAAAGGGCATTCGGTTGGTGAGCGCCTAGGCTCCAGAAATTTCTACAAAAAGCGAATGGAAAGTCTCAAATAGGGGATTGACTGATGGATGATATAATGTCGAACAGAGAGGATTTGAGACAGTCTATTCGTATCCCGAACCTTATTAAACTGGGATTCAAGGGAAGATGATGACGATGATTGCATATACAGGAATATCAGCAGCGATGAGTATTGTAGGTCCAGCAGTGGCATTTATATGCGGAGGACTAACTCTTCTGCTCTTCGTCGACTTCTATACTGTCGATACAAACGAGTGAGTTACATGCATGCATTGATACTTTAAATAATATTTTGTTATTGCATTATTTCTACATACTCAATCACAATGGAATTTCAACCACAATTTCCTAGTTCCTTAGACGATGGTAGTGATTTTTGAATACTTACTTAAACATAAAATTCTGAAATTATACAATTGCCGAAGAAAACTTGTAAATTTGTTTTAGAGGTGTAAGTTTCAATCTATCCGTATTGCTGACTTTCATGATGTATAAGCCCTAAAGCGCGATTCAACAGTAAAGTTTATTAAATTCTTATCAATGGTTTAGAGTTTATCACCATTACATATAAATGGTTTAGAGTCAGACTCTCTAAAAAAGCCCCTTCATATATTCACAAGAAGGCCAAATTATATAATATTTAATTATTAGTAATGAAATGAAATGACAGATTAATTGATACATTTACTGATAAACAGCACATCGAGATACATGTCTTAGTGGCCACTTCCTATCAGTTGTAATTTGTATCTATGATCTGACACATTATCGTGTCCTTACAGACATTTTATAAGTTTCTAGTTCTCTGTTAAATTTTACAATTTTTAGGATAGACTTGGAACAGAGTGACACAAGATGGGTGGGTGCGTGGTGGTTGGGTTACATCGTAACAGCCGCTATTAGTCTACTCAACGCTCTACCACTCTTTGGATATCCACGTGACCTTCCTGGTAGCGATCTCTTTCATACATAATATTAGAATAATACATATTGATAAGCATGTTCTTTGCAAATTTATACCAATTCTTATGTATTGGTTACGAAAATTACAGGCCTATACTATAGGCAAGCTAAAAGCTGTAAATCTATTTGAAGAGCCAAAGACGAAGATAATGCATGAATGACAAAATGGTTTTCGCTATGATTTCGATTCACTAGATAGTCTGTCAAATTTGAGATTTGAGGAAATTACGCCGTAAAGATTTTATGATTTACTCGGAACGAACACATTTTGCATCGATCTATTAAAAGAAGAGCTTTCGATCTTTCTTTTGAGTACTCTGAATTAGAAGTTCTGATTAATTGAATATCCTCTTGGACAAGTAGGGTCTCTACTTTCAGTCTCTCCTTTTAGTTTCCGTTGATTAACTTCAAATCGCTATACATTCATTGAATTCTGAAATAGTGTCATCATCATCATCGTCCCTTTAATCCTAGTTTACTAGGGTCGGGATACGAATTGACCTTCTCACTCCCCTCTATCCCATACCATATCATCAGTCAATCTCCTGTACTCTCTTCTATTCTTTTTGTAAAATATTGTAGTAAATTTCTGGAGCCTAGGCGATCACCAAACGAATGCCCTTTCTGACGTTGCTTTGAATCTGAGAATACGAAGAGAAATATAATATTAACCAAATCTTAACTCTTTCCTGAAAATTGGTCAAAGAAATAATTACATAAAATGATAAAAAAAACTCTCTGGTCTAATATTTTTATCGGAAAATTAATCTGCTCTACATGTACATGTATATTACAGTACGTTCTTATATAGCTTTGTTTTCACTGAGGGGGTGATCTAGGCGTATTTACAGACATGTTCTTAATTAAGCAGTATATTGACATAATGCAATATAGTATTTAACTTGTTCTACTGATTAATTAATTTGCTAGTGTTAAGAGGTGCCTTTCAATAAATAGCAAAAAGTCTTAAGAAGATGACAGACGAGAATAATAGATACAAAATTACATTTTACACTAAATAAAATCCAGTTCAATAAATAATCAAATCTCTATTATACATCGCACGTTTCGCTTGTGTAGGCGCTGCGGAGATAAGACGTAACAAGATCTCAGAAGCACACACTGGAGCTAATCAAAGCTCTGACAATGGAGAGAAGTTGCAGGCAGGTGACGAAGACATCGGAGTGGGCACCTCCTGTTCAGAGCTTGGTCATATTCTGAAGGACGTTCTCACCAACCCAACCTTTATCTGTCTCTCACTCTACGGAGCCTGCGACAATCTGCTCGTGTCCGGCTTCACAGCATTCGGGCCGAAACTTCTCGAAGTCACCTTTTCCCTCTCATCTTCACTGGCTGGCTTATTATTTGGTACGGGCACCAATAGATTTATTTCGTTTAGTATAGTTCATTTGTTCAACACATCACAGATTATACAAAAAATAGGAACGTGCATGTAGTTAAATAAACAAATAACAATACAAAAGGGGTTATCATAAAAGATCCACAGCTCTGTTCGGTAATACCATAATTAGTATCTATAGCAGAGTTTCTATTACATTACCAATTACAGTAAAGCCGTTGGTAGCCATACAATTGAATATTTTCAAATAAGGAAATGGCTAGACACTGGCAAGTGAAAACGCCAAATTATTACTGAATCAGATATTGATTTCAGAGAGCAGAGATACATTGTCTACTGAGTTAATATTTGGAAGTAGTACCATTTAGAGTTAAATGCTTTTATGTTTGTGTTCAACTCTTGGATTAAAGAGTTCTCAGACTGCAGTGATTAAGTTCAATACGACTGATAACTTGAACTAACGAAGAACAAATGCTGCTGATCAGTGATATTAATTACTACATGTAGCTAATTAATCTTTACATGAGATGCAGTGATTAAGAAGGACGTGAAAAATAGAGGATTGACTGATGATATGGTGTGTCACAGACAGCATTGGAGAAGCTCTGTTCTTATCATGATCCTAATTAAAACTGGGATTAAAGGAAAGAAGAAAAAGAAGAAGTAGATGATGATGATGATGATGATGATAATAATGACGATGTTGACGATGAGCTAATTGATTTTGCGTTGATTAATTGATTTAATTAACAATTGATTTTAAATTATAATTATCAATTGATCATTTTGGTGGATCAATCAACTAGCTATTGCATTAATCGCAGGCGTAGTGCTCATACCTGCAGGAGCCGGAGGCACCATACTGGGAGGATTGTTGATCGAGAAGTTAAAGTTAACCTGCTCACAGGTTATCAAGCTTCAGGCAGCTCTCTCCATAACGGTGGCTCTTGCTTGTGTTTCCTTCCTACTCACTTGTGATCCCGTGAAATTTGCCGGCGTCTCCACCCCATACAATTACAGGCATTGCACTTTAAATATTATACACTAGCTCTTAGTTAGATCAATACAGTATACGCAATTAAGCATACATGAAGACTGAAACGTGTTGCAATGTACACTTGAGGAGTGATATCCAGTAAATGTTTTTCAGTGCGAATTTCATTATTTGTGCATCGTCGACTGTAAGTTACCTGAAAATAAAGCAGATCGAAAGGCATTACTATCTTAAGTCAGGCAATGCCATTTTTAAGGAAATTAATTTTTGGAGCTTTCAAAAGACTGTCTGCGAAGGTTCGGCAGAAGCCCTTCATCAAAAACGATGAGGTGTGAGAGAAGTAGTTGGCGTAAACAGACTACCCGGCGACGTTTGTCGTACATCTCGCGAATGACAATCTACTTATACAGGTATGACGTACAGTGCGGACGTAAAAGTTAATGAAAGCTAAGGATAACGTCAGCTTCTTAACTTGAAAGCTATGTGGTGATGGGTGAGCCCAGAATTTGAACCCGCACATACGGATCCGCGGTCGAGTATCATACTGACATCGCCACTGGCTCCTACCAGATAATCAATCAATGCTTGGTATGCGAACAAGACTATTCTTTGAGTTGTTGCGCATGTTTGCACACAGCCTCACAGCCACTGCTGGTGGTGATGGAATGTTCTACAACATGACCGACGAGTGCAACCTGGGCTGTAAATGTGACGTAGTGGCCTATGAGCCGATCTGTAGTAAAGTGGATAACGTTCAGTACTACTCTCCCTGTCATGCAGGCTGTCTCGATATGAACGATGATAGAGTTTGTATTTTCACTTATAATTATGTCCTATGACAATGCAATAAAGTAGTTTTCGTTCTGCAAAAATAACATTCTAAGATTAAAGAAAATTATGCTTTATTAAGATTAAATTGTGCTTAAAACTAAGCCATGGAAAGAAGGAAAATAGAAAAATGACAAAAGAGAAAGGATGGGAAAAGAGTTAGAGGAAGACCGAGACATGGGATGCTGAATGATCTGATAACAAATTCATATATAGAGATGAAAAGGAAGGCAGAGGATAGAACAGGTTGGAAGAGTTATATGCCATGACCTGCCGTTAGGCAGTGTACTCGAAGAAGAATACTAAGCTACTGCTTTCTATATGACTGTTTATTATATCGTACTAAAATCTACATTTAAAAGTAGGAAAATCTTGAGCCGCAGCTATAGTGTCATTTGTTGTAATCAAAATATTAAAATTATTGATCATGTGTGAGCCATTCTCTCTCCCTTTGTCTTTAAAGCTGGTAAATGTAATGTGGACGTCAGTTTCCTCACTCGAAAGTGGGGAAACTGACGGGCGAGGTCAGTGAGATGTCAGTGGAGATGTCAGTGACGGGCGAGCCCAAGGCATGAACTCCGAAAAAACTGATCTGCGGTCGAATATCTAACCCACATCGCCACTGGCTACGTTATCATAATTGTTTTCTCTCAAAAGTCGGGTTCAATAAATCTATTAATCGAAGTGGATTGATAGATTTCTTTAAAAACAAACAATAAAACAATAAAATTGATTGATTTCCTCACGTCATCATTTACTTCGTTATATTTAGGATTGCCAGTACATCTCTTACTCAATTAAAATATTTACTTATGTGATAGACTCTTTCTTGCCTTCCTCAATCTGTTTTTCGCACTACATAATTTTGTATAAGAAGCAATAGTTGCTTTAATTTTTGTGTATCATTTTGTAAATGTATGCTATTATTATTTTGATATATTGAGTGCAACAGATGTAGACCTCCTGTTGTGACATAAATTTGCTTATGTATTTCGAGATAATGGAAGAATTTACGCATGTTATTCATGTTGCTTGTCACATAAAATTCTTGTATTTTATTATTTTATTACTATGTTACTACGTTTCCGGTAATCAGCTAAATAGAGCTCAATTGTGCTCTTTTTGACAACCGTTTTATTTGTATTCTGTCTCTTTGTGGACACTTTGTGTATATTTTTATTCAGTTACGAATAAATGATCATGGTTCTCTCTCTTTCTCTCTCTTTTAAGCCATCAACTTCTATTCATCAGTTGGTGAATGTGCAGGAGTATTTTAACTGCACGTGTATCAGTAATTACGGAACCGGCAGTGGAGATGGACCCGCCGCAGTGTTAGGGAACTGCTCAGAACCGATCTGCTGGGAAGCCATCTTGTTCATCGTTCTCTTCTTCGTCGCAGTCTTCTTTATCTTTGTCTGTACAATTCTTTCAACCACTGCCTCGCTCAGGTAAACTTTAAACTACTATGATGGGTTGAATGCAGTTCACCTGGGTTGAACGCAGTTCACCTGGGATGAATGCAGTTCACTTAGGTTGAATTCATTTCACCTGGGTTAAATGCAATTCACCTGGGTTGAATACAGTTCACCTGGATACAGTTCACCTGTGTTGAATGCAGTTCACCTGGATACATTTCAAACGGGTTGATTGCAGTTCACCTGTGTTGAATACAGTTCACTTGGGTTGAATACAGTTCACCTGGATTGAATGTAGTTCACCTGGGTTGATTGAAGTTCACCTGGATCGAATTTAGTTCACCTGGGTTGAATGTAGTTCACCTGTGTTGAATACAGTTCACCTGGGATGAATGCAGTTCACCTGGATTGAATGTAGTTCACCTGGGTTGAATACAGTTCACCTGGGTGAATGTAGTTCACCTGGGTTGAATACAGTTCACGTGGGTTGAATGTAGTTCACCTGGGTTGAATACAGTTCACCTGGGTTGATAGCAGTTCACCTGGGATGAATGCAGTTCACCTGCGATCAACTGCTACAATTAATTTCGTTGTTCCTTGAAATGCGTTAGTCCTGATTCAGAATAAAAATTGGAATTCATAGACTTAATTAAAACATTCTAGATTTGTTGACAATATTGAGTTAATGCTATAAAAAGTTACTACAAACAATATATGTACTGTACTGTAATGCTACTGTACTGTACTTATATATCATAATAACGCTAATATTTTACCAGTCCTATAAATGTCCGAGATGTTACTCTCTGATCAACTCCACCGGAAATTGATGATAGGACCTCAGGAACAGCCATGTAAAATCTCATGATATCAGTTAACGTCATGAAATTTTAAAAAGCTGTTCCTGAAGTCGCGGGTTCAGTTCCCGATATAGCTGATCAGAAAGTAACGTCTCGGACATTCACAGGACTGGTAACATGGATAAATGACTAAACTGCGTTATGGCTAAACCAGTGGCGATAAAATAAAAGTGCTATAAAAGTTGCAGCTAAGAATACATTTACGAATAAGGCATTAGCAATATAGTTCATCTGATATATTGATAGTAACAATCTGGTATATTGATATATTGAAAGCAAAAATTTAGATATGTGTCTGTAACTGTCATCTAGGTCAATGTGATTTTGTTAACTTTCCTCCTACCGTTGTTCACTTTTTTATTGCACGTGTTTCGGTTTATCACACCAGTTTCTGTATGAATGCAAGTGTATTGAAACACTTTTTTAGTGAGTAATCCTGCCAGTATTGTACTTGACGAATAAAGAGATTCACAAAAATTCTAGATATTGTCATAGACGAACATTTCACTCTAATATATGTTTAACTGTTTAACATCAATGATACTATATTTCATTAGATGCCACACCGTTAATCAAATTCTTTTGTTGATTTTGTATGCACATTAATCAAAATATTGGGACATAAAGCATCCTTATTATTTTTCAGAGATTTTTCTACTATCTAGCTGAACACCTTCAATGTTTTTTATTGCAGATGTTTGAAGCAGAATCAATCTTCATTTGCAATCAGCTTACAAGTGTTGGCTATCAAACTATTAGGTCTGATATTGCATCTTTACAATTAAATATTTTATTTTTGTCATTTTCAATAAAGCTAAGAAACACCAACTCTTTTTAAAAGAAACAACCTCTATTTAAGTGGTTCGCCTTATTTTCTTTTTACTTAAGTGCTGTTTAAATTATATGATTAACCAATAATACAATTTAAAAAACATTTAAGAGAAAAAATCAGAAAAAGTGAGAATTTAGTCAATCCACTAGGTAGGACGCCATGTACTTTTATACCCTCTGATAACCTATGGAAGATACATGTACATGTATGTGGGTAGGCATTTTGTGTGTTTTGAGAAAGTAAACATAGTTTTCTCTCTTTGTCTCTGTGTATCTGTCTTTTTTATCCTCTACTTAGCTATATTTGTAGCTTTTTTTGAAGAGAAGTTGACTAATGTTCATATGAAAGATTATAGCATTGTATTTTATTTGGGGATATGATAAATGTTTGATATTTTAAGTAAATTTTAAATACCATTTATGAGACGTTTTCGATTAGCATCAATTAGTGTTTGTATCTTTAAATTTCTCATAAAGTATATCAAGCCGGATTTTCTAAAATTGCGGATGTGTTCATTTGTAATTAGTAATATCACATAACTTCGTTTATTTGTGCGATCCAGATTAAAATATGACCGCCCTTAGTCATTCATGAAAAACTTGTATTTCACACTCGTTTAAAAATTTACGTTTAGAGGAAATATAATCGTAATTAAATTGCAGAAAAACTCTATCGAATATAAATCATGCACACCATTTCGCGATATCAAGTATATCATTTAATATTCTAAGACACTACTGATATTCTGTTCATAGGAACGGTTCCGGGTCCTTTACTTTTGGGCTGGGCCTTCGACCTGGAGTGTCAACTGTGGGCAGATGACTGCGGAGTGACGGGAGCCTGCATGTCCTACGACGTGCCTGATCTTGCCCTTGTCATCCTCGTCATCTGCGTTTCAGTCAAGGGTTTCGCATCCGTCGTTGCCGTGCTTGCTGCTCTAGTATACAAACCTCCTAAAGTTATTGATTCCAAGTCCATAGAAAAGTCATC
Organism: Enchytraeus crypticus; assembly: GCA_905160935.1. NCBI lineage: Eukaryota > Metazoa > Annelida > Clitellata > Enchytraeida > Enchytraeidae > Enchytraeus > Enchytraeus crypticus. Next base: position 527,431 of record CAJHZI010000513.1, read on the forward strand.
GTCATTATCATCAGTGTCATCGTCGTCTGTGTCATCAACAGCCTTAGATAGACGTGGAAATTCTGAGGATCTTAAAGCTACATCGGATAATGTAGCTGATAATAAAGAAGAAACTGGGAAGACGAAACAGGAAGACATCGAACATTTCTAACGAGCAATTAGGTTTCATTCATGTAGTACGGAAACTCTGCTACTTTAAATTGAATAGCTGATAATAAAGAAGGAACTGGAAAAACGAAACAGGAAGACATCGAACATTTCTAACGAGCACGAGCAATTAGGTTTCATTCATGTAGTACTGAAACTCTGCTACTTTAAATTGAATAGCTGATAATAAAGAAGAAACTGGGAAGGCGAAACAGGAAGACATCGAACATTTCTAACGAGCACGAGCAATTAGGTTTCATTCATGTAGTACTGAAACTCTGCTACTTTAAATTGAATAGCTGATAATAAAGAAGAAACTGGGAAGGCGAAACAGGAAGACATCGAACATTTCTAACGAGCACGAGCAATTAGGTTTCATTCATGTAGTACTGAAACTCTGCTACTTTAAATTGAATAGCTGATAATAAAGAAGAAACTGGGAAGGCGAAACAGGAAGACATCGAACATTTCTAACGAGCACGAGCAATTAGGTTTCATTCATGTAGTACTGAAACTCTGCTACTTTAAATTGAATAGCTGATAATAAAGAAGAAACTGGGAAGGTGAAACAGGAAGACATCGAACATTTCTAACGAGCAATTAGGTTTCATTCATGTAGTACTGAAACTCTGCTACTTAAAATTGAATCGCTCACAGTTTGAAGAGATGAACTACATCTGACGTACTACGTGATATAAAAGTAAACATGTGATGTACGTACTATGTACAAGTAGTAGAGATTCTATTCTATTCTATGTACAAGTAGAATGTACAAGTACTAATGTACAAGTAGATACCTCGCATTGATGATCTGTAGAGAAAGTACGAATCTTCCTGGTCGTACTGTAAAATTAGCCAAGGTTCAACTTAATTGATAAATTATAGAATTATTCATATGTACGTTCTTAGTCGTATTAAATATTACCCTGGTTTAGCTGAGTTATCTTGGTCTTTGTGTATCTTCTCAGTCTAAAGTTATCATATCCTTGGTTAAGCATCCGCGTGGAAAGACTTGACGAGTTCCATGACCAATCAGTCATCAGCTTTGAGTTTACTGTCGTCTCTTTGAATTTATAACTGAATTTATGAGGATTTTATAGCAATGATAAGATATTTCAATCCAAGATAAGGTAAGAACCGATAAGATGGACTAGGATATGATGCTCCAAATTAACAAATTAACAAATCTCTTTCAGAAGTTAAGTGAAGGAATTGCGATTTTCAGATATAAATACTTGGAGGATTAAATTTAACCTTGTTTGCAAACAAATTTTAGTTCCACTTTTTACTTCTGCAAATAGCCGTTTACTAAAGTTCAAACTGAGGAAACTTACTTAGCAGGACATCGTGCTAATCAGTTTTATTTTGTCTTACAGACGAGGAAACCGCAACGTCTTACGTTATTTCCTTGGCTTATAATTACATGTATAGGGGCGTATGTCTGAAGAAAACCCTGGTTAACAGCCTTTCTCGCCGGCTTGATTTTGTCTCAATAGTGCTCGATGTTGTCATTGATGACTGTAGCACTCTAATTGTTATTATTTAAGCACTTCGCCACTGGATGGAGCCAGTGGCGATGTCGGTAAGGTACTCGACAGAGGATCAGTAGGTTCGGGGTTCAAATACTGGGCTCGCCCGTCACTGACATCGCTTTCGAGTGAGGAAACTGACGTTAACCTTATCTTTACCAGCTTTTACTTAATAAGTACTGTACTACTTACAATGAGCTCGATCTACCCATCAGTAAGGTCGGCCAAATCGTAACATTCCATTTCCGCATCAGAGAAGAACCCAGGCCGTCATTTTAATTTCTTATTTCCATATACTCATAAATGTTCAAAAATAATAATAAAAGTTTTAAAATATAAAGCCAAACTTTAATAGATTTGAAAAATTATACTGCTTATCTATCATAGCTTAGCGGATGAGCGTCAACACAACAAGACAGAAATCACATCGTCACTATAACACGAGGTGTCACGCCCCGATACGTTATCATAATTTCAAATCTGAAGACGTGGCCACGCCCCGATATCCTAATATCAAATCAAAAGATGTGGCCACGCCCCGATATCCTAATATCAAATCAGAAGACGTGGCCACGCCCCGATATCCAAATATCAAATCAGAAGACGTGGCCAGGCTACGATATCTCAATATCAACTCAGAAGGGGTGGCCACGCCCGGCATTAGAACATCTAGGAGATATCCAGGTCCTCCCCTAAAGCTCGACAACGCTCATCATTGCACGTGAGAGGCTCTGTTATCAGAGAAAACGACAGCTCTTGCTTGGACTATGGATGTGCTATACTTAAAGAGCTCTACATCATAACATTGTCCTACATATTAGCACCAATAGTTTAGTTACGCTTTAGAGCCGTGTGTATTTTAATCATTAGTTTTAATTAGAACATCTCAGATAGGCTGTAGCCTTGCACAGGCCAATGCCTGGCTCTCTAAGTCTAAACTATTTTGATTAATTACTCTCGTAAGAATCTATAGCTCGCTAATGAGCTGAAGATTAAACACTGGACGACTTCTAGACGGATTGGATGCCTGCTGCTCAGAACTAAATGTGGGGAGACATAAATATTTTAACAAACTGGACTTGTGCGACTTTATTTATTCACTCTTCTCAATTCAGGTCATTTAATTATGAAGATTTATTCAATATCAATCCGCTTGTTGCAAATCATAGTCAAGCATCATTTGGTTAATTTTTTGATTATTTCTACAATTAATTTAATAAATTTTGATAATACTTTATAAATTTTCCTTTAGCAGGCCGTTATGCCCCATTTTATATGTCGACATGGAGGGTCTACATGGAAAATAAACTTAAGATAGGCTATTCTTCGATCTGACACCATTAAGTGTATACAAATTGGTTTTTATACGCCTCAGCTGAAAGAGAATACCCCTACCGCAACGAAATATTCTTCTTCAGTGAACTGCCAAGCGGCAGGTTCAAGGTACATATCCATACTCCAAGTCTGTTTTCTCGCTCCATAAGAGCACTCCTTAGATCAACAAGTTAATCCCTTCACAAAGTCTATGCCTTATCCATACCTTATGTAGCCTATAACTTGGGAAAAGTATGGCTTCTGAAGTGGTTTCCCGTTGCCTTTCTCAGTTAGATGGATTAATTACCATTTAATCCTGGGGAAAATGTTTCATGGTGAGGTTGGTCCCATCTAGCCAACCTCAGTTCCTGCCTTAGTCGCCTCTTACGTACATGCAGCAGATTGTTTGCGGTTGCCCTATTCTGCAATGGTCCAGCCACACCCGAGCACAACAAGGGGAAATCTATGCAGGTGAGAATTTAGTATAACAAATCACAAATAGCACACTTAACTCATCCAACACAGCTGAGACTAACACAGCAGTTGGTTTTAAGTATTTGTTCTACTGGAGGTCTAGTACATGTGGCTTAAACAATCTACGGCAAATATTTGCCTGAAAAACAATTTAACTTTTAACTGATGCAGCCCCATCACTGAACTGTGAACTTCTCTTTTTTATCTTGATGTAGGACTATATTAGCAATAATTTTTTAAGTTACTGATGTTGATCTTCACTTCTTCTTCTGCTGTTATTCATTGCCACTAGGAATAATTCTACTAAATAATTAGAATATTAGATTACATTCCTGATAAACACTAATTAACTAAAACTAGTGATGGGATTGAAAGATAACCCAGACCCACAAGTTCCACAGCCAGTATCAACTCCATCAATCCTGTCATTAGTGATTTACAAGTATAGATCGGTGTTTAATTGCTCAGCAAAGTTATGGGTATCTAAAATCTAAGCTGGCTATGGCGAATAGAGTACCTTGCACTAAGCTTTCTACAATTTTATCTGAGTACACAGCGCTTACAGATAAAATAGTGCACTGGTAGCCTGGTCTTTTGCATTATTTATGCATAGGCCAATTTATCATATTATCATGCTTGTAAGGATACAATTGAAGTAAAATCATTACTTGTAGATGCTCGTCGTAATCGTAATTGTCTTACTGTAATGTCCTGTAATGTGAAAACTTTGGTTTGGATCACGCTATTGTATGGTTGTGAAACATGGAAGAGGAAAGAAGATATTAGGAAACTGGAGGCATTGGAAATGTGGATTTGGAGAAGAATGGAGAGGATTAGTTGAACTCAAAAGGCTACAAATAAGGAAGTTCTAGAGAGAGTTTGCACAGATAGACAGTTGATAAATGTATTAAGAAATAGGAAGAAGAGTTGGATAGGACATATTCTAAAGGGGGAAGGTCTATTAAAAGAGGTCATAGAAGGTAAAATGGTAGGGAAAAGAGGCAGGGGCAGGCCGAGATTAGGTATGTTAGATGATTTAAAGACCCACTCATATGTGGAAATGAATAGGAAGGCGGAAGACAGAGAAGAGTGGAGGCGTTATATGCCATGGACCTGCCAGTAGGCAGTGCACTAAGAGAGAGAGAATGTCCTACAGTGCATAACCTTGTCTTAATAGTGGATAAATTTGTAACAATATAGCTTGCATATTAATTCATGTAATTGTAGATTATATGATCATAATCTACTGTATTTGGGATTATACATTATGAATTAAAAATGAAACAATAATTAAGCAAATAATTATCGAATATTAGCTTATTTGTAGCTCACGTGAGTATTTTTACTCTCTTATTCTGGTATTCTTGTTCTGGAGGTGTTATGTACCATGAACCTGCAAGTAGGCAGTGCACTAAGAGATAAGAGAGAGAGATTAGCATTAATTATGCGTTAATTATGCAGTATTTACTATTAGTTGTTGTATTTCAGATAGCGCTGTGCACTTACTGCACTCGTGAATATTCTAGACCATTCTTGAACAATCTGATCGAGTGGCACAAGTCAAGCAGTATATTGCATCCCTACAGGATCATATAGGCATAGATTTCGTCACTTTGATCAGAAACAGTGCATAAGAATGGTCAAATCCTCCAACGGAACATCAGGTGCTGATGACACACCGGGCGTTACTGTCATACCTAACAACTCTGACCACAAGAGTATATCCAGTAGCTCAGTGAGCAGCGAGTCAGACCTCAGCTACGGATGTTTTAGATTCAAACCCTCATGGCTACAGGGGTTAAACACTATTGGAGGAGCGGTGGCTTTCATCAGCCTCGCTAATGGAGTCCACAGTCTCGCCAATGGATTGCTGGGAGTGGTGCTGTCCACACTCGAGAAACAGTTCAGTTTATCCAGCTCAGCGAGCTCGTGGATTGCCAGTGGATATGAGATAGGACCGGTGCCAGTTCTTATTCTCATAAGTTTATTTGCCAACAGGTATTAGGATCTGGTTATAATTAATGAATGAATTAATCAGTCAATCAACTATTTCTCATAACTACAATTGTCAATCAATCAAGAATCAATCAAGTAAATTAACAATCAATTAGTCAATCAACTAATCAGTCAATCAACTATTTCTCATTACTACAATTGTCAATCAATCAAGAATCAATCAAGTAAACCAACAGTCAATTAGCCAATCGATTAATCAGTCAATCAATCAGTCCGTCAATCAATCAATCAGAAAATTAGGATTTTATGTCCAATTTTTCATGCGAAGATGATTCGACTCATGTCTGTCGATTAACACTTCGTAATTAAGTCTCTATTAAGGCTACATGTGCATAATCTTGATCAGCTGATTATTTGAACTAGGTTATAACTAAACTGGATTCAAACCTGAATTGATAAAACCTCGAATGAATGTCAGAACACTCGATAAGAGTCAGATATTAATTACAGTCGTTTAGGCATTCGATTGTTAAGTTGATAAATAGAATTAAATAGCGACGCAGTGATAAGTGACAAAACCTGTCTTCTTCTGTCAAGTTGTTCTAAATAATATGTTGTCACATGCGAACTACTGACTGTTATTTCGCTTCAAAAATAAAAAAACTAAATATAATTGTAAAATTAAATATACAGTATATTTGACTGACTGAATGAAATGAATCAATCAATCAATCAAACAACCAATAAATCATATTTATACTTATATAAAGTATATAATTTAGATAAAATGAATTATATAAATTAAATAAAAAATAGAGTTATCTTAAATATAACTCATATAAAAATTGGTTTGCTTCTATGGTGTGCAGTCTATTTATTGCTTGAAAATGGTTCCCGTAATCTACAGTATTTCGAAGGTTTTAAGAAAATCGGATTGGCTGAACATACATAATGAAAATACAAATTTTAAAGAGAGTTTGAAGGGAAGAGCTTGACGTTAAGCTAGAGAGAGGCAGACCACGACTGATGTGAGATGCGGTAATTAAGAAGGACATGAAAAATCGGGCATTAAACGATGATATGGTGTGGGACAGAGAGGATTGGAGAAGATCTATTTGAATCCCGATCCAAGTTAAACTGGGATTTAAGGGAAAATGAAGATAATGACTTTCTATACAAATTATTCCTATATACTATATTAATTGAAGAAGGTCATGTGTAAAAACTATAGTCTCTATTTAACAATTATTTATACTTCAAGATATTATTGTTATTATTATCATATTTTTACAATATACTTTATCTATATATTTATCAATATATTTTTACAAAATAGCCTATATTATGGCTTCCTATGAAACTAGAAGGTCACCACCTTCTGGAATATGTACTATAGACATGCCACTTGGCAGCATATTAGTGATATATTTAAAGATACTTCTAATATAACACAATATAACAACAATTACGGTGCTACTGTCGTCCATGATAACATCAAGCAGTACTGAGACAAATCCAAGCCGGTGAACGAAACGGGGTCCAAAACCGGGCAAATTCAAAGATCCAGAAAATCAGTCCAAAGATAATTAATTAATAAATCTTAGTTATCACCGGACTGGCTTTTGTTTAGGACCTTACTTCTCCTCAGCTCATTTCTTTTGCAGATTGATCTGTGTGAATTGATCTGTAGTGATGTGCGCTGTTGGGGACGTCCCTGACATCATCCCTGGATGAGGAAACGGACGTTAAACATTTATTATTATTATTATTTAATCCACTGCGCAGAATACATCGGCCACTAAGTTGTGCCTGGGGTTTGGTGGCGGTATGTATAGGCTGCGTACTGTTCTTCATACCTCAGTTCACAAGCCCCACCTACAACCCTACAGGGCTTGCCCCTGAGGACTCGCTGTGTGTCATCAACGGCACGAGGTTGGACCCGTGCCAAGCCGAGACTGCTGAGTCATTGTCCTACTATCTGCCTCTGTTCATCGTTGGGAGGCTGCTGGTGGGCGCCGGTTCGACTCCCATCCTAACCCTGGGACTTACATTCATGGACGACTGCTCTCCTAAGGAGAAACTTTCTACTTATGCCGGTCTGTCTGTATGCGTGTAGATTGATTCTAGTAAAAGCTAAAATTTAAAAAAGCTAATGTTAACGTCAGTTTCCTCACCCGAAAGCGATGTCAATGAAAGGCGAGCCCAGGGGATCTTACGGACATCGCCACTGGCTCCAGCCGTAAAATGTGAGCCATAAAAAGTGTGTATTGTATTTCAATAATCAGATGACTTACAGTTTTTTGAATAATGATATTTGGGTAATTTCGTTTCTTGTAAAGTTTCTTCTGTCTAGACGACGAGAAACTGCTAAATGACGAATTGTGAACTTGTGACACTTTAAAATACACTTTTCCATGGAAATGAGTCTTTAGAAGATTTCTTTAGCACCTTTTAGGAAAGATAGAGATGACCGATGGAGTGATGGAGTGATTGAGTGATGAAGTGCATTCTTTGAATTGTGAAAACAAACTGTACGTAGAAAATTTCATAAAGAATCTACCGCTTAGCCGAATACAGGAGAGATATAAGTCTGCCAACCAAAGTACAAATGAAAATATTCCCTGCAGATAAAATTCTTTTAGAACACCTTTCAATGAACCTTGAAATAAGACAATCTAAAATTTCTTAGCCAGTTTGAGGAATGAAACAAGATATAGTTAATGACATCTGACTTGACCATTAGCTGCAACTTTCATCTCTATGATTAGATAATTATTATTAATAAGTAAATAATTGTCAATTAATAAGCAAATTATTATTATTAATAAGCAAATAATTATTATTAATAAGCAAATAATTGTCAATTAATAAGCAAATAATTATTATTAATAAGCAAATAATTGTCAAATAATAAGCAAATAATTATCAATTAATAAGCAAATAATTGTCAATTAATAAGCAAATAATTATCAATTAATAAGCAAATAATTATTAATTATAATTAATTATATTAATTACAATTATTATTATTAATAATAATAATAATAAGTAAAAGCTGAACGTTTGTTTCTGTAGCTCAGATCTTCTCTCATAGAGAAGTTACGAGTAATGCAATATTTCTTCTGCAGTACAGCACATGATCCAAATAGAGGTCACGTGCTTGGGTTGACTATGATTTAGTCAGCCCAGGCCTGCTTAGATCTTAGCCTATCCGGCAGTTTTTTCTACGCATTGGCTCCTTATTTTTTCACCGCAACAAATACTATCGAATTCGCTCTTGCGCCACTTAGGTAACTTATAAAAGATGATAAAGCTCATTTTAACGTCAGTTTCCTCACTCGAAAGCGATATTAGTGTCGGGCTAGCACAGGATTTGAATCCCGCATACACTGATCGCGCTCGAATATCTTACCGAGATCGCATTCGCTCCAGCCAGTGGCGATATCGGTCAGTCAGTGGGACGTCTTATACACATGTGAACCATTTTAATAAACATATGTCTTTGCAACTTTATTGCCAATTAATTTGATCATCTAAATGTCTTGCATCAGGCAGGCCCCTAGCCAGGAGTATGGGAGACTTGCCTCTTATTGTTTACAGCTCATATCTCTGATATGAAAATACCCCCTGTTTTTCATAATCGATACCACTTATTGTTGTTGCAATAAAGACGTGAGGAGCTTACAGGTGCTCTTTGAATTTACAAGACCTGACCAGAAGCCAATTCTGCCAAATACAGAGAAATTTCGTTTGAATATCTACAAAAACAGGAAAGCTATAGAGTTGAAAATATGAGTTCGGTCAAATAAAAGCTTTTCAATATACTGTATGAATACTTGTATCTGACATACAGCGCCCACTTAAGAACTGTAACTTACATGATTATATGTATCAATAGGTTGAAAATATTGTTAAAAACATTTATTAAGGTGAGGCCATATGGAATTTTGGTTATGGACTCTGAAAAGAGTCTTTTGGTTTAGCCTATGATGAGGACTATGCACAGATATGCAGGTTTTGTATTAAAACTTTTATTTAAATGACCACAATTAGCATATACACAAGCAAATAGGCGCTTGCACCACTGATTTATCGAGCATAAATTACTCTCTCTTCTCTTCAGTGCACTGCCAAGTGGCAGGTTCAAGGTACATATTTATACTCAAAGTCTGCTTTCTTGCTCCATAAGAGCACTCCTTAGACCAACAAGTTAATCTCTTCACAAAGTCTATGCCCTATCCATACCTCATATAGCTCATAGCTTGGGAAAAGTATGGCTTCTGAGGTGGTTTCCCGTTTCCTTCCTCAGTTAGATGGATTAATTGCCACTTAATCCTGGGGGAAAATATTTCATGATGAAGTGGGTACCCTATAGCCATCCTCAGCTCCTGCCTTAGTCACCTTTTACGTACACGTAGCAGATTGTTTGCGGTTTTCCTATTCTGCCAGAGCATAAATTATCATCCGATCAAAATTAGCCCACTCCCCCATGAGGCGCTCTTTTAGGTGAACCACCCCACGCTTGTTGGTCCTGTTCACTCGATAGTCTTGTACTGTCCATATCTCGTAGCCCATTTACAATTGTTATACATAGACGTTGCTTGTAACATGCCTTTACCGGTTTACTGAAAATTTCTCTTATTTGACCCT
>CAJHZI010000513.1:540000-622500 GCA_905160935.1 Enchytraeus crypticus
ATTGACTGACTGACTTACATACTGACTAACTAACTAACTGACTGACTGAATGACTGACTGATTGACTGACTGACGGACTGACTGACTGTCTGAAAGACTGACTGACTGACTGACTTACAGACTGACTAACTAGCTGACTGACTGACTGACGGACGGATGGACTGCTAACTTATTGACTTCTTGTCTGACTTACAGACTTGCTGACTGACAGACTGACTTACAGACTTTCTCACTTACTGATAGTCATACTGACTGATTGATTGATGACTAGGTGTTGTGCTGATACCTGCCGGGGCTGGTGGTACGATTCTCGGAGGTTTATTTGTGGAGAAGTTAAAGTTAACCTGTTCGCAGGTCATCAGACTTCAGGCACTCCTCTCGATCATCGTCACACTGGCCTGTGCCGCGTTCCTCCTCACCTGCAATCCCATCAAATTCGCCGGGGTGTCAACCACCTATAATTTCAGGTAATTACAGGCACCATATTATAACTTAACAGCAATTAGAGTGCTAAAATCATCAATGAAAACATCGAGCACTGTTGAGACAAAATGACGGTCCAAAACGGTGTAAATTCCAAAATCCAGAAAATCAGTCCAAAATTAAACTTATACAGTTAAACTTTAAATTTAAAGTTAAACTATACATATATACTGATACAACATTATGGTATTATTAAATAACATCACCATCATCATCATCACCATCATCATCGCCATCATCATCATAACATTATATAGAGGTATAGCTTGGCCTAGGTTAACAGCTTCAACAAGAATTACAAGTTTTAAAATGTTTACGTTAAAAATAAGTTTGAAGGGTATCTGGGTAGGTTTTATAAGTTAAAATTTATCCTTTTGCACGATGTTTCCTTGCAAATTCAAGTTCTGAGAGACTTTAGTAATCTCTCAGATTTCTTAGGCCATTTTATCCATAATATTATACTGAACGGCATCGTTTTGCCTTGTGATTTTTGTTATTACATGTAAATGTATTTTATTGTATACTGTTAGATATTCTGTATGGTTGTAAAGTATTCAGTTGCCTTGGCATGGTACAATAAATACACAACTGTATATACACGTGCATTCTCTGATACATATCTTCAGCGACCTTCTATACATGTATGCGTATAACATATATAATTAGTTATATGTGCACAGCTGCCTGTCATGCATAATACTATTTTATTGACGCAACATTATATGATTGTTAAATAACATCACCACCACCATCATCATCATCATCATCATCGTAAAATCATCATCATCATCTTCCATTAAATACCAGTTTAACTAGGGTCGGGATACGAATAGATCTCTCCTCTCTCTCTCTCTCTCTCTCTCTCTCTCTCTCTCTCTCTCTCTGTCGCTGAGATTGTTTAAGTTTTCCTTTCGTTAAATTACCACTTTTGTTTAGTCGCTCTTTCCAACATGTATCTGCAGTTCTGGAATATTCTTCTATCCACTTTTCTAAAGTCTTCTTTCTATTGGATAACCACAGCTGTTTCTATAATGCAGACAGTTTCATAGACAGTTAAAGACCTACCTTATCGATGTCCCGTTTCCATCTAGTGTCAATTAGTTGCTAGTAGTACTTTCAGCTTCCTCTATTTGGACTGGATTATTTTAGATTCGCGATCTTTTTGGACCCATAAAATAGTTCTTAACTTCAAAGTCATTGTCATGGAGTTTGCCATTGAACGACAGTAGCACTCTATGATTGTTGTTGTTGTAGGTAAGTTAATTGTCTAATTTAACTGAGCTTACTCTTGCCCAGTTGCCAATAATTATTGTTAAATTTGAAAATAGACAAAAATGTGACTAATATTAATAATTTAATTATCGTCACTGTCTGGCGGCATGATTTCTAGCATTATACATATGTAATATGTGTAATTATATATATATATATATATATATATATATATATATAATATAATATACATGTTTATATATGATTGCTAGCATTATATGTACATGCATATATATGTATGTATATATATATATATATATATATATATAATATGCACATATGTAATTATTATATATATGTATATATATATATATATATATATGATATATATAATAATTACATATGATATATATGATATATATGATTGCTAGGATTACATGTATGTATATGAACGATGCATGCGTATGCAGCCTAACAGATAATTCTGGTGGCAACGGTTTGTTCTACAACATGACCGACGAGTGCAACCTGGGCTGTAAATGTGACGTAGTGGCCTATGAGCCGATCTGTAGTAAAGTGGACAACGTTCAGTACTACTCTCCCTGTCATGCAGGCTGTCTCGATATGAACGATGATAAGGTAGAAAAAACATTATTTCAATAATTTTAATTCCAAATTAACTAAAAATTAATTTTCTAGCAAGAGGGTCATTTAAAAGTAAATTTCTGTAATCTTCTAGAATTATATTTCTATTAAATTGCAATTACGTTTTTACTTCAAGAGGCTCGAAAATCAAAATTTCGATTGTATATTCTTTCGGAGCTGCAAAATTAATGTCTCCCAATATTTAAAGACATTCTCCAGAAATTCGTAGATATATAAATTTCTGCAGTGCAGCATTGTTTTTATTATTTAACTGGATTGCTAGTTTTGGATAAATTTTAAAAAATAATTCGTATCAATTTTGATGTCGATTAATTGACGTGTAGGAGTACTTTAACTGCACGTGTATCAGTAACTACGGAACTGGAGGTGGGATTGATGGACCCGCCGCTGTGTGGGGTCCCTGTTCAGAGGCGATTTGCTGGGAAGCCATCTTGTTCATAGTTCTCTTCTTCATCGCCGTCTTCTTTATCTTCATCTGCATGACTCTTACCATGACTGCGACACTCAGGTAAGTCAACTAACATAGCGTGCTTCTTCATGTAGACTGGCTGGAGCCAGGGACGACGTCGGTAAGACACTCGACCGCGGATCAGTATGTGCGGAGTTCAAATCCTGGGCTCGCCTGTCACTGACATTGCTTTCAAGTGAGGTAACTGATGTTAACTTCAGCTTTAGCCTATTCCTATATTTCTGCCTCGCTAAGCCATTTAAATAGTGACCATCTATAATCCTATTCAAATATATCTTTATCAGCTAATAGTGCAGAGTTGAGATCCGATACTGCGACACTCTTGTTTATTTCCTGATCAACGTTCTCCTTATATACTCGTGTTTAAGTTACGATAAGTGAGTTATAGATCGTCTTTAAGTTTTTCTTCTATGATGTTTTGTGATTGGTCAATGATTCAGTCTGGATCTCTATACCACAGAGCTAGTAGGTTGCTTTTCTATTTCCGACGTCGCTCTGAAACACAATAACAATTTTATAGGAGTAAAATACTTGTCTTGTGCAGCGATCTATCCAATGAGGAATGGAATAGTTGTAAACTACACGCATCGTTAAAGGTCAGTAAGAGGTAAGAAAGACAAAGGAAAACAACAGCATAAGCAATATTTTTCAATTTAAATCTAAACCTGAAATTTGAAGTAATATGTAAGCGATTGCTTGATTTCAGGTGTGTAAAGAGTGACCAATCATCGTTCGCGTACAGTCTGCAAATTCTCGCTGTTAAAGTACTGGGTTAGATTTAATATTTGATTATTTTTTAACTTAGTTATCGTATCATTTACGTTAGTTCTGAGATTTGATAAAGGAGGAAAACGAGAAAGGAGTCAAACGATGAAGGATTTTTCTGCTTTTTATGTTAATGCTAAGTTGCGAAGTTACTGATTTATTATCTATGATCATCTGTTTCTCTGCCTAATTTGATGTCTCAATATACCCAATAAGATGACACAGTCTGCGTAAATCACTTAAATGCTTAAAATGGTCGCACGATGTATCAAACGTAAACTCAATAGCATACTGTATGTTTGGCTAATATTGATATCTACAGAGAAAAAATTCTAATCGTAATACTACATAATTATAGGGATTAATTTTTAAATCTTAACCTTAATTCTTAAACAAATATGCAATTGCTTCCTGACTCTGTAATGTTATGTTATGTTAATTTCTATTAAAGGAACCATACCAGGCCCGTTGCTGATAGGCTGGGCCTTTGACCTGGAGTGTCAGCTGTGGGCAGATGACTGCGGAGTGGAAGGAGCCTGCATGTCCTATGACGTGCCTGATCTTGCCCTTACCATCTTCTTCATCTGCATCGCTCTCAAGGGCCTCGCTTCAGTTCTTGCAGTGCTCGCTGCGGTTGTCTATAAGCCTCCGAAAATTATCGATTCTTCATCGATATCATCCGCTGTTTCCTCTTCTTCTTCATCGTCATCGTCGTCGTCAAGTGTAGCGCCGATTGTGGCTGTTAAGGCAGCAACAGTTCTAGTTACTGAAGGAGAGAATAAGGAAAAAGTAGAAGAACAGAAAAATGAAGAAGAAATACATTTCTAAGCATATTATGTTTAATGAAATTTATCAGCCATTTGAATAAGTGTAATAAAGTCTATTACTCTATAGAAGTTCAATTAAATGCACAATGTCCCATTCAGTACTATTGCACTGAATGGGACATTGTGCATTTAAAATCAGACATACATGTTGTAATCTGAACATCTAGAATTCGATATACCTTTCTATACACAAGTCGGATCCTATATGTACTATATGCGTAAATTTACAAATTATCAATGATCAAAGCTCAAGAGCTATACCGTTAACGTACTATTCAGATGCAATTGATCATCTAACGCGTGAAGTAGTTTCTGATTCTGTGATAAATTCCAACAGATCAAAATCTTAAATGTTTCTTGAAGCCAAAGCCAAGTTTAAACTGCCGATATTCCCAATATTGTTTTCGTTAACAGTTGATGGGCTGTTACTAAACTAGAGAAATCAAAGCTGGGATGTTTTATTAAAGGTCTGTGTTGTAATGTATGCTGACGACTTAGTCTTACTTTCTATTTCAATTCACCATTTGCAGAAACTTACTGACATACGCAATGAAGAACTTAGTTCTATTGGTTTATCGATAAATTGTAATAAGACATTTTGTATTCGTATTGGCCCTAGACATTCCATTAAAGCTTTCCAAATCTTAATAAATGGTACACCTATACAATGGGTAGGCGAAGTCATGTATTTAGGTTTGTCTGTCGTTTCTGCTAGGCATTTCAAATTAAACTTACAAAATAGGAAGCAAAAATTCTTTCGAGTACTCAACGCGATTTTTTCAAGAATTGGCACCTCTTCACCGGTGGTGATAATCTCGTTGACTGAATCGCAAAGTGTACCCATATTACTATATGGCTTAGACAGTGTTGTACTGTCTAAGTCACAAATCCGCAGCATTGAAAATGCATATACACAGATCTACTCTAAGCTTTGTCATACATTCGATAAGAATATTATAGCTCAAAGTCAATATTACATGGGTCAATTGCCTGCTGAACTAAAAATTGCTACACGACGATTGAAGTTCTTATCTAAGCTACGTTCAATGAGTAACCATTACTGTGAAATTTTTGATTATAGGCATGAAGAATTATGCAAACTAATGTCTGAGTAAAATTGCTTTATTGGAGGTAATGTTAAGGATATATCAAAAGTAAACTGTAAGTATTATTTGTGTCTATACTTTGAAATTAATAAACTAAATAAAACTTAAAACTAATGCACGATAAATGAAAAAGTAAAAGAATATAAATTTCTCTAATTTATTTAATTTATTTGATTATTGCACGCTTTTCGAAGTACATGTGTGTGATGTTTCATGTTCTTTTAGTTTTAGAACACTTTATCTCTTTGTCCTGTTTCGCTGAACATGATTTCACTTTGTATAGTGTACCTTTTATTGTGTACTTATTGTACTTATGCTACCATATTTTTGGTGCAATAAAGATGCATATATTGTTGCTTATTAGTGTACTTGTTTTTTGTGCAATAGGCCAATAAGTCAACAGGATTTCTATTTGAATTGTCAAACCTTTTACATATTTACTTTTAATGCATGGGCTCTAAATAAATTTTGGTTCATTTTTCTATTATTTATAACTCTTTGAGCACCTAGGCCTAGATGTATCATTGAACACAAATGAAGAGAAATAATTAGGAGATAATTATCTATTTGGCCTACATCAGAATAGAAATCATCGCGATACTCGTATTATAATACCGCTTGCATGTTTATGCCGTAAATTAGGCAGCTTAAATGTACAGTGTAGGCATACTGTACAGTGTGTACACTAATAATAAGTACATTATGTAGGCCTACGCAGCAGTTTGAAAGAAATAAATAATCAATAATAATAATGAATTACATGTAATTATAAATTATTAATAATAAACCAACCTCTATATTTTACCGGTTCTGTGCGCCTGAATGTCTGAGAAATTATTTTAGGATCAGAGCGCGTTCTGGAATCAAATTTCTTATCAGCTCAATAAATTCATAAATTCCTAGAAATCAGTAAAGCAAGAAACTTCTTCCTAAGTGCACGTGTACTCGCAATATTTTCCGTGTATTTTACGTGGCTCAGTGAGCTACACGCAATTAAAGTCACCAACTTTGAAATAGACGTTAAGGTTCTTGTAGAGATTACGATTGTTCAACGACTACTCCTGGAGAATATTACCATCCGTTATCTCTAAAACGTAATTCGATCAGAAGCATGCATACCTGTTTAACGGATTGGACGTGTTGTATTGTTCGTGAACTATCAGGCTTCAAATGAGGCCTTTTTTAGATCTCTTTTTTAGATCTCTTTTTTAGATCTCTTTTTTAAATCTCTTTTTTAGATCTCTTTTTTAGATCTCTTTTTAGATCTCTTTTTAGATCTCTTTTTTAGATCTCTTTATAGATCTCTTGCCCTCTCGTTGATCCTAGGCCTCTCCACCTGTAGGCCTAGTTGACCCACTTAATTTACGACTCCGCCTACAACGATCCTATATCCCCGCCCCTTACAGCCTTTGATCATCCTTAGTAAGTACATATACATGTATAATGTATATTTTTAGGCGGGAATTACCGAAGTCTGTTTAGCTGCGCGTCAACTCAACGAAGTTAAGCAACCTCGAGCCCGGTTAGTACATTGTGGGTAACAATACACCTAAAGTAAAGCTTTGAGTGAAAAATCCCCTGGGTCCTCAGAGCACAAGTTCAAGATACAAGAAATAAACTCAGGACGTGTTCAGCTGAAATTTGACACGAATATTATCAGCAGAATTGAATCTAACAGTCGGCCGAATTTCAATGAAAACAATTTCGCCCATCGCTTCAACAGCCACGACAGTTGAGCGATTGAGACAAAAGCAAAAAGTCTATATATATATACTGTATATATATATATATATATATATATATATATATATATATATATATATATATATGGTTTCTAATATTAACCAAAACAACGTGAGGAAGAAAGATAATTACCTAATAACTGTTGAGTTTTATATATATATATATATATATATATATTTATATATATTTAAGCGTGCAGTTATTACTCCATTGCTTAAAAAGCCCACACTGGATAAGGAATTATTGTCGAATTACAGGCCTATATCTAATCTGTCATACATATCTAAGCTCACTGAAAGAATTGTTCTTAAGAGGCTTTCTACTCATCTCTCTTACAATGATCTATTTAATAAGCATCAAGCTGCTTATACTAAGCATCGTTCAACTGAAACGGTGCTTCTATCTGTGTAGGCTACAATTCTATTGCTAATGCCATGTGCACACAACGCTTAACTGGATTATGTATGCTTGATCTTTCGGCCGCTTTTGATACCATTGATCGCAATATTCTTCTGGAACGTCTTTCTTCCTGGTTTGGTGTTCGTGGAATTGTTCTTGATTGGTTTTCCTCCTATCTGACGTATCGTTCTTTTAATGTGAAAGTGATGGAGTACATCTCTTCGCCTTCTCACTTAAAGTATATTGTGCCTCAAGGCTCCGTTGTTGGTCCTATCCTCTTTAACCTCTATACAACACCCTTAAGCACTCTAATCTCTTCTCATTCTCTTGATCATGAACTATATGCTGATGACACTCAAATGTACACTTGTGTCACCCCTAACTCCTATTCTAATGCCGAAACCCTCCTGCAACAAAGTTTTCAGTCTATATCCTCTTGGATGTCTGCTAATTTCTTGGCACTTAATCCATCTAAGACTGAATTCTTGTTGGTCGGGACACCTCAACAGCTTCTGAAGCTGAATGGGAAAACTCTTTCGTTATCTTCGGTATTAAAATATCCCCTGTTTCTTCTGTGAGAAATCTCGGTGTTATCCTTGATAAACACCAAACCTTCCACGAACACATAACTAAAACTTCACAGGCATGTTTCTTCCTTATCCGTGATCTTCGTCGATTACGTCCATATTTGTCACGTGAGACAGCTGCTACAATTGGTGCTGCTCTTGTGCAATCGAAGTTGGACTACTGCAATTCCCTGTTTTTAAATCTCCCTGGCTGTGAGATTGATCGGTTGCAGTTTGTTCAGAATTCTCTTGCGCGAGGAATTTTTTGTCGTTCCAAGTACTCACATGTTACGCCTATTTTGAAGTCTTTGCACTGGCTAAAGATTAAAGAGCGTATCATTTACAAAACACCTTCGTTAACGTACAAGTCCATCACCATCCCTGGATAAACTTGTATGTCTCCCTTGATTAAAGTGATGTAGCCTGCTAATACTCGGTCTTCTAAGCTAATAACTCTTGTGAGACCTAGCTTACCTTCACGCTCTAAGCTATCTAATCGTTCTTTCCAGCATGCTGAACCTCAGATCTGGAATTCTCTTCCATCCAATCTTCGGAAATCTTCATTTGAATCACATCAGCCTTTGTTTTCTCATGAGCAGTTCCATAAGCAGTTGAAGACTTATCTTTTTCATCTCTCTTTTCCATCCAGTGTCCATGAGCAGCGACCAGCGCCTAAACCACCTTTTCTTTAACTCCCTTTACTTTGGACTGAATTTCTGGATTTTGGAATTTGCACCGTTTTTGGACATTCTTTTTTTGCTCGCAGGCTTGATTTTGTCTCAATAATGCTCGATGTTCTCATTGATGACTGTAGCACTCTAATTGTTGTTATATATATATATATATATATATATATATATATATATATATATATATATATATATATATATATATATATATATAAATTAAGGCACTTATATATATTTCCTTCGAAATCAGAGTCGATTGATGTTGTGCACGCAAACACGCAAATCCCCATTCCACTAGTACCCTTCCTTGGACTGATTACCCGGATTTTGGCTCGCACCGCTTATGGACCGTTTTTGATTTGGTTCAACAGTGCTCGATTTTGTCATGGACAACAACAGCAGCACTCTAACCCTATTGTTGTTGTTGTTGTTGTTATTGTTTGTGTTGCATCTCGACGATGGATTGGAAACACTGTTATGTTTATCAGGAGTCATTATTTTAATTTAGGATTTTAAATCTCGACATATCGCGACGGAGTACGTCAGTTTTCAAATATAATGATTTATTGGAGTAATATCGAAAATATACGTTTAAAATGTTTTTTAATTACCACGAATTCTGTATACATTATGCTATAATTAGTGTAGATGGAGTTTGCTTTAAGAATTTGGTTGGTGACGTGTCGATATATAGTATTTTAACTTGTTGATAATACATTAAGGTTTTTATGTTTTTATTTAAATTATTTTTTTGGTAATTTATTGATCTCAGGTTCAGTAAATTTCATTTCTGACTAGCATTTGATAAATTAAACAATTCTTTTTTCGTGTTAATTTTACCACTTCTTGAAACTGTGTTAATTACGACAATATTAAAGAAATCCGTAGTGTTTCAGGAAAGGGCAAAATCTAATATTAGAGAATGGATAGTGAATCCTCATCATTGCGTTGGATTGTATCACACTACTTATGAATGAAATATAAAAATTTGAATGTTCTCTACTATTATATCTCATGCATTTCTTCATCATCCAATTGCTTATGCATTTTCACATTTTCATAACGTAACATAACGGCACACTGCGTCAGGATGCACAGATACTTGTTTTTAAGGCCCATTTCCTCCTTCCTCTCCATGGTTATTGGTAATCTTTGCCTTTTGATGGCGCATCAATTTCAGCCGGCGCGGATTGAAGAATAATCTTTCATCACCTTGGATTTTTTCTTTCAAAAGTGTCAACACTCGATCTTCCAAGATGGTTACCCACAATGTACTAACCGAGGCCGATGTAGCTTAACTTCAATTATTGACGCGCAACTAAACGAAGTGCGCTAAATCCCGACGTCAACTCGTGATTTCGTAACTGGGGTTATTTAAAAGTCAGGTACATAAGGTTACTTCTGAGGTTGATCACTTAAGGGTATATCTGTTGTCCCAATATTTATTAACTCCTAGTACAAAGATTTAAAAATGAGAGTCTGCAAAAAGTTAATGGTAGAACAAAATGATTTATTGAATGATTGATTAATTGAACAGATTGATTGATTGAACAGACAGGTAGACTGATATTGTGCGTCAAATTATTCCATGTACCCAACAACTATGGATTCATCACTGTTGTAAGTTTTTGTCTTGTCTTTGTTGGTTATGTAATTATTCGGTATTGACTAATATGACTGAATTTCCTAAGAAATTCAAGAGATAATTATTGTTGATATTAAGCATTCATTTTATAAATAGACAAAGTACGTATAAACAAATATAAAGTATCGGATCTATTCTTCTGTAAATTGGATGGAGGATATCTCACAAATTTTCTATCTAGCTCTATATCTGGTCTCTCAATTAATTAACTTTAGTACCATAGAAGCATGTTTATATTCACAGATATATTGCTTTTTATTTGTAATTGAAGTACTCTTGTTTGGTACTCTTTGGTATTAGTTTTAATATATGCTTTTTCTGCTTAGCTATTTCTTAAATCATGCTTTAATCATTAGATTGAAAACATACTATTAGGTTTTAGAATTTTTCATTTACACCATTTCAAACGGTTGCAACTTTTATTTCTTCTTTTTAAATTGTAAATTTGTATAGCCATACCTTCTTGCAAACAGTGCTGATATGGCCACAAGTACTCAAGAAAAAGAAAGAAAATATGTTTTATTTCACAAGATTGCACAAAATTCACGGAGTAATCACATCAGTAAACGTGTGAGAAATAAAATTAAATAAGCATTATCAGAATCTAAGTATTAAGTGCAATACGTTCTATACGTGCAAAATAAAACAAAAAATGTGAAAAAATACTCCTCTGGTCCCATGCATTTTATTACACAGTATTGTGATCTAAATTGATTGATTTTGTAGAGATGACAGCGCTGAAGATGGCTCTTTTGCTCCATCGTACAACTCGTATTTCCGCAGTGAGTATGATCATCGGTTCACGGCTGATATCAGTAATAAGATGCAGATGCCAGACAGACTTGGAGCCGTTAGTAACCAACTAGACTCACTTCCCTCGGCAACTGACGACAAATTGTTTGGCTCATCAGAAACAACTCTTCAAAGCTTTGGTATATAAGTACTATTTAATCTCTGCTTTCTTCTCTTTCTTGCTTGTACCTCGGCTTTAAATAATATAAACTATTTTATGTTTGTTACATTTTGCTACATATTAGGTGTGCTAAATTATGATTATGAACAAGAAATCCTGCTCTGGCCTGAACTGTAAAGCGGGATACACTCGTTCTCATATAATAAATTAGGCATTGGCTCTGAGTTAAATGGTATCTTTGTGAAACATAATTGTATTTTGCATAGCACTAATACTTGATTAACCTTCCTGGCAACGACATGCAAAAGACGTATGCATGGGATATCTATAAACTAACTTAGAATTTGAAGCATTTTGAAATTACAGAGGAATTCATGTGTCTTGGAGGTGTTGTTTAATTTATATGAGATTTCAGAACATTTTGATGCGAATGCTATATTTTATCGACCATATATATCATTTAGTCGTTTTGGGAAAATCTGTTGTATTGCCTAAGTTTTAGAGCATCGGTCATTTGAACTTTATCTGATGCCAAAGCAACGTTTGGATATGAGTTAATTAATGTCTGTGATTACGCTTACTTTATATCTCGTTCAATTAAATAAATTATTGATTGATTAATTAACTTATGACCGTAGTTACTAGTGAGATAATCAAGTGTTTAAACATCAAAAGTTGCTTAAACTACTGATTCGTCACAATTTGATATTCTGGAAGCTTGAATTGATGTGCAAAGTAATGCAAAGCTCTGTGCGCCTGTTTTTGGGCGTTTAAACAGTTGACATGCTATATCGCTGATTACGAAATAATATTCTGACTTTGTTTACGAGGTAAGCTGATTGATCGATCAGCCTAAAGGACAGCGCTGTGATTGCCTGACAGACATAATTTTGGCGGTTGACCTTGTAGTTAATAACCACGCAACATTTCTTAGTGAATACCAAAAAATTCAGAACAATAGTTTACCAACAACAGAGGATTAAACTATCAACTGATCAAGGAAAAGTTAGTAAATGCCAGATAAATGATTGATTGATTAATTAATGTATTGGTATATTTATAAGAGC
The DNA here is from genome assembly GCA_905160935.1 of Enchytraeus crypticus. Taxonomy (NCBI): domain Eukaryota; kingdom Metazoa; phylum Annelida; class Clitellata; order Enchytraeida; family Enchytraeidae; genus Enchytraeus; species Enchytraeus crypticus. The sequence goes on from CAJHZI010000513.1 coordinate 552,551, forward strand.
CATTCGCATTGAGCTCATGTTCTCTAGTACTTATTTAATTTAGTTCATAAGTAATTAATAGTTCCTCTAAAAGTGACGCAATTCTTCACGAATAACGCTAGAATATCTCATGGTCACATGATAACACACTGAATCCAAGTCTGAGAAGTACTGACTAATGTGTTTAAAAAAAGACAGAGTAGCTAAGCTACTGACTACTGTGTAGCTAAGCTGTATTTCCTGGCTATAGCTGAATCTCTACGATTGCAATTGCTTGTGTATTTGTTTAGAGATTATGAAGCAGGTTATCTAGCTGTAATAGCTATTTTACTTCCATTCTCAAGATGTCAGCAATGTTCCAACTGATTTATATATGACAATTCACACTAGCAGATTTGTAAGAACTTATGTGCACATGATGGCATAGTACTACTATGCTATCAAATTAAAATATTCTACTTCAGAATTTAGTTTTATTAAATAGTAAGAGTTGTCTTCTCATATGCTTACTCTGTGCTGCTACATTTTGTGTTGTAGTCGCCATTTAGTATGTGGTAAAAGTACACTTGTGTGTGTAAATATATGCATTAGATACCTGAAATATAAGGAACTATGTGTATATAGTTTTATGTGTCATAAACATCATTTATGTTATGGTAAGTACACGTACGTGTGTTAATATATGCATTAGATCCCTGAAATATGAGCATTAGATCACTGAAATATGAGGATCTATGTGTGTATAGTTTTATGTGTCATAGACGTCATTTAGTATGTAGTAAGTACACTTGCATGTGTTAATTTGTGCATTAGATCTCTGAAATATGAGACCTATGTGTGTATAGTTTTTATGTGTCATAGACGTCATTTATCTTATGCTAAGTACAATTGCTTGTGTTAATATATATGGATTAGATCCATGCAATATCCGTACCAATGTGTGTATTATTTTGTTTCTTAGACCCCACATTCTACATGGTGAGCACACCACCGCGGGTGCTCACTGCTCAGCACGCCCTCTACAGCGACGATGAGGAGGAAGACGAGAGATTGGCCGGTGAGAGGATGTTGAGACACTACACTGAGCTCAACAACGGACTGGTATCAAGATTTGCTCAGGGCAAGGGTTCGTCTGGAAGCACTCCTCTGAGGAAAGGGTTTGTTCCTGCCGTTATCATGTAGCACGTTATCATGTAGCACGTTATCACATAGCACGTTATCATGTAGCATGTTATCACGTAGCACATTATCATGTAGCATGCTATCATGTATCACGTTATCACTTAGCATGTTATCATGTAGTATGTTATCATATAGCACGTTATCGTGTAGTGTGTTTTCGTGTAGAACATTATCCTGCAGCATGATATCATATAGCACATTATCCTGTTGCACATTATCCTGTTGCACATTATCATGTTGCACATTATCATGTTGCACATTATCCTGCAGCATGTTATCATGTAGCACATTATCACGTAACATGTTATCATGTAGCTCGCTATCATGTAGCACGTTATCATGTAGCTCGCTATCATGTAGCACGTTATCATGTAGCATATTATCACTCTTTTCATGTGGCACACACGCTACTCATGCTGTTATCTCATCATCAACTCAGTGCTACATAATGAATAGAGACTAACAGAGTTACTACATGATGTTTTTAATAGCTTAATTATTGTCTTATCATCTGGTTAATATACATTTGTTAAAGCTGATGTAGAGAATGGAAAAACTTGAACTGCAGCAAAACAAGGCGACAAGTTTGTGGTTGATTATATTATAATTATGGATTGATTGATTGAGTGTAGAAATGACAGAGCAGAGCTTGAGGCAGCAGCTGTGCCTATGACGCCTGGCACGCTGCTAGCGGCTCAGTCAGGCGATGAGATGGCTGTGATACGCAGGCAGCTGGGAAAGCTCATCTCCCACGTGCGGAGATTAGAGGAGGAGAATCAGAGGAGACAACAGAGGGAGTTCTTCCTCTATCCGCTCGTCATCGGCTTTGCCGTCTTCCAGTTAGCTAAGATCATCATCGGATACAAGTAGGACTCTGACAGCAGAAGCGTCTCTGCAGTACTTATAGCCCCAGCTTTGCTAGAATTAGGTCTCCGTTGTCACCCCAGCTTCCAGTCTTTTATTAAAACTCTTTAACTTCTATATTTTGGGCTCGAGAGGGTTTGGGTGGGATAGAAAAAACTAGTATTTTTGGCTTATTAATTTGGGCATATAAATCAGGACTTTGGCACTTTGTTAGCAGCTGTTTTTTGCTGCTTTTTTATTTTCTTGTAATTCTAGCTGTAAAATGCTGCAATGGTGTTGTAAAAATCGGCATGTTATTGTAACAGGGCTCTGTGACATGAATCGAAGCTCTTTGCAATGAAATAGCTTTGTGATTATAAGCTGCCAATAGGAGTGCGAGGGTGAGTGAAAGAAGTCGAACAAGAGTTAGTGATTAACAAAAAGCAAACGAGAGCTAAAGAGGGAGGGAGATGAAAATAGAGAAATAGATATACAGAAATAACTGCTGATTGACTAATTCATAATTGGTTCAGATTGGCGCTTGACTTTGTAGATATGTATTTAATGTTGTATATTTTGTGCCACATTCAAGTGAGAGACTTGACATCTTTTATTTGTTCTAAACACATCGGAGACTCTCTTTAGTGATAATAAACTTTTCACTCCTCCATTTGTATGTACGTGTATGTAAATGTACGCTTTGTTATGTTTAAACTGTACTTTTGACACTTGTGAAGTTACATTTCTTGGCTTTATATTGTTCTGGGTATTGTACCAACAGAATCTAAATTGGCTTTGGCAACCATGTTAAGGTCTTGACTTTGGAACTTTTTTATGGTTAATTTTTGACGTTTCATATGGTAGAATGATGATAATATTTTAACATTATTTTCCTGATGGACTTTTAGTTACTGTCACACTTGGTGAGATTAATTTCTTTGAACCATTGAGAATTAATTAGTATTTTGACTTTAGTTTAGAAATGTAAGAAGTACAAGTCAGATAATTATGCTTGAGAAATTGTAAGGGCTAAAGTTAGAACTTCTATTGCTTGAGTATTATTAAATCTCTGTAGTTATTAAGCTGAATGCCCATCTGGCATTTATTGAACACTACTATTTCTATCTAGGCACAAGAATATTTATATACCTCTTGAAAGTGATGTATACTTCATATACTTAGCATTTCGCATTTTCGCTATCATGTCGTTTAACAAGCAGTGTAAGCTCTGTCCTCCCCATTGGACACTCTAATCATGATACAGTCGGAGCATTGCATCACTATTACTATTAACCCTGTTAATCACTTCTATAATTGTCACTCTTATATCACTGATCTCTTTCAAGTGAGGAAACTGAAGTTAACATTATCTTTACCAGATTTTTTTGATCGTGATATCATGCTCTGATGTTTACAAGTTTTTCCATTCATTCTTTTTCTCTTATATTTTGTTTAGGAGCATGACTTATCTCTTCACTGGCTATTTGTAGGATTTTCGTCTTAATCTAGTTTAGTTTCGTGATTTTAATTTTCATACTTTTCTAATATTACAATCTTGTTTAAAATTGATTTAATTTTTATTATTTACCAAACCACTCAGTATATCACACACAGATTGAAGATGTACATGTATTGTGTCGACATCATAGCAAAGTATGCACAAACATGCCTCTTCCTTTTGTATCTTGCAAATCAGAATTTAAATTTACGTTTTTAATTGCTGATTTTATGTAACACATAGCCTTCATGCAGTTTTAACATACATACTTGGACCTATTTCATGTCATGAGTGTATAAAAGCATGCTATGAACTGTCTATCCATGGCGAGTCTGTGTTGTTCATTTATTTCCTTCAAATTTTCAAATTAAAATTAATACTGTCAGAGGACCAAGATGGATCCTATATATACTTGTGTGCGCGTGTGTATACTGTATATATATATATATATATATATATATATATATATATATATATATATGTATATATATATATATATATATATGATATATATATGATATATATATATATATATATATATATATATATATATATATATATATCATATATATATAAATCCATTGCACGTATGTATATGTTTGCATAACCGACACTGTAAATATAATTTATCATAGTTTCATCAGTCTCAACGTGCTTAGGTTATGTAATTTATGGTAAAGCATGATATAAGAAACCAAAGCTTTAATTTTGACCATTTATATTACTCATTAGATACTAAGAACTGGCATTTAATAGTTTCTTTGTTTATAAAGTTAACTACAAATATATTCTTAGCTCTGCCTCTAAGCTCAGTGGCTTATATTGAATGATGTTATGATAGTAGGAGCCAGGCCTCTACTGCTTAGAATTGTTAATAAACTCTAGCATCTTATTCAGGATATTAATGACCAATGTACCCGACATGTGAAATTTTGTATTTCATTCATTGATATATACCGATGTTTATATTCTGCTTATTAATAGTTTTGGTCTTAGTAGTAGTACTGCACCTATATATTTTTAAGAAATCTTTGTGCCGGGGTTATTGAGCACGCTTGGTTTAGGAATCTGAATCCTGAACACAACATTAGACAGAGCACTGTGGACTGGATGAGACAAAGCAATATTCACTGAGAATATGAACACAGCATATGGTTGATCTAATTGCTTAGTAGTTAGTTACACGTAGTAGATTCTAGAAATATAGTCTAACAACGCGGTTGACCTTTGAGCATTCCTATTTGCGTACTGAACTGATGTACAGAGGTTCTGCATGCAATATATTTATTATAAACAGAGAACAAAATCAGTGATTTATAGAAAATACGAGTAGTTTTGTCTCTGTATCAATCCTTAGACTTGATAAATACAAAAACTTAACTCATTAAATGTATGAATATCAAAGAGAACAGTATACTTAGTAAATCTATTTTATATATATATATATATATATATATATATATATATATATAAATATATATATATATACATATATATATATATATATATATATATACATATTTAATTATATATATGCATATATAATATATATGCATATATAATATACAGTATATATATATAATGGTGGATATATATATATATATATATATATATTCACCATTAGTTCCATCACAATCTAATACGCACAAGTCCTTAAACTATCATAGCGTATATATATATATATTGATACACGATATACAGAAAGACTAAATACGACGAGATCTCTTATTGGTGGGCGTGTTCTCAACAGATGAAGCTCCAGTCGCAGGCAGAGGGCTGTTGGCGGCTGGCGTGCTAATACTCTGTCTTGTTCTCTTTCTTCCATCACTCCCCTTCGTAGAGTCTGATTTCTCAGACTTTTCTCCAAAATCACCGCTGTTAGAAGACTTACTGCTCTTAGATATCTGTCTATCGAATGAGACGTCAAGAGATGGACCTTCTTTATCAGAATTTAAATCCACAGAGGTCGATTTTCTAGGATACGATAGCTCTCGCAGTTCATCGTACTGATCATCCGGTAGACAAAATTCAGTTTCAACATTTGGAAAAGGAATTGTTTCACTATCGTTTAGAGCCTGTAGATCATACATTGTTCGGAGATGAGCCCATATATCTTCCGTGGAAATCTTACGTTTGGAACTGTTATTTAGTTTATCTTGTATGAGTAACATCTCAAAATGACGATTAACTCCTATTGGTCGGTGCTCATGTATGGCATGAAATAGAGCTACTTCCATTTCAACGGTCCAGGCTAGTTCGTCCATTGCCATCATTACAGTGATTATACGTTTAAAATCTCTATAATATAACACAACCAATTAAATGGCAATTATATGAGTAAAATAAAGCTAAATTTTAACAGTTTTAATAGAAATACTGCCGAATTTATTTACTGACCAAATTATACCGATTCAGGCAGCCTCGACGTCATGTAACACACGTCATCACGACTTGTAAAATCAGTCTAACAGCCAAATAATTACGTCATTAACATTACCTAACTTTTATGTTATCAATCTAATTAACTGTCAAACAATTACGTCACTATCATTACCTAATTGTTATGTTATCAATCTAATTAACTGCCAAATAATTACCTCATTAACATTACCTAATTGTTATGTTATCAGTCTAATTAACTGCCGAATAATTACGTCTATGAAACGTGGGCATTAAAGAAAGAAAATATCATAAAACTAGAGGCATTGGAAATGTGTTTATGGAGGATGGAAAAGATTAGTTGGACTGACAAAATAACAAATGAAGTTCTTGGAAGAGTCGGTACATATAGACAGTTAATAAATGTGATAAGAAATATGAAAAAAATGGATAGGACATATCATAAGGGGGATGGTTTACTAAAGGATATAATAGAAGGTAGAATGCAAGGGAAAAGAGTTAGACGAAGACCGAGCATGGGATTTACCATAACTGCTACCATCTTTCGTTATTTCATTCAATCTTGGGTAGCAGGAAAAAGGGAAGAAAGCCAAGGGCTTATTTCAATCTCCAATCATACATGATTACAACATCCAGCATTCACAACCTCCTCACTCAAGAGTTCTACCTATCAATCACCCTATGAGAAAAAGAAAACTTTCCTAAGTCTGTCCTTACTCTAGGCTTAACAACTTATGGCTATGACCTCTTGAACCGTTGTTGGAGAAATTGAAACAATCTGTTGCTCTTAATTTGATATGCCCATTTTATAAACCTCAATAAAATCAACTCTAATTCTCTTGGTTTCTAGGGTTGTCGGTTGAACGGCCCTTAGCCTCTCCTCATACCTTAATGCCTTGATTCCCCTAATAGTTCTTAAAGCTCTTCTTTGCACTGTTCCAGATATTCAATATCCATCCTGTAGTGTGGTCTCCACACAGACATACAATACTCCAGATGAGGTCGAATCAAAGATTTATACTATCTTAAAACAGTGCTTTTATCTCTATTTTTCAATGTTGTCTATATTAGTCCCAAGGTCCTATTGGCTGTTTAACAGTACATTCTTTCCTCACTTTGAGGTCCTGGCTAAATATTACCCCTAAATCCTTCTCCTCACTCACTACCTTCAATACCTTATTATTTACAACTTATTCTTTATTAGGATTGTTTTACCAAAGTTAATTACCTTACACTTGTCCACATTGATTTCTAAGCCCCATTTTTGAGACCACTTACTTAGCAAATGTAACTCTCGAACCATACTGTCACTTTAGTCTTTCATACCAACTTTTCCAAATAGTTGTGTATCATCAGCAAACATCAAGATCGTATTAAATATTTCTGTATCTACGGTATATCATTTATGCACATCAGATGCTGGATGGTCTGATAAAAATTCATTTATGGAGATAAAAAGGAAGGCTGATGATAGAATTGGGTGGAAGAGCTATACGCTATTGACCTGCCGTTAGTCAGTTCACTAGAAGAAAATAATTACGTATTAGACATAATTCTTTTCTAATTAATAATTTCTAATTTCTAATGCCGGTGAATATAACATTTAGAGTGCTACTGTCGTCCGTGACAACATCGAGAAGTATTGAGACAAAGTCAGGCAGGTGAGCAAAAAGAAGGTCCAAAACGATGCAAATTCCAAAATCCAGAAAACCAGTCCAGGTATCTAAAGTCCAAAGAGAAGTTCATAATGGTTTCATTTTTTAAGCTAACTTTACACAGAGCCTATAAGTAAAATTCACCAAAACCATTTTAAATTGCTTAGTCAATGACATATATATATATATATATATATATATATATATATATATATATATATATATATATATATATATATATATATACATATACAACAATCTGCTTAAATTACACAGTAATAATTACGACTTTGTTGAATGTTTATACCTTCTATATATCTTATTGTCGCTCAAGCTAAACAAAGAATTTGTTACCATGTTCAAAGTTTTGCGCCTTGCTTTCGACCTACCATCTTTTCTTTTCCAGATACAAAAAAAGTTAACACGCGTTAGAGTGAATAGTCAACTATGTTGATATCTATCCCTTTTCAAACCACATGTTTAATCCGTTAGGCAATTTAGACCATTTTCCGTATAACCAGTCCAGTAAATGTCGGAGATTTTACTCTCAGAACAGCGCGGCCTGGATTCGAACCCACGAGGGTTCCATTCACCTCAGGAATTGTCATTTAAAACTTCATGACGTTACACCTACGCTATTTAGACATTCTGAATAGAATGTATTACGTATTTCGGTGTTATTGTATATGTGCATGCTAAGGGTACAACCTTTGGTGTTCTAACTTCTATTAACACTAAAAATCGAACATTTACTAACTTGATCTACTAGTGAATCCGAAGCTTAATCTTACTGGTTTCAGAAGTTTCGGAGGAAAATTCGGAGGGGAACTAGCGCACTCGGCTACAGTGCTTGTCAATTGAACGAAGTTAGGCTGCGTCACGCGCTGTTAGTACTTTATGGGCAGGTCATAGCAATCTGCATCAGCAATACGTACAATTTTAACAACAAACTCTGTATCAACAATAAATACTTAGACAATTATTTTTCTAATTCGAGCAACAACAACTAAGAAGCTGCTCTAGCACATTCCTGCTAGCTACTCTGTGGTCACCGGATAACGGTTACTAGGCAACTGTGCACGCACCTGCTGTTGCTAGAGACAAGTTTGTTTTGTTTTATAATTTATTGTAATTGTTAAAATTCTTGTAATTAATATTAAGTTACTCCTAATAACTCCTTACCTTCAAATCTCATACATTTATTATATTAGTTAAGGCCACCTAAGAATATTATGAAATAATTTGTTTATTAAGGCAGTAACTACAGTAAACAAAAAACTAATTAAACTGAGGTAACTACTGTAAAGATCGATTTACTATTGAGACTACGACTACGACTACTACGATACTACTGCTGTTATTATTCAGTTTCTACTATTATTAACAGATTTACTAATTTAAACCGAGCAACTATACACGCATACTGAACAGATGAGACCTAATTAAGTCAATATATATGGTTTGTTGAATCTATGTAACGAAAGCCATATAAATTAAATAGGCCTAACAATTATGCATCGATATAAACTATTTAGGAATTATAGCTTTATATATGTATATTTGCTTAATACAATAAACAAGCTAATGTTAATGACAGTTTCATCATTCGAAAGCGATGTCAGTGACGAGCGAGACCATGATTTGAACCCCGCACATACTGCCGTGGTCGTATATCTATATCTTACCAACATCGCCACTGGCTGCAGCCTTTTACAGATAAATGTATATATATATATATATATATATATATATATATATATATATATATATATATATATATATATATATATATATATATATATAATTGCTATAGGCCACAGAAAGAGAGAGAGATAGTTGCTCAAAATTACATAATACGTAATCCTTAATTAGGTTTACTTTACGATCAGCTCTTGGTCAATATCTTAAAAGGTGTCATAATTAATCAATCAACCTGCAGAATGATTCTATCAAAATTTACATATCATGCATTATTTATAATAATAATCAACACTAGAAACATCTCTAGTAGATGATATATGGAAACTCTAATGCGTAACTTTTAATATTTGTAAGTTTGTTATAATTTTTTATTTGTAGTGTCTGTATATATATATATATATATATATATATATATATATATATATACCCAAATATCGATATATATATATGTGTATAATATGTATATATATATATATATATGTGTATATATATATATATACACACACACACACACACACATATATATATATATATATATATATATATATATATATATATCTACCCAAATATCGATATAATATATATATATATATATATATGTGTGTGTGTATATATATATATATATATATATATATATATATATATATATATATTAAATACATATATATATATATATATATATATATATATATATATATATATATTATATAGATACTTGAGTATAAAGGCTTGTTTTCTCAGGGAATGACGCCTCTGCACGGTAAATGTTAGTCAAGGCAGAGGAAGGCATAAGGGGCCCACCTCGTTATAAGCAGAATCCCCAAGAATAATGATATATCATGTTAGATGACTAAAAGATCCACTCATATGTGGACATGAAGAGGAAACGGAAGACAGAGAAGAGTGGAGGCACTGTATGCCATGGCCTGACAGTAGACAGTGCACTAAGAGAGATATATATATACACAAACATATGTATATACTGTGTATATATATATATATATATATATATATATATATATATATATATATTTATACACATTATTTATATGTATAATTTAATTTATTAAATAGAATTTTGGCCAAACCTCCTTAAATTTTTATTCAAAAAATTTATTTTGTATGCTAGCTTTCTTGTTAGATTATCTAAACATTACCGAGCACACGATAAATATGACTGACGGATTACCATTTCTACCTGGAAACACATACCAGAATCATGCGGTAAAGTAACTTTTCTTGACATTAATTCCATTGAAATGCTTTTATATATTTGGGTCATTATAATACGTAGCCCTGTTTGAGATGCAGTGGCTGGCTAGTCTAGAGGTCGATAATTATTATTCTTTTTTAATCTTGTACTCTACTCAGTTTAATACTTATAAAGTCATATTCTTGATGATTCCAATAATTTTATATTCTACTGAGATAAATAAAATAGAAATAAAACTTTATATTAGACTTTTAACATACATAACATAACGGCACACTGGGTCAGAAAGCACAGATGCTTGTTTGAGATTCATTTCCTCCTTCCTCTCCATGGTTAGTAGTAATCGTTGCCTTTTGATGGCGCATCAATTGCAGCTGACGCGGATTTAAGAATAATCTTCCATCACCCTGGGATTTTTTCCTTCCTAAGCTTTTACCAATACTCAGTTTTCCAAGGTGGTCACCCACATACTACTAACCGAGGTCGATGCAGCTTAACTTCGATAATTGACGCGCAACTAAACCAAGTGCGCTAATCCCGCCGTCCCTTTTAGCCCTTAGTTCACTAATGAAGCACTGTCTTATTATTTATTGTGCAGATTAAATCCAATTTCGTTACTTCTATCTTTACATCTTCTGAAATCCTTTTGTAATTTAAAGATTGGATTTTTTTCTCCCTTACCCTTTTAGTGCTTTAAAAAATGAATGTTAAAATGAAAATCACTATTATTGTAGAAGACACAATTTCACAGGGCACAGACATTAGGCTACAGAAATGGCTATGCTATGAAGAAGGCACCAACCTATGGCATCGGTGGTGACCTAATCAACTACAACCAGCTTTCAGAGAGTGAGCTAGATGAGCTGGCTGCCTATAACCCTGTTCTCACATATGGGCAGGTCAAAGCTGACGCTCCACCTCCATTTGTTCCTGCCTATGTTTCTCTGGATAAGAAGGTATAATATAAAAAAAATTATGTAATATTTTTCAGCTGATATTTTTTCAGCTGATATTTTTTTCAGCTGATGTGCTAAATTTAAATTATTGTATTAAACTACAAATAATCTGTAGATATTCCTTTAAGTCAGGGTTATTAGTTTTTTCCCTGTGTTGTGTCCGGAATGCTTTAAGAATAGACCAGCCGTGTAAATATGCACATGTTGTAGAAAGGCTATAATAAAAACAAAATCTAAACCAAAGTCAGAAAGGGCATTCGGTGTGGTGAGCACCTAGGCTCTAGAAGTTGCTACAGAAATTGAAACGAATGGATAGAATTGAAGGTCTAATCTTATCCTGACTGTAGGTAAACTGGGATTTAAGGGAAGATGATGATGATGATGATGATGATGATGTTTCTCTCTACTCAGGAATAACTAACTACTGTAAAAGTTAATTCAGAGAGAATTAATGTTTTAAAATTCTGCCAGCTAATGCTTCCTATAACTCTTTTCTGCTTTTAGAACTTGTCATTGTATGTTTGCTGCCTAGTGCAGTTTATAATAGAGAATGGAAAGCCAAATTAAAATTTATTAATCCTCAAATTGTTCACTAGTATGTGTATACAATTTTTCATATAGTAACAATTTTATATATGGATATATTTATTCGAATTTCTGTATTTTTCTGGGACACTATAGAACATATAGTCCAATATTAAACTCCCCTAATTATTACTAATTGTGTGTACCTTTATTCAGCTAATAACTTTAAAATTGGATCACATTATGATATATAATCATACTATTCATTAGTGACCATGATCTCTCTTCAGTGCACTGCCAAATGGCAGGTTCAAGGTACATATTTTTACTCAAAATCTGCTTTCTCGCACCATAAGAGCACTCCTTAGACCAATAAGTTAATCTCTTCACAAAGTCTATGCCTTATCCATACCTCATATAGCTCATAGCTTGGGAAAAGTATGGCTTCTAAGGTGGTTTCCCGTTGCCTTCATCAGTGACTGTGATAGTAACATTAGATTCTTGATTCAGATTCTCAAGTTCAAGGCCGTGTTGAAAGGCACTGTTCATGGACCATTGAGTGAAGATGAACCAGCCAGCATGGTTGACATCCTCTACCATCTGGTTGATGACACGATGCTCGTGGTGCTCAAAGCTGATATCAATGGGACAGCTCAGGGTGAGCATCTGGTACAGCTACAGCTGGTACAGCTAAAGTTACCGTCAGTTTCCTCACTCGAAAGCGATGTCAGTCATGGGCGGGCGGGCTCAGGTTTTGAACCCCGCACAATCTGATCCGCGGTCGAGTATCTTACCGACTTCGCCATCGGCTCCAACCGTCTAGTGTATCAATATACTGTAGAGTAGAGTTTATCTGATTGCACTTAGGCACTAAGTTAATTTTGCGAGGATGAAAATTTTGCAGATGATATCAAGTGCTTGATTATTGCTATACTCAAATAAATGTGTTACTACTTGAACTTGAAGGAAAGACTATATGTAGGAATTTGTACCTTAAGCTTGATTACATCTCGAGCACTGCATCACTGGATAAGCACTTATATGTAAGATCTACGGACAGGATGTCACAGGGTGCAGTGGGCATGCTTTAGTAGCTTTATTGACTCCTTTATTTAGTATTTATTAAATATGTTCACTTTATAAGCTGTCAATTTTCTGCATAAGCAAACTTCAAATTTCTACATCATTCAGTTATTTAATATTAGGAAAGCTGCTGAACAGACAGCGTATGCCGAAGAATGATGTCGGTGACGTGTACAACTGGCGAGATCTCAACATTGGAAGACACATAACTCTCTACGGGAGGGTATTCTTCATCTATGACTGCGACGGTTGGACCCGGGTTAGTGAAAACTAGCCTATCATCTTTAAATTCTTGTGTATTCTTCATAGAGCCACGAATATTGCCATAAATGTGACTTTTTTCATGCTACTTTATAATCTAAACTTTAATTTTAATACATGTATACTGACTTTAATGTTTTGCATATCTAAATGCATTTTTAATCTATTATCTCTAATGTTTAGTATATCTAGGTATATTTTTAATTTATTATCTTCATGTTTTGTATAATGATCAGGGTATACTTTCATCTATTATCTCTAATGTTTTGCATATCTAGGTATATTTGTATCTATTATCACCATGTTTTGTATACCTAGGTATACTGTTAATCTGTTATCTCATATATTTTGAATATCTAGGTACATTTTCAATTTATTATATCCAATGATTTACATATCTAGTTATATTTTTAATCTATTATCTCATATTATGGCTCATCTCACATATATTATCTCATACGGCTGGAGCCAGTGGCGATGTCGGTAAGACACTCTACCACGGATCAGTATGTGGGGGGTTCAAATCCTAGGTTCGCCAGTCACTGACATCGCTTTCGAGTGAGGAAACTGCCGTTAACATTGGCTTTACCTTTTTAGCTTTTATATGTTTTTGCATACTTAGGAATGGCTAACGAGCGAAGGCATCATCGTCAACGAGTCGATTCCTCTGCAGGACGAGAAATCAAGTAGTGGTAACTCGGTCAGCAGAGCCTCACTGCTGCCTGGAGGCAGGGCAGCTGCTGCAGCTGCTGATGGAGAGATGGACAAGAGAAGAAAGTTCCTCGAACTGGATCGCAAAGTCCTCAGATTTTACTGTGTATGGGATGACAGAGATGAGATGTTTGGAGATCTAAGAAAATTCATTTTACATGTGAGACGCCAATTTGTTTCATAATTATAATATGTACATTTTTGTACATGTAATATGTTCATTTGTTTTTCAAATTTAGAATAAATTGTGAGATTTTAATCACGACTAGCTTACATTTTACACGTGACACTTTAAATCATCTTAGAAACTCTTCTCTAGGTTTTTCTTAGTTTGGTTCTTATTTTGCTCTTGCAAATGTTTTCGTTTGGTTTAATCAATCTTGAAATTTTCAGAGAAGAGTGTAGGATTTTATATACCATGGACCTGCCAATAGGCAGTGCACTAAGAGAAAGAACTATATTGTAGTGTAAGGCACTAGCTGATTAATTAAAGAATCTTGTGCTATATTGCATAAAAAGAGCAAGTTTAACGTCTATTTGATTTGTTTTCGTCTGCTCCTCAGTACTACCTGGTGAACGATACAGTTGAAGTACGAGAGATTCACACACCCAATGATGGTCGTGACCCATTCCCAGTCCTCATCAGTCGTCAGCGGGTGCCCAAGAACCGCTACGATGTGGACGGAGCGTTTCCAGCCACTGTACTTGAGCTGACCGACCAAGAAATCAAGGAATATTTCAGTCCCAAGGATTTTGGGATTGGACGCACGGTACAGATCTACAACAGAAGATTCTTCCTGTACGACTGTGATGAATTCACTAAATCCTTCTACCGGAAGCACTTTGGAATCACGGATTTCACTCCGGCTACAGTGGACGCACGAGGTGGTCGCACCAGTCAGGTATCGCATAGTTCCATTAGTCTCACTCGTGCTTGCTTGTATGCTTGTTTTGTTGTTGTTTCAATAGTCGCACTAGTATACTATTATACTAGTATAGTTGACGTCCCTGACATCATCCCTGGATGAGGAAACGGATGTTAAGCCTTTTATTATTATTATTATTATAATACATCGATTCTTCTTACAAAACTCTACTGACAGCATTTAAGGCACAACAAAGCTACTGACCTCTAAAATATTATTATTAAAGTGTCTCTTATACTGAAATATTAAGGCTCAAAATGCACTAAGATCCAAACCAAGGTCAGAAATGGCATTCGGTTGCTGAGCGTGTAGACTCCAGAAATTACTACAAAATTTTTCTAAAACGTTTTGAAACGTTTCTATTCATCTCCCGACACTAGTTAGATTGAGGTAAGATTCAAAGGAAGATGATAATGATTAAAATATGAAGACTGCTAAACTCGGTCAGATTGGTGTTTTATTTTTAAATTAACTGTGACTCAGATTTATAGAGTACTTTCAGTCTCAAATCTTTACTATATTTTATTCACTGCTAATTTAATACTTTTTTAACTTTACATTACTGGTCGCCGGCCTTTGGATGCTAATCTACTTTAAACAATCATCAATGTCTACATTTTTGTTGCTTTAAAAATGTATATTTAATATAATTAATCTGCATTGCATTTATTTTATTAATTTTTCCCATGTCTTAAAGTTGTCCTTAGTTATATCACAGTTAATATCGACATTATTTTTAAAGTGATTGATTGATTGATATTGCAGACGGTTGCTGTAGACGATGCTGGAGATGATTTGGAGGTATAATTTTGTGGTTTTTCTTTTATGTGCAACTGCTATATAAACAATATATTCCCGTGTTGTGTCCGGGTTGTTTGAAGAATTTACCAACCGGTGACTGCACGTGTCATAGAAGGCGATTAAAACACTAAGATCTATACCAATGTCAGAAAGGGCATTCAGTTGGTTAGCGCCTAGTCTCCAGAAACTGCCACAAAACTTTAAACGAATAAAAAAAGTCTCAAATAGGGGATTGGCTGATGATATGATATGGGACAGAGAGGATTTGAGACGGTTTATTCGTATGCCGACCGGGGTTGAACTAGGATTCAAGAGAAGATGATGATGATGCTATATAAACAATATAGATTATCTACTTATTTGTGGTACATGCCTAAAATAGGTACTATGTGTGTTTTTGTGTGTTTGTGTGTTTATAGTATAGATACTATGAGTGTGTGTGATACTGTAGTCACATACACACACACACACATCATCATGATGATATGTGTGTATGTGACTACAGTATAGGTACTTTGTGTATTTATGCGTCTTTAGGTTTGCGATGTGAGTTTATGCATGTTTATGTGCATATATTATGTGTGTTGATGTTAATTTATGTGTCTGTAGGTATTATTTATGTTTTATGTGTTTAAGTGCGTATAGGTATTATGCTTGTTAATTTGTGTATGTGTTTACAGTATAGATACTGTGTGTGTTTATGTATGTTTATGTGTATTTATGCATGTTTAGGTGTATTTGTGTATGTTTATGTGTATTTATGCATGTTTAGGTGTATTTGTGTATGTTTATTTGTATTTATGTGTGTTTATGTGAGTTCATGTGTGTTTATGTGTCTACAGGGATCTGGAGGAGAGTGCACGATTCACTCATGCAGGACACTTCTTATTAAAAGATCAAAAACTACCGATGATGATGATGTGCTGCTGAGATACGAAGCTATTTACGTAAGTTTTTCTTACTTAGTTTTTTAGGCACTATACTAATTTTTTATATACATTGTAATTATGTATAAAGATTTAATGCTAAATCTTGAAAAATTGTAGCACATTATAATATGTGTGTATAACGTTGCAGTATTTAAAAGCTCTACAATGTAAATGTCATGCAGACATTAATAATGTGTAACTTCCGACCCTGTTAAGCATTATCTTGTTGTTCCCATTATATCACTTTCTAGACCAGCTAAGCTCTAATTATACATCTCGGTGGCATGTCGGTAAATGGCTCGACTGCGATCACCAAGTACTTGGTTCAAATTCGATACTTCCCATCACTGACATACTTTTGAGAAAGGAAACTTAAGTTGCAATGGGCTTTAGCGTTCAATCAAACACATTATTGATTTATTTAAATCTTTTATCCACACTGTTCGTTCTCTGACAACTAAAATAGCACTACAGGACACATTGTTGTTTTATTAATAACATTTTATATTTGAATGTTGTTGTCAGTAACTATGTTCTATCCGTCTACTGGAGGAACTGTGTTTGCTATATAGTGTTCACTAGATATTATGAACTCAGATTGTTGTATTATATTTTTAATTTACTGTGGCTTAGATTTATTGAGTACTTTCAGTCTCTAATCTATGGCATATTTTATTCGCTACAAGTTTAATACACTGCCAACTTTACAAAACATAATATAACAACACATTAGAGTGCTACAGTCATCAATGACAATATCGAACACTATTGAGATAAAATCAAGTCGGCGAGCAAGAAGAAGGTCTAAAAACGGTGCAAATTCCAAAATTCAGAAAATCAGTCCAAACACATTACATTTTTAGTCGCAGGCCTGTTCATGTAATTCTCCTTTAAACAATCATCAATGGTAGCGTTTTAGTTGCATTTTAGTTTATAATAATTATAATTAATATGCATTTCATTTATACCAAAGACTTGCTAACCACAGAATTCACACAGTTTTTACTATTTGTAATTTGTGTGCTCACAGGACTCCAACAAACCCCAGGATGCCGGCAGAAGATTTATCGTATCTCTCAGTGTCGCTGATAATATGATTTCCATCTACGAACCCCCGGTCAAGAACTCGGGAATTATAGGAGGAAAATTTCTTGAGAAGTCTAAGGTGGCTAAACCCGGAAGTCCTGCGGAAAAGCCAGAGTTCTACAGTCCCAGGGATTTCTATGTGGGAGCAGTGATTGATGTATATCGTCATAGGTTCATTATCACCAATGCCGATGCATTCGTTCTTAAATTCATGGAAGAAAATTCTCAACTATTTACCGGTACATATATTTCCCTACTTAGCACATCTTCAGATTCGAGTATATGTTCTAGAAATATATATTTTAGGGGTGTAAATTCTAGAAGTATATATTCTAGTACTATTTATCCAGTATATACTACTAGATCAGTCAGAATCTTTGATCATTATATAGCATGTACAGTTAACTGTACGTGATTCTTATATCATTATATAGCATGTACAGTTAACTGTACATGATTCTTATATCATTTTATAGTATGTACAGTTAACTTGAACGATGTAGATTTGTTTTGCAGATGATTCCCTGGAAAAAATGCGGGAAACAATTCAGGGTCGTCCATCGGCGGCTCTCAGGAAGTGTGCATCCATCTCCACTCCACCGATCAGGTTTGTGTGCATGCTTCAATTAATCAATCACTAAAATTATAACTTCCACTTTCTCTTATGAGAATGACACCATATATTCTATATATTTATCCGCAAACAGAATATCTAATAGTTCTTAGTGGGTTTCAACAAACCTTATCTATTTAGGACTTATAATTTATAACCAATCAATTTATTAGTAGTTGATTGACTATCCTTCGTGTTGATTGATTGTCAGAATGATAATAGATGATTTAGATGGTATTTGTTCAAGTAAAAAGTTGTTGAAAGTATTAGAAAGTCAAATCTCATTTTTTAAAAGATTTGTCGAACTATAAGTCATTAAGTCATTTTATCGACTCGTTGATTGAACGATAGCTTGCTCGATTGCATGATTGATTGAAAGATTTCCTGATAACATGATTGCGTGATTGATTGAAAGATTTCCTGATAACATGATTGCATGATTGATTGAAAGATTTCCTGATAGCATGATTGCATGATTGATTGAAAGATTTCCTGATAACATGACTGCATGATTGATTGCATGATTTATTGCATGACTGATTGCATGATTGCATGACTGACTGATTGATTGATTGCTTGTTGTCTTTGATTGAATAATTGCATTTATTAATGATTGATTTATTGATTCATTAATTGATTCACTGACTTACTTGCTGATTGATTGACATATTGTAGAGATGCAGAGGAGTTGGAGGCAGTGATCGAGCAGGTGAAGAGTCAGTTAAAGCGTCTAGACATCGTGGGGCACACCAGGAAGGATCAGGTCTTTCTTGGTGTAGAGATGAACAGGGCTGGCTACATCAGTAAGGAGAACATCAGAAACATGTGTCTGAGGCAGCAGCTGCCTGCTGATCCACACATAGTGGACGGGGTAAACCAATCCTAATTCTTATCTTTCACATACTACAATATTGCATCTTTCTGCGCTAGATTAATAACGTTTCCTCTCAATGGTCAAACACCTTTTCTTCACTGATAATCATATTATTCTTGCATACTTCACCTAACGCCTTTTTCACGCTGATGTCTTTTCAATGGGTTTGTTATTATGTTTGTTATTATGTTTGTTATTATATTTGTTATTATGTTTTTGTTAATATGTTTGTTGTTATGTTTGTTATTATGTTTAGTATTATGTTTGTTATTATGTTTTTTGTTATGTTTTTTACTATAGTTGTTACTATATTTATTATTATGTTATTGTAACTCTGAGGTAATTTGAGGTAATTTATGTCACTATTGTGGTGAATGTATGGTGATGTTACAGTTGGCGAGGAAGATAGGAAAGAACCCTGACAAGATCACGCTGGAAGAACTCAGAGCTTTCCTGGAGGAACCTTGAGCACCACGTCCAACTTAACCTGACTCATCTCGTCTTTATTCATCATAATTTTAACGAATGTTGGTTTCAAAATTTAGTATCGAAATTATAATCCTATTAATATTTTAAATGTCTTAGGACGTAACGATCTGTAAACTGTATTAGTAGACGTTAATCGTGTTTAAATAATTCAGAACACACTTTATGTTTGACTTCGCTATTGTACTGCAATAGCAAATGGCGCTCATAGAAAAGTACTCTACAGTGTTCTGTTAAATCACTGGCCCAAGGGATACATAATACAGATTCATAGTTGTTTGAATGCAGTACTCTGAATTTTAGGAATTTAATCCATCAAAATCTTATCTCATTGGAAATATATAGCTTTGGCCAAACAATAATTGTAGCCTTCAAAAGATGTCTTCTTTGATAATTGATTCGTTATTGACTTTCACGGTGTCTATATTATTTATTTTATTAATTTGTCTTTATTATTTAAGTTAATATAACTTTTTTTAACTTTTCTCTATACCTTTATTTTGTTAGAACAATAATCATGTTTCATATACACGTAGGATGTTACCACTAGCCTGTATTTTATCAAATTTCCAAGTTGAACGTCAATTTCCATGTACAAAAATTATTGAAATACGTGTCAAATGTCGTTTTATATTTTGCATGTGGTATGGATATTATGCAATAATTATATATGTAATTGTAGTATTATAATATTGTGACATTTATTTTCTCTTTTTAAATATATCTAGTTAAGTTATGAGTGCAAAGAAGGAATCGAGTATTATTTTCATATAGTTTATAATTTGCTATAATTAATATGCATTTTTTGTTTTTGATTGTGAAGATAACGGCAATTTTCAATAAAAATATTATTGTAGAAAATGTAAAGAATTTAGTCGAGGCTTTTCTGCTATTTTTTATTGCCTGTTTATAATTATTAAATAGTAATAAATATTAATTAACAATTATGTTGATCAGCCACACCTATTAATCAAATGTTAAATTAGTCTCTTCTCTCTAACTCATTTCAGTCAAGCTCTCTTTTACTAACTTTCCATTATCGTTATCTAATCTGTAAGTTTCTCTTCTCTCGGTTTAACTATTTTCTCTCGAATAGCATACTCTTTAACTCCCTTTCTCTCTCTCCCTCTCTCTTTCTCTCTCTTTCTCATTATTTCTCTCTCTTTCTCTCTCTCTCTCACTATCTTAGTCAATTAGTTTATCTGAAATTTAAATAATTAGAATAAAATACTAGGAGTATTGTATTTACGCCACTTTTGAATATGCTTATCGGTGGCAGGCTGGTCTAGATTTAACTTTAATTCCCCACTATCCATCTTTTTCGCCTGTCTGTCCGGTTGTTACACACACAACCCTAATGTTGTTGCTAATTCGTGCATTCTTTCAACATTAGTATAAAAATTTTGCGGCACACACGTGAGCGTAGGGAATATTTATTGTAGGCATTTGCGTGCGGAGTATAATTCCGAGAGATGGAGGGATGCTGAACAAACTTTGAGGAGTGGTGAAGGAGGTAGAGGGTATTAGATAGCTCACAGCATGGAAACATCTCAAGCCTAGCTACTGCTTTCTTCTCGTTTACAATAATTACTCCTATCGAGTCTTCAAACATCTAAGTTACATGACACATGATCGCTCTAGTTACTACACAATAAAATAGATTTAATAGTACACAGATATACGCATCATGGCACTTTAAAATCTATAGTAGAACATTAAAATCTACAATAAAACATTGAAATTAATATCGGCACTTAGCAGTATATAGAAGAACATAGAAGATTTGCAAACTATTACAGGGAATTGAGCTCAATTAAAGTTTTGTGAAATCTATAATAGAATATTAGACCTAAAATGCACATTTAAATCTCTCTCATAGTACCTTGAAATCCATTCAAGCTCACCAGAATCTATCATAGCACATTATAATCGAACCAGTGCAACTTAAGACAGTTTCAATGCATGTAAATATTCCCCAATGAGTTTATATGAGAGTTTTGGAATACAGCGGGATTTAACCTGCTCCTGTTTCACTACGGACTTCTCTCTTACCTCAGGGAGTCAAGCATTGAAAAGAAGTTGTTTGGAAGTGAGAAAGGTGTACTTGGTGACGGCCTTGTTGCCCTCAGACGTGCTTGTCGAACTCAATGAAACTAATATCTGAAGAAGAGACCTCAAAATGTACGTGTTTGTTCTATTCGTATTGCTGAACAGCTAAATAGACAAATAATTCTATTAATAATTTGTAGTAGCTACATGAGCCACCTAGGTGTCCCGCCAATTGACGGAATATACAGTAAGTTGGTCGAATTTGATCAGTGAGTTGAATACGTACAATTTGTATTATCTTAACCATACAGGCTATTATTTGCATTCCTTGGCAAACAATTGCACTGAAGTGCTTGCTAGTTGCTTTCTTCAGTGTAAATACCAGTCTGTTCTCGCAAGGTACTTGCAGATTATTGACAGATTCGTCTTCAAAGTTTCCTTTCCTTATGAATTACGTTTTCGTACATTACTTAATGAATAAAATTACATTACAAATGTTATGGCATAGGTGTTGAGTGTAGGCCTATTATCTAAGTAAGCGTAATCTTCGATTGTAATCATCAAATAACTTACAATATTTACATATTTGTAAAGTGCTGTTCTAGAGAAAATCTGAATGAAAGTCAGTAAAGGAAAAGATCAGATCCTCACTAAGATTTTCACATGAGCAGATCTATACCATTAAGTATGTTAGACTAGCATGGACTGAATTGATGACAGTACTGATACATTCGTTCCCGGATCTCTGTTGAAGCAAAACAATTTTTAATGCACTTGCATTGCAAGATTATGCGTCTATATCTTGTAATGTAAACATCAGGTTAATGCAAGCGTCACAGTCACTTTCCAGTAGAGATACATTTATCCGTTACTCTATACCGGATATGTAGTGTATGTATATCAATCTCCCCTGACCATTTTTGATCATTTGTGAATGGATCTGTAGTGATGTGTGCTGTGGGGACGTCCCTGACATCATCCCCCGAATGAGGAAACGGACCTTAAACCTTTGTAATAATAATAATAATTATTATTATTATTATTATTATTATTATTATTTACCTGTTTAATGGTCCAATTGGTAGCCCAATAGACTGATTTATAAACAGTGAGTCACAGATTCAGATCCGTGGCTTAGCTCGTAATATGGTTTGCAAATGAAGCATTCGTTAAGTTTATCTTTACAATTTTTGTAACGTTTGTAACGTGTTTACTGCAATGCATGTCAACACGTTTAGAATTTAAATTTGTACTTATTAATTAGTGTAATTAATCAGTGCAATGGAAAGCAAGCCAGCTTGCAATAAATCGATGATACATAATTGATCAATTTCAAAAATCGTTATTTCATATCATATTTAATTAGATTCAATTAGATTATTTATGCGACGAATCAACCTGTTTCCAGTATTCACCACTGTAGACGTCTTTGAATTCAACACAAGAGAAAATCAATCTCTCATTGTTCTTAATAGATAGGAAGTACTAATTCTCTATATTTAGAGCAACATTTTTTAAAACAATAGGCACTGCGGCAGTTAATCTATTTGAACACTGTCAAAACGGCTACAATTTATCTTCTTAATTTCTGAATTATTATGAACAATTTTCCGCGGCTGTTCTACCTCTGTTAAGCCGATGCTTTTATTGGTTTAAAGATTTTATATTTGTGGTTGTTTCAAATTTCCGAAGTAAAATTTTTCAGTTCTATCTCACTGTAACATGCGAAGATACCCTAGCTGATATTATAACGTACAGCAAGTCTTTAGTTCACTATTTTTAGCTCAACTAAATATTAATCACTAGATCAATCAGTCAACCAATCAATGAGTCGGTCAATTAATCAGTCAATAATTTAGTTGTTCAACCAATCGATAAATCAATTACTAAGCCAGTCAATTAATCAAGCAGTTAGTCATTTTGCTAAACAACAACACAAGAAGCATAATGATACTTTGAATACAAATAATTGATTAATTTAATAAAATTTATTATGTTTGTATAATTACAGTTTTTGCGTAATTTGATCTAAATGATCAACAGCAGCTTTGGATTGGTATAAATTCTCAAGTTTCCATAACTCAGTAGTAATGGCTGGTATAGACCAGCTGCAGCAGCAGCTTGTATAGCAATTGCTGCAGCAGCTTGTATAGCAGCTGCTGCAGCAGCTTGTATAGCAGCTGCTGCAGCCTGAGATCCAAACAGTTACTTGTAATGTATGGTGAATACCGGAAGTCAAGCCGATCAGCTGATCATATATCAATCAGTCGCTTTGTTCTATCTTCGGACTCTGAGCTATCCCACATTCTCTCTCTCTCTCTCTCCTCTCTCTCACTCTATCTCTCTCACTCTCTAACTCTCTCTCTCTGTCTCTCTCACTCTCTGTCACTCACTCTCTCAATCTCTCTCTCTCTCTCCTCTCTCTCACTCACTCTCTCACTCTCTCTTTTTCTCTCTACTTCAGACTACTCGATTATGTTCAATAACATTCTATCTGCTTTTTCTCGCAATCTCTTTATTTATTGCCTCCAGTTTTTGCTCTTTCCCATTGTCATCAGCATATACTGGGTTGAGTTGTAGCACTATCGACTAATTGTCGGACTGCAGATCAGTAGTTGTAGGGTTGAAATAAAGTACCCTCTCTTCTAATGAAAGGAATCTTATGTAAATTCGGCTTTATCACTTACTAAACCTGGTCTCAATTCGTTTTATTGAACTTTTCCATTTACTGAGAGAGCTCCACAGCTCGTAGTCAACAGGAAATGGTTTATTTTCGTGTTAAATTTGTTTACACAATAGAATTATATAAATTACTCTAAACTGGGCGCTTGAGTGTTGCAAGTCGATCTGATAAACTCTTTCGAAAGAGCACACACGTCACGGGCTAAACAGTGCAACAATATCGCTTGTCCGTTAGACTCCAACTATGGCACTAAAGATCTTGGATTGTAATTGTGTTTTATCAGTTGTTTTGAAGAAGTGCGTTGATTAACTAAGCTCTAAATTCTAAGTTGAAGTTTTGAAATGCAATTCAATGTAGTTATTGTTAATAAATTTTTAAATTGACCTGCATGTAATTAAAATCATTTCTGAAGTTGAAGCCAATTGTCACCACATGAATTTCAGATAGTCAGATGAAGTAAACGGTTAGGTTACCAAAAACTGAATAGAGCTCAAAAGTGTTAGCATGTTAGCTATGTAATTCTACCGTTTCCTAACAGAAATATTTCTCATATGCTCTTCAGAAGTGTATCTATATTCATTGAGTCATTAGTAATATACTATTGCTATACAGTAATATTAATTTGTGTGATATTACTGTCTGTTAGAGTTTTACATGTATTTTACTTTAATTTCCTCGAATATAAATTACTGTATTATTGTATGGGGTACGAACCCAAAACTTATATGAATAAAGTTGTTCTGCAAAACTTGCAGTTAGTATATTAGATAAAACTGCTCACTGTATAATTGTCACAAAGATTCTACCTTCAGAAAATTTGCTATGCTAAAAATACATGATATATGCTACTACTCTTGTATCCTTTTGTGCTTAAATATAAATTCAATACGTTACATGCAATTTGTAGCTCAATATTGCCCATATAATGGGAAACCTACTTAACCTATAACTTATAACTTTTAATTTTATTTACACATTAGAAAATCTTGACATGGCAACGATAAGAGTAACCCTAGTTAAGCTGAAAGACAAACAGCGGAGTCTAAGAACTCCAGGATGTGCATTGTGCAGATGAATGCAGGATTGGGAGAGGCCATATATCAGCATGGATCCTTGCCAGTGTTCAGCAAACACAGGCGTCTCACTTTCATCTTCAACAAATATGACCAATATCCAATATTAAATATTCTATTTACAAAATATATTACAAACAGATGATATACATCTTAATTAATGCTAATACACATTTCAGCTCATGAAAAACATTTTGTTATTATTTGATTAAAAATTCATTAGCGTTAGTTGATCCGTCGGCAGGTTAACGTAGGTATTATTGCGTTGTTTACATTATTATGGAAATTACTAGAATCCGGATGAAGCGTATTCAGCGAGAATGAGAGGGGAGTTAATAGTGTGTAATGGCTGATGCAGAACTTCTTGGCCTGTGCGGTAATACAGCTTACTTATCTTCTTAGCTAGGCAGCGAGAACAGTGAAATAAAACAAACTAGACTGTTGAATGCTCAGTTGAAGCCTAATTAGTGCAACTCTGTTTACTCACTTTTCCATTGATTATGCAAAACACAATCTGTGTCAGCTTATGATTTGTGCCTTTTGAAGACTAATACAAGATGGCTCAAGAGTTCTTGATTGCTAAAGCGATAAATAAGTAATTTGGCCTCAATTGTCGTCTACGCTGCTAAAATCTTCTGCTTTCAGACTTTGAATGGACGCACTTTAACGGAATAAGAAACAGAATTACGTCTACAGAACTGTGCTTCAGGAAGTGCAATTCTTTGAATCTATTTCTCTGACAACTTCTAGTTTATGAAGTCTCTATTACTCAGAACTAGAAAAGTAGAAAAATTATAACACCTGTGTCAGTGCTGACGTTTGAAGTTATTATATATACAGTATTATATATATATATATATATATATATATATATATATATATATATATATATATATATATATATATATATATATACTGTATACGACTGAATAGCGTGGAGTGAGCCCAAAGCTGGATAAATACAGATCTTCCAGTCTTTATATGATCCACGCTGAGAGCAGCAGCTGAGGCGGTATTTGCAGCAGCTGCGTGAGAAGTGTACACAGCTGGCATGTAGCTCAAGATTACTTGATCACTCCATGATAAGACTTCTACTTCACTACATCTTCTTCAATACTTTATCTTTCCAGGTATGTACCACTTTCTCCCACTACCTCTCTCTGTAAATCTCTCTCTTCTATGCAAATGCTTTGACCAATCTAGGCGTAGGTTATCATGGTTTCCTGTAAAATTTTATAAGGGTAAAAATGAGTGTGAACGCGCCGATATGACATTCCAGGATACAGGGAAAAGTATATGTAGCGTTTTGCATGGCGCATTTCGAATATCCCACTGGACTTCCTTTGAGAGTTGGCAGTAGATTTTTGGGTCCCACTGAAATATATAGCGAGCTAAAACCTACGGCTGTAGTTTTGATTAATTCTATTTCTTGCGACTCGTAGTACCTTGTAGTATGCGTATATCATGTGATACTGTGCGCTTGTAGCTCTCTCTCTCTATCCCTCTCTATCTATCTATCTCTCTATCTATCTCTCTCTTAGTGCATTTCCTACTGGCAGTTCCATGGTGTATAACGCCTCCACTCTTAGCTTGTAACTATACCACTATTATTGGTGTGAAAAATATATCTTAGTTTATAAAATATCGCAAGAAAAACTATTTGAACATTCTACTTTTTTATTTATGCTTTATAGATAGTATCCCAATAGTTGTTTCTAGCTTGTAGATTGCGAAAAGGATTCAATCTGATTTGTTGAGATTGTTAAGCAAGAAAGAAACTATGAGAATGCCATCCAATATATCTGACTATTTAGTTTTAATACTCTATTTTGAAATTCTGTAAAATAATAAAAGCAGGAGGCCATTAATTCGAATCTCAGCTGGGCCTCTCTGTCTCTGAAAGTATCATGTAGCCTACTGCAGTCAAATAACATACAATTTGTTAGTAGGCTTCTAGAATTATCCTCCTGTCTTATAGCAAATGCAATTAACTATATTTTAATAGTAGAAGTTATGTTAATGACACGTTTATTTATATTATAGTTAAAAATATGTACCATTTCATTGCATGAAGTTCAAAGGACCTAAAATATTCTTGGGATATAGTAACAATTTTGAAAAGTGTTGTTAATGTCTTATAGAGCGTGCCGATAATTATAATAACTTTCAGTAGAAAACAGAATTCTGCTCCATGTAGCAATCAATGTAGCAATCCATCAATCAATCAATCAATCAGCAATCAATGTAGCAATCCATGTAGCAATCAATGAACCAACAAAACAAATAGTCAATCAACATTTATACAGGCCACCTATCCAAAGACAATGTCAGGGATGTAAAGGTTTTTTGACAGTTCCCCTTTTAAACATAACATAACATAACAACAATTAGAATGCTATTGCCCTCCATGAAAACATCGAGCACTATTGAGACAAATCCAAGCCGATGAGCAAAGAGAATGTTCAAAACGGTGCAAAGTGGAAAGTCAGAAACCAGTCCAAAGGTTAATGGACGGCAAAAAAATTTCGCTGCGTCGCTGATGTCAGGACCATTATTACTAGGGGGTCGGGACGACCTGTCTCTACTTTTCATTCTAGATCTCCTCAAGATGTTTAGAAAAAATCATCTGTACACAGTGTGGCAGTTCACTGAGACAATGAGTTCAAATTTAGTACACAATGTCATGGAATGATAAAACTAAAGCTAAGATACTGTTCAGTATTATACGACAACTAATGGAGACTCTGATAGCTCGCTGCGTGTAGTGTTGATAACCGATGTGTTGTTCTCTTGCAGGTTTTTTACATTTCTCATCTGTGAAAGATGTCGTCTGATGAAGAAGATGATCGCAGGTAAATAAATGAATAATTATAAGAATTAAATAACAATAGTAATAATAAACAATAAATTGGCCTTAATACTAATTTTAGCATCGTGGAATGGTGGTAAAAATTACAAACTAGTCAGAATAATTTAGAACTAAAGCTTCGCTTGCAAGAATGTGCAATTAGGCATCCTAACTGATGGCTGGGTTGATAGCACACTAATCGTCTGCTAAGCTAAGACTCCATGTTCGAGACTCACCTATTCCAATTCTTGGCAGTACACTCGGATACTGAAGCTGGCGTTATACTTAGCTTTGTAACTTTTTAAAAACTTTTTACGCTTTACGCTGGCAAAAAACAAGTAAAGTGTTGAGGATTCAGCGTTTGGTTTCTCACCCGAAGGAGTCATCAGGGACGGCTCCAGCGGACCCTGCAGCTGCAGAAAACCTTTTAAGGTTTATGAAGATGACGATGATTATCATAATGATGATTATCATTATGATGATTATCATTATGATGATTATCATTATGATGATTATCATTATGATGATTATCATTATGATGATTATCATAATGATGATTATCATCATTATGATGATTATCATTATGATGATTATCATTATGATGATTATCATTATGATGATTATCATTATGATGATTATCATTATGATGATTATCATTATGATGATTATCATTATGATGATTATCATTATGATGATTATCATTATGATGATTATTATGATCATGATCTGATATTAATGATCATGACGATCATACGGCCATCATGTTAATCATCATGGTCATCAATATCATCATTATGATGAGGATGTTCATGATGATAATGATCCTGATGACGATGATGATGATTGTGATAATGATTATGATTACGATGATTATGATAATGATGATGATATGAGTATGATGATCATGATGGTGCAAGCGCATACTTGAGGTAATAGTAATACTGTTAAACATGGGCTATGTATCCACTTGAATTCCACACTGGCGCAGCTCTTGTATAACCAGCCGGCCTTTCATCGGTTATTGTTCAACAAACATTCGCACGCGAAAGAATTCCACACATAGGCACGCATGCACAAGCACTCCAATACATCACAGTGTATCGATTTAGTAAGTTTTTAAATGGAAAAGCGAGCGAAACTTAGCCATAGACATTTTGCTTCAGGATTCTAACTTCTGATTGATACTCAGAATCTAAATCGATCGAAACCGCTGTGTCGAACACAAAATTACATTAAAAGAAAGTAAGCTAGTAAGTGAAGCAGTCAGACACGCTACAGTCTTCTCATTCTTCACTGAAACATTTCGCATCATCCCTTGCTCTTCTGTATTCCACTCAAAGCTTTCCAGGCGGAGTTTTAGCAGCTGTGCGGAGTAATTAGCATTGTAATACTGCAGCTCGGGCAGTCATTTCTATCACTATTACCGCTTTCGAGTGAGGAAACTGACGTTAACACTAGCTTTACCAGCTTTTTTATACCGCTGCTATCATCTCTTTCACACGTGTTTCTCTTTAGAAACTCTTTCAGTTATACAAGTGAGTGTACATGTAGATGCGCTTCGTTAAATACATGTCCAACATTTACAAGCACTAAAAGGATGAGGATTTAGATATCCTAGAAGGATAAGTCAATTTTTACGACTTGTCCCTGGCTAACTTCTGCTGTCTCGATCCCAAGGGATATTTTTCATTGTAAAGAAGATCTTTACCTTTCAAATCTGTGCTATGATCAATTTTAAGTAGCTCTCCAATTATGACATTTGCTTCTTTCTTCACCGTCGTATTGAGGGCTGAATTTAATTTGATCCAGCCAATACAGCATTTACAACTAGTAATCTAGTACAGATAGTACAGCTAGTACAACTAGCACAACTAGTAATCTAGTACAGCTAGTACAACTAGTACAGCTAGCACAGCTAGTACAGCAAGTAAATCTAGTACAGCTAGTACAACTGAATTGATGTTCAACTACTGAAGCTTGTTACTGAACTAATTTCTGTTACAGTTTGTGCGCAGGAGCTGTAGCTTATACTGGATAATTTTATAATGCTAGAGATCTTTATTAGCGATGCTGATACGATGTGATAGCAATATGGTAATAATTTTAAAATAGCCTCGATCTATAGGTAAATATGCCATTGTAATTGTACTCCCCAACCCAATCTCTGGAAAGGTTTCTTCAGTTAAATTGATCTTAGTCACTCTTGCGTATACATGTAGGCCTACACACACATACACAAACACGCATACACACACACAGGTGCACATTCATGTAAACACGCACACAGACGCACGCACACATATGTACGCACACAGGCGCACGTCAAAGAACAGAGATATATAGACCGACCCGATGGTGAGTTAATTGGCAAATGAGCCGATTCATGAAACATAAGCATGCGCAGATGTGCACATATTTTAATCTGTTTTCTGCTCTTCACATACACACACACATACACTCACACACATGCGCAAACACGCACTCACAAACACGCACAAACACGAACACACTAACAAGCACACACACAAACAAGAACACACAGGAAGTATCTTTCAGTCTCAGAAAACATGCATTAGTTTCTATAACCATACACTCCTCTCTATGTAAGCTTATCTTTGATACGCCTATGCTTAAACAAGTAGAACATCTAAACTCTACGAGCTTCGTTGACTCCTCATCTGAGTACAGCGTACATGTACAATGTTATCTGAAGGCTTAAACAATGTAGGATACGTGTTCATGTTTGATATCAATATGTGATTAAAATTAATTATTGTTAATGATGACTATAATAATAATAATTTTTTATTGCTATTCCTCTTACAACTATTAACATCATTGCTACTATTACTACAGTTGCTACTTAAGTGCTACTAACTAACAGTAGCATGATTCATTAGCTTTAAGTCACTATGTGAAATCGATTACATCTCAGGTCTTAATTAAATGTCTTATTTTGTTCAGTGATTCAGAACCGGAACAGTAAGTATATAGATGTGCATGGTAAAGTCGTTTATCTGTCATAATCTAGTAGATCATTGACATGAATAACTACATGACTACTGATATTACTACTGACATGAAATGACTAATTACACGACTGACTACTGACACGATATTACAAAATACATGACTAATTACATGACTACTGATATTACTACTGACATGAAATTACTACTTACACGACTACTGATATGACTACTGACATGAGATGACTAATTATATGACTAATTACATGACTAATGACATGACTACTGACATGACATGACTAATTACATGATTACTGACATCAGTGACATGACTACTGACATGATTTGATTAAATACCTGATTTCTGATATGACTTCTGACATTACATGACTAAATACATGACTACTTATATGACATGACTAAATGTTTAACCTATATTAATTTTCTATAGTCGGTGTCGCCCTTACCAATAATATAATTCTGTGCATCTAATTTCTCGGTAATTTCCCGTTTCGGGAAATTTGTATTCTCTTGAGTATTAATTGGCTGAAAATAGGGTAAATTAAATCTTGATGGATTAGAGTTGAGGACGTGTGGGTGGGAGATTTAAATGATGGCGAGATCCTGAGCTATAAAGAAATCCGTATCCTTAATATTAAAGATAACTTAAATGATTTATTAGAAGTGGATGTAGTTTGAATGATTGCAAGACCGCAGCAACGGCTACTTATATGTGTTTGAAAATCATGGTAATTTGGAAAGATTTACTGTCCCAAGGTAGAGGTCATGATGTAGAGTCCTGCTATACAGGAGCATTCATATCATAGCGTAGAGTAAATAACTGCATTGCATGGACTAGTTTATGTTCAGTAGTAAAGCATAAACGTAAATATTGAGACTTAAATTGTGCATATAAGATTATAGATGATGCATGTCATGCTTACAGTAAATTAAGCGTCTACTCTAACTCAGGTAGAATACAACAAATCTTTATGCCTCTTGCTGTTGAACATTATTATATTTTACTATCTTCCTACATTATATTTGTTTAAGATTACTTATGGTATTGTATATCACGTAGGATTACTAACTACTTTACTAATACTAGAAATAAGGCGCTGTTTTCGAATAAGTAGTATTTGTTTTAACTCTATTTGTAATCTTTCATTAGTATTCAAAGTAGTCTAACCCCAGCGACACAGCATACTTAATAATTATTAATAATTTTAAATAATTATTAATAATCTATATCATTTCAATTTTAGCCTACATCTTCAATCCAAGCTCAGTTCGAAGCATTGCTAGGAATATCTAATTTAAATCAATTTAATAAAGTTATTATAATAATTTAGATTTAGTCTAACCAATGCAGCCAAACCATCGGCAACTTAGCTCTATATTTTCAAAAGTTAAATGAAAATTGTGAAAAAGAGTGTAAACGTAAACTCAACCGTATGCGAAACCAATTGAACTAATAGTTAATAAATAATGAAAACTAAAAAATATTTATTACACTATTATTAGTATAGTACAAGGTATTATCTACTTCAGTCATTTCCCAAATAGTCAGTTAAGTGAAATAGCCGAGAGAGATCGGAGTAACTGTAAGTTAGCAACAAAGTATGTCAATAAACTGGTATTTGGATACAATGAATAAATTAATACTAAATACTAGTAAGGATAACAATTGCAAGAAAGTTTTGAGAGAAAAGCTAATGAAAGACGGCTCGAGAGAGTGAGAGAGAAAGAGAGAGAGAGAGAAAGAGAGAAAGAAAGAATGAGAGAGAGAAAGAGAAATTGATAGCAAGAGAGAATAAGAGAGAGAGAAGAGAGAGAGAGAAGAGAGAGAGAAAGAGAGAGAGAGAGAAAAAGAGAGAGTAAGAGAGAGAGAGAGAGAGCAAGAAAGAGTGAGAAAAAGGGTGCGAGAGAGTGAGTAAGAGAGAGAGAGAGAGATAGAGAGAGTCGACCAGCTGATTGGAATAATGAAATGATAAGAAACTGAAAATAAAGGATAAACTGGAATAAAGACTCATAAGGGTCTAGTATAAGTAAAAATATAAAAGTAAAGGTAAGAGAGATAAAGAGAAAAATTAAAGGAAAGATATATTAAGACAGACAAGCAGAGACAGGGAGAGAGAGATATTAGAAAGAGGCGAATGAGAGAAACAGACAGATAGCAGGAAGGTAGAGAAGCTCAACTGAAGAAATCACGGAGTTATATGAAACTTTTGCCGGGATGATTTATGGATAGTGAGTATGATGTGGCGTGGTTGGTCTACCGCTGCTTCTGTTACTTTCTGCTCTCAGAGTCTAAAAACAAAAGGTGAGATCGAGAGGCTGAGAAAGAAAATAAATCTGCCGAGAAAACTCGCAACAAACAAAAATAAAACATTCAGTGCGATCCTGTTAGTACCACATACTGTATGTGTCTGACAATGTCTGCGCCTGTGCCTGACACTGTCTGCGCCTGTGCCTGACACTGTCTGCGCCTGTGTCTGACACTGTCTGTGTCTGTGTCTGACATTGCCTGTGTCTGACACTGTCTGTGTCTGACACGGTCTATGTCTGACACGGTCTGCGCCTGTGTCTGACACTGTCTGCGCCCGTTTCTGACATTGTCTGCGTCTGTGTCTGACACTGTCTGCGCCTGTGTCTGACACTGTCTGCGCCTGTGTCTGGCACTGTCTGCGCCTGTGTCTGAAATTGTCTGTGCCTGTGTCTGACACTGTATTTGTCTGACACTGTCTGCTCCTGTGTCTTATACTGTCTGTGTCTGTGTCTGACACTGCCTGCGTTTGACACTGTCTGCGCCTGTGCCTGGCCCTGTCTGTGTCTGACATTGTCTGCGCATATGTCTGACAGTGTCTGCATGTGTGTCTGACACTGTTTGTGTATGTGTCTGCCACTGTCTGTGTCTAACTCTCTAGGCAAGACGTATGCACACATACAGACAGAGAGCTGCTGCGCTCAATTTTATTCGATGTACATGTACATGATAGAAAATTTCATTAATTTTATGTATTTCTGATTTAATTTGTAATTAACCCATTTGTTATTAATATTTATTTTTATGCTCTAGAAAAATATGAAAATAGGAAAGCGAAGATAGAGAGAGAGAACGAACTAAAGAAACAGATAGAAATGAGAGAGAGAGAAATAGAAAC
The DNA here is from genome assembly GCA_905160935.1 of Enchytraeus crypticus. Lineage (NCBI taxonomy): Eukaryota > Metazoa > Annelida > Clitellata > Enchytraeida > Enchytraeidae > Enchytraeus > Enchytraeus crypticus. The sequence continues at coordinate 587,059 of CAJHZI010000513.1, forward strand.
AAAGAGAGAGAGAGAGAGAGAGAGAGGCAGGCAGAAACAGAGAGACATATAGGCTATAGAGTTGGAAGAGTGAGCCAGACAATATAGAACATTTTGCAAGTATTTACATTGCTCTGTTGATGTCTATAACTGTAGCCTCCACAGAAATCTCTTATACTATGGATAGATAGGTATGTTAGATGATTTAAAGATCCACTCATATGTAGACATGAAGAGGAAAGCGGATGATAGAGAAGAGTGGAGGCGTTCTATATCATGGACTTGCCAGTAAGCAGTGCACTAAGAGAAAGAGAGAGAGAGAAAAGATATACAACAGAAGGTTGACTGCTGATGTTGCAGAAATAATACGAATAATGCAACCGATTTACAGCTACCCAAACCAAGCAGTGGAGAAAATAGAAATTAGTTGTCATTACAATTTAATATAGCTAATTATATCATTTATACAGAAAATATCTTTTCTGAAATTATTTTAGTTTTGATTTGGATTTCTAGTGCGCACTAAAAATTATTTAACTTTTCGACTCATAGTGTTTGCAGCCAGCGAACCTCAAAGAAAAATAGTTACTAGTTAATACTATAGCTTCAGATTCGCTGCCTGTTGTGCTATTATTTTACTATTGCTGTGAAGACGATGTTACAGAGTTAGGTTTGATTAATCCGTTGCTGTTATTCTTGCAGATCTGAAGAGCCCACCGAGGCGGAATTGGCTCTGAAGGTATGATCACTTTTGTGCAAACCTTCAATAATTTCTTAGTAATGTTCACTGCAGTAAAGTTTTATAGTTTAAATAACTGAAATATTACTTTAGAGGAGTAAGATAGCCACAAAGTCTATCGGGATATTTGTCCTCGATGTTGTCGCGGAATAAAATGATTGAAACGCTCTAATTTCTTGTTTTTTACTGCGGCCAATTGTAGAAGAAAAATTAGACCAGAAAAATTAGACCAGAAAAATTAGACAAGCCTCCATATTGTCACCAACTCCAAAAGTTCTAAAAACCCATCTCTTCCCGCCATAGGTCTAAATTTTGACCCGCTTGCCTCGGATCTTGGACTTGCACTGTTTTGATATCGCTTTCTCTTGTGGTCTCTGTGTACTCAGTCGTTATCGTGTGGTGCTTTGGCGACTGTTTGTGTAGAGTCTGCCAGAGACGTCATTGACATTGCCTTATGGCGAGGAACCAGACGTTAACTTCTTATTGATTGATTGATTGATTGATTGATTGATTGATTGATAGACGTGTCATAGATGAATTGAGTATTTGTTACAGCCTGGTGTATAAACGAGGATAAGCCCTGGCCAATCATATGATTTCGATGTAGTCATGGACGACGATAGCAATATTGTAATTTGTTGTTGATGCCAGTCTCTATGTATATGTAAGATATTTGACCGACCGCGGATCAGTATGTGCGAGGTTCAAATCCTGGGCTCTCCCGCCGCTGACATCTCTTTCGAGTGAGGAAATTGACGTTTACATTAGCTTTTTTATATTTGTGCTTGTAGAAGCGAAGGGAAGCTCAGAAGCCGGCGGGGTCACATGGTCTCGATGACGCTGCTAAGGAACTTCTACAGTCCAACAAAGAGGAACGGCAACGAATGGAGGATGAGATCTCCGAACTCAGGCAGCGTAACGTCTGTGTCAGATCTCTCTCTCTCTCTCTCTCTCTCTCTCTCTTAATGCACTGCCTACTGGCAGCTTCAGGGGTCCATGATATATAACGTATCCACTCTTCTCTGTCTTCCGTTTTCCTCTGCATGTCCGCATACGAATTGATCTTTAAATCATCTAATATTCCTAATCTCGGTCTACCTCTGCTTCTCTTTCCTTTTACTTTAATTCTACCTTAATTCTATTACTTCCTTTAGTAAACTATCTCCCCTTAGAATGTATCCTATCCAATTCTTCTTCATATCTCTTACAGCACTTATCGACTGTCTATCTGTCCCCACTCTCTTCACGACTTTCTCATTTGTAACTTTTTAGGTATAGCTAATACTTTCCATTTTTCTCCATATTCACATTTCAAGGATCCTAATTTTTCTGACATCTACGTTCCGTAATGTTCACGTTTCATATCCATGTTATTACATGGATGATTCATACCAAAGTTTTAGAATCAGACGCTAGACGTTAATTCTCAAAGTATGCTACTTGTCAATTCTCAATGTTGTATCTAAGCTGGATGTTAATTCACTGTGGCTAGTTGTTATGCATATATCTGCGTCATAAAGCACGTGACTATTGTTCACTAGACATGCAATTTTTAAGCGAAATAGGTGACACACATAAAAGTATTTTTCTCTTGACTGATCTTAGTCAATATAAAATGATAAAACAATGCAAAATAAAAGTATGTCCTTTTACAAATTAGCTTGCAAGTTAGATTTAGAATATGCTGAATTTGAAAATGCATTCGTTGTCTCGGTTTTGCGTTTTGTGATCAATACCTGCTTAAACTATATGCTTGCTATTGTCAATTGAACGCCTATTTGTTGGACTCATTGATTTACTAATGCATGAGTTGATTGATTGATTGATTGTTTAGATTAATTAATTGATGCCTTGATTAATTGATTGCTTGAATGAATGATTGACCTATTATTTAATTGATTGATTGAATGATTGATTGATTGTTTGATTTATTGATTGATTGATTGAAGGAGCGGCGTAAGAAGGAGAGAGAGATAGAAGAGAAGAGATTGGCAGCAGAGAGAGTGGCGGAAGAAGAGAGGCGTAAAGCTGCTGAGGTGAGATAACTCAAATACTATCTTGCAGGTCAGAAATTCTTAAAATACGACAACAGCCGAGATTTGTATGTCATAATACCGTAGGGGTAGCGTCATGAAGTTTTAAATGACAGATCTTGAGGTGAATTGAACCTTCGTGGGTTCGAAAATCTCGGACATTCACTGGACTGGCTACACGGAAAATGGAATAAATTGCCTAACGGTTTAAACATGTGGTATTAAAAAGTGATAGATATCACACAGTTGATCATTTCACTATAATGCGTGTTTACTTTTAAATCAACATCAAGTCAAAAATGGTTAACGTCCGAATTATCGCCTGTAATATAGAATCTAAGACAACTTATAGAGCGCAGGTTACACCGTGTAGTCCACTCAGCAATGGCTAGGCGCTCAAATGTATGGAACGTAAAAAATATCCCAAACGAAGCCAGTCCATTTAGTCATGAAATTATCGATTGCATTGAACAATCAAAACTTCAATAATGCATTTATATAAACTTATTATTTATGTAACATAATATTACGTCACTAAAATGACGTTAATTTTAAAGGTTTTTGCCTCAGTTGTTCGCTCCTGTTCTGTTTTTGTATTGTGATTATTTACATTTAATGGGATAACAAATAGTGCCCTACTGCTGTCTTCAAATAAACTCCAATAAATAGTGCCCTACTACCTGTAAACTCCAACAAATAGTGCCCTACTACCAGTAAACTCCAACAAATATGCCCTACTACAAGTAAACTCTAACAACTAGTACCCTACTACTAGGATATTCTTACGCAATTTGATGCCATTTTCAATTTGCACTCAATACTTTTCTAGAATGGAGCTCATTAAAAAACCTAGACTTAAAATAATATTCTCAGGTCAATCAGGGGCTATTTAGGGTAATAAAAAATTGATATTTGAATGATACCATTCGGAAGCTCTCTTTTATTATATAGTGCTAAATACCGCAAGCCTACGACTATACAAAACCGATAGGCTAAGCCGGCAGCACATTGGTTAATTTAAAACCCTAATTTAATATAAGTTATCGGTTATTGGTTACTAAATTATATTATTAATATTAAATATTATAGTTATCGGTTAACTCATGCCCTTGTAACCTTAAAGCCTTATCATTAACGTGTGCAGGAGGATAAGAAAAGAAAGAAGGAGGAGGAAGAAGAAAAGAAGAGAAGGGAGAGAGCGCAGAGGATGGCAGAGTTCGACAAGATGAAGAATCCTGGCAACAAGCCAAACTTTGTCATCTCTAAGCGCGCCTCAGAGGGTAACGATGAGGAGGTGAGAGAAAATCAAATCAATGCATTTAGAGTTGTCTCCTTCATTGAGCGCTATACTATTAGAACTGACAACTCTTAGAACTATACTATTATTTGAACTATGAGTACTATGCTATCAGAACTATACTATTAGAACTATGATTAGAACTGACAACTATTAGAACTATACTATTAAAATTGAGAACTATTAGAACTATACTATTAGAACTATGAGAACTATGCTATTAGAACTATACTATTAGAACTATCTATGCTATTAGAACTATACTATTAGAACTATGATTAGAACTATGAGAACTATTAGTACTATACTATACTATTAGAACCATACTATTAGAACGCAATACTATTAGCTATACTATTAGAATTTAGCGCTATACTGTAGAACTATAGAGCTACGTTCAACGTCTCTTTCAGTATCACTAGCGATACTGTTAGAGACGGTCCGGCTGGGATTCGAAACGATAGTCTCCTGCTTCGTAGGCAAGCGTGTTGTCCATTCGATCATCCAACCGGTGCCGGTATTGTGAAGAGTTGTAAAGGTCACTGGGATCTGTTTTAAATTTCTCATCTATAACTCTGAGATGATTTTTTCTACAAATGTCGTTTCTAAATAATCTCTGAACTTTATTTATTTAATTCTAGTGAAGACCTAGGAAGATCTTACTGAGATAAGTCAATCACGGAGTAGTCTCGCAGAACCAGAGCCCATTCCCGAAACTCACCGTTCTATCCATAGTCGACAAACTAGAGTCAACTAACTGAAAATTGGCCGCCGACATAGAATATTTCCAAGAGGGACATAGGTGCAGCCAATTATTTTTTTGAATACGGGAATAGTGGAGATCTCGCTGTCGTATTAATTTGAGTTGGCAGTGCGTCTCCTGCAGATTATTTGCGATTATCGAGAGTATCTTAACTCTCTCATCATTAAAATAAATGCGTGCAATTGTTTTATACAATTATTAATGCTTGTACATTCTATCAACCTTCAGAGCTAATGTAATACTTTCTGTTTGAAACAGAATATTCTAGAGTTAGAAGAGACAACAGCTAACTTTATTGACAATATCACTAATTTATATTCTTACCAATAGCAAAATCGATTAATAGCTCAATTGATCGATTGATTGTTTGATTGATCGAATGATCGAGAGATTGACTGATTTATTTGTTGATTTATTACTTGACTGAGTGATTGAACGCCTGACTGATTGATTGTGCCTGACTGACAGACTGATCGATGGATCGATAGTTTGATTAATTGACTGATTGATTGACTCATAGGCTGATGAGAAGCCTGGAGTTGTGAGGAAGTCTAAGGAGCAGCTGGAGTCCGAGAAGAAGGCGATCCTGGGACAGAGGATTCAGCCTCTGAACGTTGACGGTCTGGACGCCGCTAAACTGGCGGAGAAAGCGAAAGAACTTCACAAGATCATCCTCAGACTGGAGAGCGAGAAATATGACCACGAGAAGAGGTTCAAGGCTCAACAAGTGGACGTACGTAGTGTTCAATCATTCAATCAATCGATTAATATATCGATCAGTCAATAAATAAATAAATGGATCAATTAATCAATTAATCGACCGATCGATCAGCCAATCAATAAATCAATCAATTAATTAACTAATTAATTAAAAATTAAGGAATCAATCAATTAATGAATGAATTAATTAATTAATTAAGGAATCAATCAGTAATATTAGATGGATACATTAAAAATAGGTAATAATAGATACATTATATAAATATAAATATATATATATACATGTATATATATATATATATATATATATATACATGTAAATACATATACTATATATATATATATATATATATATATATATATATACAGTATATATATATGTATATATATATATATATATATATATATATTTTATATACACATTGCATATATAATTTTATACAATATATATATATACATGTATATATATATATACTATAGATGCAGTGTACATATATAATTATATAATATAAATAATCATGTATATATATAATTTTATATATATATATATATATATATATATATATATATATATATTATAATTGCTGATGTTAGATGATGGAGCTGGCGGAGAGAGCGAGACAAGCGAACAAAGTCGGGTAAGAAAGCAGACGTGAAGAGAACATTAGAACATTAGGATATTAGGATAGTTCAAAGATAATTTGCTTACAGAAATTGAGATTCATAGCAGAATAGTCAATATATTATTGTTATTTTATTTATTTTGTTATTGTTTGTTTTATTATTTATTGAAGTACGTAAGATACTCGACCGCGGATCAGTATGTTGGGGGTTCAAATCCTTGGCTCTACCATCACTGACATCGCTTTCGAGTGAGGAAACTGACGTTAACCTTAACCTTAGCTTTTTTGTTTGAATATATTCTGTGCGATCTAGTGAAATTGCTTCTAAGAAGCTGATTTATACATAATTAGTAAATAGAGTAGCGATTATCATTATCCACTTCGGTCTTCATAGATGAGAGGTACATTACGGAAAAATCTAAGGTCAAGTTTAATTTCAGTTTACTTCTGGCTAGCATGAGAGTGACTGAGAGAGCATTAGATTTGAACCTGCACCTACTGATCCGCTGTCAAACATTGAACTTGTCCACACGCCACCAGTGCAGCTGAAAGCGCTGTATGCAAGGTGTAACTGACGGTAAATTTGAGAAAAAGTCATTAAAATGAAATGCATAATTGCGAATAATATAAAATGTACATGCATTAAAGTACTTGACATAGGTCGATGTATATATATAAATGGAGTTTTCTTTCAAAAAAATAACGTTCTAATTATTTTGTAATATCTGCAAGCTCGTGCTATAGGGTCTGGTTGAACTTAGTCTATAACTACTCCATGTTTTCGTATGTGGCAGTAATACTCCAGCTTTAGTTGCACATGTTTTTGTTGTTCCATAATAGTGGTGACGTTTGTTGTTGTAGACGGGGTGGATTGAAGAGAATACAGGTTGGACAAGACGAGTAAGTATACAACAATTAAGTACTAGTACTACTAGTATTACAAGTACTAGTGCCCTGTCAGTACTCTGCCAATATTGTCAAATAGTCGGTTAACACTTACAACTTATCATAAAACATTTGTAGGCTTTACTTAGTTAACCAATCAATAAATAATTTGAAAATAATTAAATTAATCGGTCACTTATCGAGGACTTAACGCAATCTTTCATTTTTTAATTAAAGGTGGTCTATGAATCAGTGACTAGTCTTTTTTAATATAATATATACAATATATATATATATATATATATATATATATATATATATATATATATATATATATACTGTATATATATATATATATATATATATATGTACGAATATCTACAGTATATATATATATATATATATATATATATATACATGTATATAAACACGCACACACACGCATATAGGTATATATACATACATATATATATACTGTATATATATATATATATATATATATATATATATATATATATATATATATATATATATATATATAATATAAATATATATAACAACTTTGTGATAGGAATTTAAAATTTAGTGCTACTACTGCTTGCAGATTAGATTGGTTTTTGTAAGTAAATGGCAACTCCCGATGAATTGCATTTGTTTGTGCTCACAGCGTCGATGATGTCCAAGCCCGTTTCTCTGGAGCCCCGGTCAGTAACCTGATCTATCAGTAGACTATCTATGTGTAGACTATCAATGCAGTATGTGTAGAGTACTATCTATCCTCTATATGTAAACTATCTATCCTCTATGTGTAGACTATCTATGCTACTATGTGTAGACTATCTATCCTCTATGTGTAGACTACTATCTATGCACTATGTGTAGACTATCTATGCACTATGTGTAGACTATCTATCCTCTATGTGTAGACTATCTATGCACTATGTGTAGACTATCTATCCTCTATGTGTAGACTATCTATGCACTATGTGTAGACTATCTATCCTCTATGTGTAGACTATCTATGCACTATGTGTAGCCTATCTATCCTCTATGTGTAGACTATCTATCCTCTATGTGTAGACTATCTATCCTCTATGAGTAGACTATCTATGCACTATGTGTAGACTATCTATACACTATGTGTTGACTATCTATGCACTATGTGTAGACTATCTATGATCTCTGTGTAGACAATCTATGCACTATGTGTAGCCTATCTATCCTCTATGTGTAGACTATCTATCCTCTATGTGTAGACTATCTATCCTCTATGTGTAGACTATCTATCCTCTATGTGTAGACTATCTATCCTCTATGAGTAGACTATCTATGCACTATGTGTAGACTATCTATACACTATGTGTATACTATCTATACACTATGTGTAGACTATCTATGATCTCTGTGTAGACTATCTATGCACTATGTGTAGACTATTTATTCACTATGTATAGACTATCTATCCTCTATGTATAGACTATCTATCCTCTATGTGTAGACTATCTATCCTCTATGTGTAGACTATCTATCCTCTATGTGTAGACTATCTAGCCTCTATGTGTAGACTATCTATCCTCTATGTGTAGACTATCTATCCTCTATGTGTAGACTATCTATGCTATGCTCTACATGTATTATCTATGCGCTCAATTCTCTGAAACATATATCCATACATAGACAATAACACAAATGCATGTACATACAGTGTCATGCGTTCGTCCTCTTTTGCTTAAAATATGGCATAATAAGCATAACTTTTTACGTCTTAATAAGCGTTTAACATCTCATAGCCACACTTTTATTATTGTATGAGATATATATATATATATATATATATATATATATAATAGAAATGTATATATATACGTGTATATATGTATGGTATATAGGCTTACATGATATAAATATGCCTAATTTTATATATATATTATATATATATATGTATATATATATAAATTTATATAGTTTATATACAAGTACATACTGTGTATGCACATGTATGAACACAATGCATTATATAATGTATATATGCATGCTTTTGATTGTTGAACAGGCAAAGATAGAGATGTACAGTAAGTACGAGAGACAGACGGACAAGCGGCAGTACAAGGAGAAGAAGTGCGTGTACGGGGGTCCCACGTGGGCGATGCCAGTCGAGAAGATCCGCCCTAAGAAGATCGTCAAGTGGAACGAGGAAGGGTTACCCATATACGAGGAGAGAGCTGACGGTGAACCACAGCAACAAGAGGAGCAAGCCGCAGCGTAGAACCTCGCACCTTATGTTTCCAACTCCGGTACGTTACCAAAATAACAACTCTATCTCTCTCTCTCTCTCGCTCTCTCTCTCTCTTAGTGCACGACCTACTGACAGGACCATGGTATTTAACGTCTCCACTTATCATTTCCATGTTAATTGGTTTTGAAATGTATTTCGTTAAAATATATTAAAATACATTTGTATGCATGTCTTAGATTCGTCCAAGACGACTCATATTTAAAACGATATCGTTATTTATCGAATAGTCCCGTTTGTGATCACGGGCGCTTCAACATTTTCCATATGTTGTAACTATTTGAATAGCTATCAAAGCTTTTGATAACGAGCTAACTTCAAACCATCCTTTCAAATTATTTCAGGTTTAAAAAATATTATTATTTTCATTCTATTGTAAAATGTACTCTTTTTTATTTCACAACACAAATTAAATCTAAACGCAAAGCTAAACGAGATAGAAAACGAAAGCTTAAATTTAGTGTCTATCTAGGGAAATATAGGAGTAGCTACTGTACAACCTCGCAATGTACACTAACCTTACTCAATAATGCGCTAGTACACGCTGCCCAATTGTTAATAGTTATACTTAGATTCGTGGTCTATATATTAATTTGTATTTTATTTTATATTTTATTTTTGTTGCTGCAATTTACAGGTAGCTCCAAATAGCTCAGTCTATCAGCGTCAACCCTCTATCTCTACATCTCTCGATTGTTTTCTATTGACTTTGAATGTTTGCTGAAGCTAACGAGTAAAAAAAAAAAAAAAAAAAATATAAACGGCAATAGATGCTCATCAGCGGGAATAAATGAATAAAATGTATTATTGTAAATAACTGAACGTAGTTTAGCGCCATAGTATTTACACAGTTATCGTGCATGATCACTACAGTTTGAATGCATGTTAAATAAAAGCACGTTAAATCCTGGTTCACTTTCGACATATTAAACATAACAAGCATGCACATGACTTTTTATATTTTATAACTTTAATGAAAGAAAAATATCGCTTTTCGTAATAGCATCGTTAAATATAAACGTTATATCACTGGTAGAGTAACTTAAACATTAATTAATCGTACATAAATTAATGTCATGTATGAACGCGAGGGAGCTGAGAAGTTAATCTGACGACAGCTGTATTTCATGCAGACGATTACGGCAGAGGCGACAGTGATTAAGTTTGTAATGAGGGAGTTTAAAGTTCTGATGTCTGTATATCTAACTTATCCCGCAAGTTTCAAACCTACCTAACTATAAAGCCAGTTGTCCGCTGCTGTTTAGCAGACGACTACACCAGCGTATATAACTATCAGTAATGCGTATATAACCATCAATGATTAACACTTTGCAATTATTTTAAGCTTTTAAGTTTAGGATTTGCAGTTTGACTGCCGAAGAACAAAGCTAGGAGATCCGCTATTCATATACACGTATAAAGTTATAAACCAACATCTCGACCGCGACATTCGACCGCGGATCAGTATGTACGGGGTTCAAATCCTGGGCTCGCCTGTCACTTACATCGCTTTCGAGTGAGGAAACTGACGTTGACATTAGTTTTTAGCTTTCAAATGATATGATTTTAAAACCAGCTGAGTTTAATATAGTATCAATTCCGACCAATCACAATTCTCGAAATTTCTTCATTAATTTGTGTTGTATTTATAAATACCAGCGTTCGCATAGACACCCGTCGCCACGACATCCCCACACCCAAGGACACCTCTTTTCCGAAAGTAGGCTATGTGTTAACAGATTCGATTGTGAGAGCAAAAATTAATAGACTATAATGTATCAACAGATCTAACAGTGAAAACATTAGTTACTGTGTTATAGTATCATTTCACATAAATCCATCTATAGATTCCAGAATTTCACATAAATCCATCTATAGATTCCAGAATTTCACATAAATCCATCTATAGATTCCAGAATTTCACATAAATCCATCTATAGATTCCAGAATTTCACATAGATTTATCATAGATTTCATGGATTCCACAGATTCTATTGATAAAATCATTGAGGTCTATACTTTGTGTACATAGAAAGGGAATTTCCAAACCTATCTATTGTAAGCTATTTTCAGAAATAATTACGGTGATATCCGCAAGTATTTCCCGTTTACAAACTGAAGTACAACTGCAAATAACTGCAAATAACTGCAAATCGGGTCTAATATAAACGTATATATATATTTTAGTCAAGCCGCGCACACACATATTTTGTCTGCACTTTAAATGCTGACGTCTAGGCCTAACTGACGTCTAGGCCTAACTGCTCTCAACTCAGCACTGGCATGATTGGTATCTCACCTAGATGTGGGCCTCTAACTGCTGTGCGATGTAATAGCTTACACGTATAGGGACGAATTTTTTTCAGGAAGCACTTTCAGCACGTGCTGAGGGCCCACCGGCCGAAGAGGCCCCCGAGATTTCTTTACAAAAATTCTTTAGCCTTCAATTGTTACCACTACCCTGACACGATGAACTTAAAATTAAAATATTTTGAAACCATTCTTTACAAAAATTGATTAGTAAATACTATAATCTTTGGCAAATAAATAATATTAATCCAATTGAAGACCTACTATGAATTTTTTGGTTGTCTAAAGATTATCCAGTAGTGGGCAATGAGCATTATGATATATCTGTAATTATTACATAATTACAGATATATTGGTTGGAGCCAGTGGCGACTTCGGTAAGATACTCAACCGCGGATCAGTTTGTACGAGATTCAAATCCTGGGCTCTCTAGTTACTGACATAGCTCTCGAGTGAGGAAACTGACGTTAATTTTAGCTTTAGCATAACCTTACATAACCTTTTAAGTGGCTGACATAATTACAGTGTCTTTGGTAAACATTCAAAGTTTTGATAACGGGCTCGCATCAAAATCTAAACTTCAGCAACATCGTGATGCTCTCGGCTAATTATAGATTTCACATTGTCATAAGGTAATCGCCCGAACTAAATGCTTACTACTACTACAATCGTTACTCTTTGTTAAGTTAACTAAGTCGAGAACAAGAACAAAGAGTTGATCGAAAGAGATCCAATCGCATACATCGGAATTTTTTATTTTGCATTCGCTAGATTCCAGGAAAAAGAATCCGAACAAATCTGTCATCTTTCTTTCTGAAGTGAATTCTATATATTCTTCTTCTTCTTCCTCCCTTTGATCCCAGTTTAACTAGGGTCGAGATACGAATGAAGTGAATTTTATATAAACTCCCGAAATTTTCCGTCGAAGTTCCTGTAGCTTTAGCTGACTTGATCGCTCGATTTGTATCTGCTGAGGTCTAGGTTGCCACATCGGCTGTGGCCTGTAGCCACTTGATCGACTTAATCTAAAATAGTACGAGTACAATAGTACAATAGTACAATGTTGGAATTTTCATATATAGACATTTTTAAAAATATCTTTTTTAAAATAAACTGCTCGATACATGTGTGATGAGATTCAAGTCCGCACGCATATTGACAAATTTAGCCAATATTTTACTTAGAGACAAGAAGGTGTGAAAGCCGTTTTAAACTCCTAACAAACATAACAAACATGTTCGGCATTTAGATTAGAATGAAAAGCCCTACTAAATTATTCAATCCTTGCAAACTGTTAAAAATATTTTAAAATTTATTTCGGATTATAGAAGGATGAAATATTCAGGCAATGTTTCAAGTATTTCAATTCTTTAAAAAATGTTTAATTGTTGCCTATTTTATACAACACTTTCACTGTTATGAGTTAAAACCAGTATTCTGTTGCCAGTTAGATTATAATATTGTATGACTTGTATCTGATATAACCCTTCTAAAATGAACCAATAGAGCCCTCTCACTAGATTAACAGTTGTATTGAGCAATGTATTTCTAGTACTGTATCTATTGCTTTTGATACACTATATGAGCAAAGTTCAACCTTACCTCTATTTTATGCTGCTTGTTCCAATTCATCATCTCTGTTCTATCGATCCACTAATGGATTTTAGCTAGTCTTCAATCCATTGATCTTCTTTCGGCCGATTAATCTGAATCTACTTCCACCGGATCATCTTCCTGCTTACCATAACCGAATCTCCATTGATCTTGATTAGCAACTAGAGATGGGAATTTTATGAATTTCCAGAGTTCGGGATCGGTTCGGTTCTTTGAAAATGAAAGTTCGGTTCGGTTCGGGTTCGGTTAGCAGTTGACAATTTCAGAGTTCGGTCCGGTTCGTTGAAAATGAAAGTTCGGTTCGGTTCGAGTTCGGTTCTAACAAGGGTTCGGGTTCGGTTCGGGTTCGGCTTGCTTTCCAACTCGCAAGAGTTCGATTCGAGTTCGAAATGGTTTGGTTTGGATAATGTTGCAATTGTTTAACTTTACTTATAATAATTATGGTTATGACAAACATGTTTAAAATGGTTTATGGTAAATATGCTTAAATTTAATTAAGTCATAATAGCTGCCACATTTTTTCACCTGGGTAAAAATATGACAATGGAAAAAGGAGAGAAGTGATATTTATTCCTGTACATTTCTTAAAATATTGTAAGTTTACCAACAAATGTTGATAATATAGGTAATTAGCTTTATTATTTTATCTGAAAATTTTCCTTGATTATAACGAGCAAATAGAATGCTTCGTCAATATTTAAATTTTTATTGTCACCATAGGCCTATATATTTCATACGTTTATAATTAAGTGGAAATGTCAAGGCTAAAATTTGATCCAATTTTTCAGAGACAAAGTGCAATTTAGTAACATAAATATGTCACATAAAGATGATTTAGTAAACACGGGTACTTCCATAGAAAAATGATCATAATATACACCGTTTGTTATCAACTGACCAGTAATAAGCTTCATAATTTACCTTAGAGTTTCAAATTTTAAACTCTCAGATCAATTATGAAGTTACGAAAATAGTTATAAAATTATTGCATTGCTATGGTGCAAAATTATTTACTCCAGATAACCTTAACACATATAGAATGTCATATAATTATTTGTAAATCTGGCTGCAAAAATATTAAGGTTGCACACTAAAATTAGAAAAAATTCATCATTTGAATTTAACAAGAACAAATCCACCTAGATTGAGTCAAGCATTTTCATATTTTTATGGGATACTCTCATAACTTTTGTCTCTTTCTATATTTCAATGCCGTATCATTCAGACTATCCATTATCTTCTGTAGGCCCGTCTCGCTTCTCGCTACCATTCCTTTGTACCGCTAACATTTTAAAATTTGTGTCGGAACCAGCCTTACCTGAATATATGCTGTTAGATACTGTAAGACATGTAAATGCAAAAACTAATATATATTTTTGTTGTTCTTACTATCTTTATTTAATGTCAGGCTGGTGAAGAAGAGAGGAACTCCAAGAGTTTAGTTCAGTTCGGTTCGGACGAAGTCTGGGTTCGGGTTCGGTTCGGGTTCGGCCAGAGTCTGGGTTCGGGTTCGGTTCGGGTTCAGTCAGAGTCTGGGTTCGAGTTCGGTTCGATCAAAATTCTAGATTTTAGGGTTCGGTTCGGGTTCGGTTTGATTCCCATCTCTATTAGCAACCCGAATTACCAATAATTCATTCAACTCCACAAGTTGAAATTGATTAATTGGAACTCCAACCTTAGATAACCCATTTGAATCACTGTAGTAGGATTTCAATTCAGCTGATATCAATTCAAACAAATCATTTGACCTGGATCTCCATTTAAAGTTCACGACAGAAATATATCAATCACCTGGGTCACTGCTTTTTAATCTGTAATATTACACAAACGATATTACATAATTATTTTAGACAATAATATAAATTACAATATACACAGTACAATAAATACAATACATATAGTACAATATAAACAGTACAATCCATTACACAGCTACACATTAGAAAGCACTGAAATCGAATTTTCAGCACAAGAGAAGCATAGGGTATATCAATTACTGAAACATACAGACATGTTATATCATATATGTACTATAATAAAGGTCACACGTGTATAGACCTTTAATAATATGTAGTGATAACTCTGCTCATGTATTAAACAATGTCTAGTGGGGGAGTGGTGGGAGAGTGGGGGGGGGGGTGATGTGTGCTCATATAGGCTGCTGGCAATATTCTATATATTTGCATATATTTTTTGTATTTCTTCATCTATTAACAGAATGGTATTTTTTAAAATTGCAAAAAATTATTTCAATTACTTATCAAATGATGATAAACATATGTCTTAATTTACATTGCACGGTGGCGCCTCCAACGAATGGAAAAAATTATAGGATGATTTTGCAAAGTATATACCTTTTATAAAAGGTCTATATCACATAATTAGTTAATGTATGCAAAACTTTTTGTATGAATATGCTGTTGTGTCACGTGTTGTAATGTAATTGTATCTGTGTATGTTTTCAACCAAGAAATGACAAAGTAAAGATTATAGTATTATAAAACTCAAAACTATTTGGTCAAAACTATTTGGTCAAAACTCAATGTAAATTTAGAGTTCAACAGTTTACCGGATTGAAGAAATTTATTAATTGAGAATAATCTAAACTTATAGTAGACTTTATTACGGAAGTATGACTAGAATATTTTTAAGTAAACGATAGACTTTCTATTGAGATTTTAATCGGCACATGATAATAATCTTTATGATTGTGTGTGGTTAGGGAATGCTTACTTAATATATCATTCAATCGCAGTAACTGACAATAACCGTAATAATTTGCTCAGTTGAACGATCGGTTGACTTTATATGAATTAAAAGAGTAATTATGAGGTTATATGACAATGTATCAATAAAAAGACTACCACTCTGCCAGTCTGATAACCTATTCGATAACTGCAGTCGATGCGAAGTAGGGATACAACGTACATGTTGTATGTGCAGCTACTTATTCTACAACATATTATCTTCAGTGCGCTGTCAAGTGGCAGGTTCAAGGTACATATTCATACTCAAAGTCTGCTTTCCCGCTACATAAGAAAACTCCTTAGATCAACAAGTTAATCCCTTCACGAAGTCTATGCCTTATCCATACCTTATGTACCTTATGTAGCCAATAGCTTGGGAAAAGTATGACTTCTGAGGAGGTTTCCCGCTGCCTTCCTCAGTTAGATAGATTAATTACCATTAATCCTGGGGGAAAATATTTCATGGTGAGGTGATCCCCTCTTGCCATCATCAGCTCCTGCTTTAGTCGCCTCTTACGTACATACAGCGGATTGTTTGCAGTAGCCCTATTCTGCGGTGGTCCAACCACATCCGAGAACAACATGGGGTATAACATGTTATATGGGAAACAAATACTGTTTCTAATAAGTTGCTGCAGATCTCATCGCAGCCATTTCAGAGTTCGTCGCCTCTTATGAACGCATGCATACTGCAATTGTTGGTAATTTCACTTTTCACAAATCCTTTAGTTTTAGCCGGAATCTTGTCACCAGATTTAGTAATCGCAGCTATACTAAAAACCTGCATGCCCGTCTAATACACTAATTTGTCATAATATTGGCGTTCTGCCAGAAGTCAAGTGAAGCTGACCTCTGGCAGAACGCCAATATTAATAGCTGCGGCTACACAAGATGACTAGACACTTTTGTAGGTCGTTTAAGGTCAACTTTTCAATGGCGAAAAATAGCATTTTTTTACATTTTTTTTACATTTGCGTCTCTAGACTTGTTGAAACATAGCATCCTGGTAAACTGTTTAGTTATTGATAAATTCAATATACACAATAATCAAATAGTTTATACGGATGCAAAGGTTTCAGTAATTTCGCAAATTTAAGAAGAAAAGTGAACTCTGAAGTGAACTCTTATGAATTTCACTAAACATATAATAGGCCTACTTAGTACTTACTGCAGTATTGATATTATTGTCAACGGCCACTGATTATCTATCTCTTTGTCAAATATATTACAAATAACTGCCAAATTGAACGTCAGTTTCGTATATCGAAAGCTACAGTAGTAATGAATGAGTTATGGATTAATCGGATCGAACAGGGCCTACTACGCAGGGGGGGAGGAATCATTCCGCTTCCATGGAAAGCCGGTGGGGAATTCCCCCCCCCCCCCCTGGAAAATTTCATTTGATGGTATTTTATTTCAATATAAATTCTCAACATTTTAAAAATAATAACAGAAATATGAAAGGAAAATATCATGCCCAGATCGAAGTAGGCCTACTGTTCACGCAGAGTACGTTGAAGAACTTTAGAGCAGTATAATATTCATTTCATTTATGATACGCATATCACAGTTGGCATACACAATAAACAGTTTGAGCGCATGAACGGAAATAAAGGCCCACAAGTGGCACTTACATATTCCGAATTTAAAAAGATACAAACATTTGCATTAATTACTAATTATGTTCAATAAAATCCTTAGTGTAGGCCGTAATTATGTGCCAAGAAAAATTTAGCGGAACATGTGATGTCATTATTAAGACCATCGACAATATACACGTATAAATATTTGCACACGATGATACTTAAACATACTACTTTAGGTCCTGCACTTAATTTACAAATATAACTTCATATTAAAAACGGTAAAAGCACTAGAATATTTACGACAGTTAAAAGTTAGATTTTATGATAGAAAAAGGAATATACAGAAGACGTAATACTGACATAAAGCAATCCCCTTAACTGCTCATGTATTTCCTTACATTAATACCCTCCAGATATCTTTTAAAAGAGTTTAGGGAAGACGCATTTACAACATTAGAGGGTAGGGAATTCCAACAAGAAATGCATCGGTTTTTTAAATGATATCTTTCAGCATTAAAATGAAATTTATTCATGTATAATCTTGAACCATTATTTCTTGTTACCCATTTGTGAAAACAAAAACTCATCTATAGGTAGGTTGATCAATCCAGTGATAATTTTATAATACAAGCACAGGTCAGATTTAAACCTTCGTTGATCTTACGATTCGGAAGCCAAAACTTTTAATCTCTCCGAATACTGCAATCCTATCATTTCAGTACAAGGGCTAGCTTTTAAATGCAGAAAAGTACGAGCGTTTTTAATTCAGAAGTTTTAATGCATCTTCGATAAGGTTTACTTTTTTAAGTTACGTAAAAACATATTAGGGAATGTCAGAGCAAAGACAGGTTTTGCAATTACATCTTTTCTCTGAAATTAATTTTTTTTCAGTTATCGGTATTTTATTTGCGTTACACATTTATGGAACTACTTCATGTTAAATGATGTTATGATGTTAATCTTAAATCTAGTTGCTTAAATTTTGTATCCAAATCAAAAATTATGTTTGTAAATTCATTGTTCACTGAAAATCTATATGGCTACAATGTTGTGATTTTGGAAGAAAATAACCTAACAATTAGTAACAAAATATTAGTTTCAAATTTGTTGCATTTATCATAAATAAACTGCAATATAAAAAATTATTTATAATGTAGAATAAACGAAGAAGTGTTATATTTTATTTGCATTTTTGTTAGACCAACATTTTAAATTCATAATTAAATACTTCTTTGGGGATTTAATCTTTAACAGGAAGTGACGACGTAGAAGAAGTTTCTGATCAATCAGCCGAGCTTGGTGGAGCTGAAGGTTGCGATATTGATGATAATGAGGATGCAGGTGAGACAAATAAATACGTGCAGCAATAGCAATTTCATAAAACCGTTAAAGTGGCCACACACGATCAAATTTATCTGAACAGATATCTGTTCAGATAAATTTGACGGAGCCCACACACGGTCAAATTTAACTGACAGATATCTGAACAGATATCTGTTCAGATAAATTTGAATCGTCCACACACGGTCAAATTTATATGTTCAGATCTGAGATCTGAACAGATATTTTGGCCACACACGGTCAAATTTATCTGCAGATAAAACTGATGATCGCCCACCCACGGTAAAATTTAACTGTTCAGATATCTGATCAGTTATGCTACTTAGCTGTCAATCATTCCCAGCCTGCAGCGCGCGAGATTGGCGTTGTTAGGGTTGGCATAACCCTAACCCTATCCCTAATCAATCAACATCTTTTTGTGCTATGCAAACTACTAATTTAAGAGCTGATTGATGGTGGCTGTCCACTTGACTGAAGTATCATTTAATAGGTTCATTTCTATTTATTTATTTTTTAATCCAAATTTAAAATTTATACCCCTTCCTATTTTGCATGCACAAGTTCATCTATTATCATTGGATTTAAGAATAACCCTCCATCACCCTGGGATTTTTTTCTTCCTAAGCTGTCAACAATCGGTCGTCCAATGGCCACCCAAAAAGTACTAATCGAGGTCGATGTAGCCTAACTTCGATAATTGACGCGCAACTAAACCAAGTGCGTTATATCCCGCCAAACGTTTATGAAGTGTTCATTATTGAGGGAGATTAAAGAACACTATATAAATTGCGCATGCCATTTTTAGTTGAGAAATATAATGGAGATTGACTTTAAATAAAATTGTCATTCATAGCTTAAAAAATTTTAATTTGTTTAGCAGAGGTGTTTGATATTGAATTTTTAAAGAAATCCGTTTAGCGTCCCGTATATACCTATTCGGGGTCGATACGAAAGGGTCGAGATAGGAAATGGAGAAAAAAGATCGCGTATATATCGATTTGTCTCCACCACGTTTGCACGACTAGTTTCTATTTTTCACAAATTAACTCAGTGCCAAATTCGTGACCTCTCGTTCTAGAGGCGAGCTCTCTATCACTGCGTCACGAGTCATTCAATTTTTAGTAAAATCAATATTGAAACCCAAAAAGTACTAACCGAGGTCAAGCTTAACTTCGATAATTTAAGCGCAACTAAACCAAGTGCGCTAAATCCCGCCAAACGTTTATGAAGTGTTCATTACTGAGGGAGATTGTAGAACACTATATGAATTACGCATCCATTTTTATTGGTCAGAAATATAAGAGAGATTGACTGTAAATAAAATTATTATTCTTTGTTTAGAAAATTTTAATTTGTTTAGCGAAGGTGTTTAATATTGTAATTTTAAAAATTCCGTTAAGCGGCCCGTATATCCCTATTCGAGGTCGAAACGAAAGGGTCTATATAGGAAATGGAACATTAAGGTCGCGTATAATATTATATCGATTTGTCACCACCACGTTTGCACGACTATGTTTTTATTTTTCACGTCTTAACGCAGTCCCGAACTCGCGACCTCTCATTCTAGAGGCGAGCTCTATATCACTGCGTCACGAGTCATTCAATTTATATATAAAAGTCAATATTGAAATTTGATAATGATATTTAATTCGGTAACGCGTGTCCCTGTATGTCAAAAGCACCGTTGTGATTTATAATACTTTTATTTTAATTACTCATTTATGAAATTAATCTCAATCTAGAATGCTCACATTAAAATAAGTTTAGGCCGATAATGCGCCAAAAGTCTTTGTGGGCGGGACAAGTCGTCAGATCTGAAAACTGACGCGACCACACACGATCAAATTTATCTGAACATATATCTGTTCAGATGAATTTGATGGTTTTCCCATCAGTTTTGAAAACTGACGCTAGTCAGTTTTCCCATCAGTTATTTTTCCCCACACACGATCAAATTTATCTGTTCAGATATCTGAACAGATATCTGTTCAGATAAGTTTGTTCAGTTAAATTTGATCGTGTGTGGAGAAACTAGGTCATCAGTTCTCTCGTCAGTTTTCAAATCTGACGCGGCCACACACGATCAAATTTATCTGTTCAGATGTCTGAACAGATATCTGAACAGATGAGTTTGATGGCAAAACTGATCGTGTGTGGCCACTGTTACAGTTGACATCTGAGTTGTCTGGCTTTCCTAATCTGTGCATCCTATATAGTATACTCTGATGTTTACCAGTTTCCAGCGGGTCAGCAGAGAGAGAGCCCTCTCTCAGCAAGTTAAACATTGTGAAAAATCGCCGGCGTACGTTTTTGACAGATGATATGCTTGCATCCTTGATGGTGCTAGCATCAGAAAGAGACTTATGATGCAATTGATGCAATTGGCAATCAACGACATCATTCGTTGTCTTGCAACGACAAATCCATCTGTCAATTCACATTTGTTGTTTTGAAGGAATATTTTAAATCACATTCTATTCATTCTAAGTCACATTACATGAATTCCATTCACTCCCTGTACGTTCACAAGTCATATTTAGCTAGTTTGTGCGAATAATTGAACAAAACCTAATTAATCAGTAGACTGTAATTTGTTTATTAGTATAATACTGTAAGATGTTCAAAGTTGCTAACAGTAATGTGCAATAACTGCAATGTAGAGCTATACATGTATATTACAATACACTGTGCACAGTCATGTTACATATGGCGATTGGCGAAGTATTACATGTACATCGTTGTACATGTTACATCGTATCGTGTAAATCGTTGTAAAATAAAAGGGGGAAGTATTGAAATTGTTTATCACAATACGTTTTATATTGGCATCCCCATTTTTAAGCAAAACAAAATTTTATCGGAGGGGGGGGAGGGCTGCTTCCTGACCTCGGGGGAGGGGGTAGTAGGCCCTGGGATCAAAGGCATTTAAAGCTAAGCAATTTCGTCGTTTAATATCATAGAGTGCAAACATAATCTGTCAGGAGAGACTGTGACGTAATCGAAACTGGGGAATCCCAGAATACGAGATAATTTCCGGTGATAATGTATGAACTTACAATAAAGAAAAATAATACTTACAGTTAATTTAGTTTGAAGCATTGTGGGTAAGTCTATATCTAATATAATAAACTACATATTATATTTTAGATTAGATAAGTTGCTATAGATATATTACTATAATTTAGTAGCTATAGGCAATTTAGGTCTAGCTACCGAAATGTAGGTAAATATATTTTCACTACTGGCTCAAAAGTAGTTTTATTACTTCTGCGATGTAGTTCAACTAAGAAAGAGTTAACAAATTCGGTAAAGGTTAACTGCTTGTATAAGCATGTACTTTTTTGCTTATGTCGCATTCGCTCAACTGTCGTGGCTGTTGAAATGATGGCCGGGACTCTTATCAATGAAATTCGGCCGACTGCTAAGTTCTATTATGCCAATAATATTCTTTTCATATTTAATCTGAGCACTACCTGAGATCTGTCTATTGAACCTGTGCTCTGGGACCCATGGGAGTTTTCACTTAAAGCTTTCAACACTCGGTTGTCCAAGGTAGTCACCCACAATGTACTAAACGGGCTCGAAGCTGCTTAACTTCATTGAATTGTCGCACACTAATTCCCGCCACACATGTACTTAGTTGTCTATATATAAGCTGGATGGCTGAACTGAAATATAATCGAACAGTGAATTCCAAAATATTTACTTGCGTATGTCTAGTTTTCGTAGGAAACTGTACTTCTTCATCATACCTCTTCCTCTACAGTGTTCTGTGGGTCAAAAGTACTTACTCCTATTTACTGCTTTCAGGCAACTTTATGCTTCTTAAAGAACACTCCACCGATTAACTAAATTAATTCATTCGTCCGAGTCTATGCTTTATCCTCCCCTTAATGTAGCCTATAGCTTCAGAAAAATATGGATTCTGAGATGGTTTCTCGTTGCCTTCTTCAATTATTACTCTGTTGCACAGTTGGTCTATTCTTCAATGTCCCGGAAAATAGTAGATTTCAGCCTAGTAGATTCGATGACACGAATCAATTAGACTACCAACTTACCAAGCTTATACCAACAGAGAATCTACAGGATGCTATCTATATGAGCTATAATCATATCGAATATAGCTGCACCTATTTATGTAGAGTCTGCAACAGACGTCCCTGACATTGCCTTATGGCGCGGAACCGGACGTTAAATTCTTATTGAATGATTGATTGATTGATTGATAGATAGAGTGATCCAAACAAAGGATATCCTAGCGGAGAAATTTCACTACGTGCATATTTGTCAATTTTCGTTAGATTTTCATGAAATTTTAGCATGCCTTGAATACGATAGTTTTATATTATCCTATCAAATTTTAAGAGGACAGGAAAAATTATGTAAGCTAATTATATAAACGTTTTACTTAAGCCACTATCTCAGACTCTTAATTTCCTCCCTGTGTTCAAAATCCTTTACAGTGAGACGGCATAGTTATGACTATATTACCACAATAATAATCACAAACATACATCATACATGTAGTAGCAGTTGTAGGTATACGACTTCTGCAAAAACTGACGCTTAACTTAACCTTCCTATTAGCCCATTCATTAATTGTCGGAAAACGATAGTACTGTCTATCTTCAACTATTGATTATAGATTGTAAACACTTGAAAATAACTTCAAAGGTCAGTAATTCTATTTAAGCCTCTAAAGAGTTGCTGTGGCAAAAAATTGTTTGTAATGGTTGTAGGCTAATATAAATATTTAGTTGTACCGTGAATTTACACACACGTATACATGTAATATACATTACATATATATATATATATATATATATATATATATATATATATATAATGTGCATATATATATATAATGTGTATATAATATATATATATATATATATATATATATATATAGGCTAGTTGCATTGATAGTATATATAATATAGTTGCAGTGAAGACTAAAAGTCTTATATATATATATATATATATATATATATATATATATATATAAACTAAAAATATATATATAAAAAATATAAATAATATATAAACTATAATATATAAAATATAAATAATATATAAACTATAATATATAAAATATAAATATATATATAAACTAAAAATATATATATAAAAATATATATATAAACTAAACTAGTTTATATATATATAAAAATATATATATAAACTAAACTAGTTTATATATATATATATATATATATATATAAACTAAAACCCTCTGATACCAAGACCACAACCCTCGAGATCATGTTTAATGCCTACCTACATAATTTTGGCGGTAGAGGGGCTTAAGCCCCTCCAAGACTAAGCTGTTTGCACCACTGCTTCGGGACGGAGTTAACATTTTTTACTTACACCCTTTTTCCCTCTTATACGATGGTTAAAATGAAAATTGACACATGTGAAAAGGTCAACATTTTTCGGACCCCTTCAATTATACAGGGCTACTAGTGTACCAAACATGGGCCCGTAATCCCATGTTTGAAAAAATTCGAGCTAGTGGAACTGAATTCCCTCTCGTACCCCTCCTCCTCCCCCCTTAATCACTGCCCTTACAAACATAGTTACACATAGAAAATGCTATAGAAACAATACAAATATAGTTTAAATTTTTCTATTGGCGGGCCTCTGGGGGGCCCGGGCCCCCCTGGATCCGCCACTGCCGCTATTCGATTCAATCGTCAGCAATCCTCAGAGCTTCTTTCTATGAAGGTTCAATGTTGTAAATACTCTGTTGAACCAAGTACTTCTAGATCTTTTACTTTTCCTTTTTCCTTGGTTTGGCTTCCGATTAATCGCTCTCTTTAATATCTATCCCCATGCATTCTTAGTAAGTGACCCATGAACCTTAAACTTCTTTCAGAAACTATATCATCTAATTTTCTTTGTTCAATCCTTTCCAGTAGGCCTACTGTTTCATTTTTGATGTGATCCAAATAACTAATATTTAAGATTCTTCTTAAGACATCTTTGTGGAAAACAGTTTATATTTTACTAGTACTTTCCCAGGTTTCTCACGTATACATCAAGACGATGGTTGAATTTTTTTTCTTTAATCCCATGTCATTTTCATCACTCTTGTAAATATGTTGTAGTTTTTGGAAAAACGACATATGTCGACCAGTTCTACACTCCACATCCTTTTCGTTTGATCCATTTTGCGATACTGTACTGCCTAGATATGTGAACATCTTAACTCTTTCTATATCAGTCTGGTTAACTCTGATATTAATTATGTCTGAAACTGTATAGTTGCGAGGACTTTTTTCAGAGCTAATTTTTAATCCAACGTTTGCAGCATTTTCTTCTAGAACTGACATATTTCTTGCAGCTGATTGATGTTGTTTCTTAGTAGATCCATATCGTCTGGAAATCAAGATCACTTAATTTTTATAACAAATTTTTTCCCCATTCTCTCTCATCAAAAGTCTTTTTCAATACGAAATCAATGAGCAGTAAAATAAAGAAAAGGCTATATACATCCTTGCCTGACTTTTTTCACTCCTGTGTTAGTTAGGCCTACTAAGTTATTTATTTAGTTACTTAGTTGCAATTTACTAAATATGTTACAGTACTAAGTACAGTACTAAGTAAGGTAGGTAGGTAGGTTAGTAGGTTAGGTAGGTAAGTTAGTGTTTTGGTAGTTTTCGTTGTTTCCCCTTCACTCCATGGTAATTGGTAATCGTTGTGTTTGATAGCGCATCGATTGCAGCCGACGCCGATTAAAAATAGTCTTCCAAACTACTGGATTTTACCACGGTTACAACTGAAATTTTGTTTACAAAAATTAATGTTACCAACCGGCACTTTGGTAATATTAATTTTTTAACTAATCCTGACATGATATCGTTCGCTTTTCTCTTCTTTTTGCTTAATTTATTGTTGATATAAGAGTGTATTTTCAGTAAGTGCATATTATCTGTAATTAATACAGTCATTTGACAGTGGTCAGCTAGATACGATGTATATCAGCTTCCCTGACGGCAGCTGTTCATGCTAATAATTAATCTGATACCAAGTAGTACTAAAATTTTTATTTTATCAATAATTCAAACCAGTTAGCACTCGGTTTTCCTAGGCAGTCACCCATGCATGTACTATCCAAATCCGACGGTGCTTAACTTTGTTTATTGGCAAGCAACAATAACAACAACCACATCAATGACAACAACAATTAGAGTGCTACTGTCGTCAATGATAACATATAACACACTATTGCGCCAAATCAGATCCGACGAGCAAACAATGTCAAAAGTGGTGCAAAATCCAAAATCCAGAAAACCAGTCCAAAGCATGCATGCTTAGTAAGTGCGTTAACCCCGCCCACCTTCAATAACTGTCAATAACTGTCATCTGTAACTCTATGCCAGCAGCTATTGCGTTGTTCCACAGCCAGGCACCGCCCAGTGGTCGTGGCTCGCTAGACAAGCAGCATTGACTCGAGTATTAATAGGAATGCCTTTGCTTTACGTACATCAGACATTTGTAAACAACTGTAGACAACTGTAGCTCGAGTGTGTAGAGTCGTCTTGAGGAGAAGCCTTGTGCTTCTGAACCTTGACGTTAAACACACTACAACCTTCCTACCTATAACATACATATACATGCGTATCTCGCGTTAGATGAACGTATAGGCTAATTACTAGCGGATATACAGCGTTCTGTTTTAATCGGTATATTTAACTGTTTATTAGAGTTTTGCGTTTAAATTCATTTATGTTAATAGTGCTAAACGTATAACTTATTAATTAACATACTTAATACCAATTAATTATAGTTTAACGAAATAAATGATTAGATTAAACATATTTGCTAAAGATATTGTAAAATAAAATGCTAATGCAACTACGTATAGATTTAATTTAGATAGTCACTTCAATCAATACCTGGACATCTAATGTTTATTTTTCAAAATATTTATGTTTTGTTATTACACATAACAGCAGTTGCTGCTTAAATAAAATGCGCGTATTGGCCTATTGTGCACGCAAAAACTTGTAATACAGCGTACTACCGTGTAGATATGAGAGAAAGGGAGGATGAGAATAAATTAAAGTTAAGAAAAGAAGCTTACAAAATTCTTTCCATAACCTAAACCTTAACCCTAAAAGCTTAACAAATTTTGTAAAACTTAAAAGAATAAAAATTAGAAGAGTAACGCGAGCAGGAATCGAACCCGAACGCTATGATCTAAAACCTAACACTATTGCTCGAAGTCTTCCGGTTCAATGCTATTTAATAAATCTTTTATTGGACTGTAACATATATATGTTACAGTATATATATATATATATATATATATATATATATATATATATATATATATATATATATATATATATATAGTTTATATACAGTATATACATGTATGTATATATATTAATATATATATATATATATATATATATATATATATATATATGTATATATATATGTATAATATACATATATATGATAATATTGCTCAGAGAGTTCTGCATATTATGCAGAACTCTCTGAGCAATATTATCATCCAGGTGGTTTATATTTTAACTTAAGTGTGCACGTTAAACACTGTGTAAACGAAACGGCTCTATCGACAGACCATCATCCCTCTGTCATCTATTATAAAGCACTATAGGCTGAGGTGGATATTTTTAATGAAATTAATTTCATAAAATATCTGAAAACTGGTTGAACTGTATGACTCTGTCGAAAGACTCATTTAGGGAGGGGTAGGGAGTGTGAATTAGTTCAGAGAAGAACTATAGGCCTACCTAAAATAGGAATAATTAATATACTGTTTTAAGAAGGACAGCATCCATAGAAGATGTTATAGCTTGAACCGACTTGCCGATTGCCCATTCATATTTCTCAAAAAGCGAAACGGCTAATTAGTTGAATTGCGCGAGTAGTTACTTCTTGTCAGGGGCGGATCCAGGAATTTTTTAAGAGGGGACCGAAAATTTTTTGAGAGTGTACATTTTTGTTGCTTTCTTAGGGACATGTGACGCAACCAGACAAATGTCCGTGGGGTGTGGGGGAAGCTCAAAATTTGTTCACTACTGCGTTCGGCTCATAGAGTGAGTGTATCCTCGTACCTTACCCCAATTCCCCGTTAGGGGAAAACCTAAAATCCTACATTTGTTTGGAAAAGTAAGTTAATTTTTTCACCTCTGAAGAAACGCTGCGGATCTCGACGAATTGCAAGGTGCGACCTAATTTTGGCGGTGGGGAGGGGCTTAAGCCCCTTCAAGCCAAGGCTGTTTGCACCACTGCTACGGGACAGAGTTTATATTTTTTACTTACACTCCTTTTTCCTCTAATGCAGTGGTTATGCATTGGTTCAAGTGAATTGAGAGGTAGTGAAACGGTCAACATTGTTTTGGACCGCCTTCCATTATATAGTGCTCCTAGTATATCCTAGAAAAAAATCGAGCTACTGGAACTGAGTTCCTTGTCGTACCCCCCCCCCCGGGCTCCCCCTAACCACTGTCATTACTAACATATTTACACATCGAAATTGCCATAGAAACAATGAAAATATACCCTGTCTTACCCTCCCCCGCCCCCCCCGAACCACCTCCATTACTAACATATTTTCACATCGAAATTGCCATAGAAACAATGAAAATATACCCTGTATTACACCCCCCGGGCCCCCCTAACCACCTCCATTACTAACATATTTTCACATCGAAATTGGCGGACGAAAGGGGGGGCCGAGCCCCCTGGGCCCCCCTGGATCCGCCACTGCTTCTTGTAAACAACAAAATATTCAGGATGTTGGCGCGCTTTATGGTTTAGACTGACTCACTGACGGACTGATCAGACTGACGGCACACGTTTCAAACGTGTGAAATTTCCTCTATTGAATCAGAGAGAGCAAAGACTCTCAACATGAACACATTTGTTGATGTTTTTGCTGCCAACCACAACAACAGCAGAATACAGCTATATTAGGTTTGTGAAATTTGTATTGCCAATTATTGCTTCGACATTTTATTACATTATTAAAGAACAATTCTTCGAACATTTTATTACATTATTAAAGAACAATTCTTCGAATTTTGATATATTACTAACTTTGGTTTAAGACAACTCAGAAAAATTAAGAAAAGAACTTTTTTAATTCACTTGCGACTTTTACTTTGTTACTGAGTTAAGTCACACCAATGATGTGATGACAGTCATGTCAGTGTTGTCATGACACTCCTGACTGCTCTCAGTATTTTATTCAATTGCTCAACTATCGCCCATAAAACGAGCCACTCCTGATTTTAAGTGCCACCCCATCGTTTTAAGCTGCCACCCCACTGCCCCCCATGAAGAATTAGCTGGCTACGCCACTGCGCAGAGGGATTCATTAGAACTATTAGATATTGCAATTAGCTTTTAGCATGACTATAATTTTGCTAAGACGCAGCTCTAATAATTATAAATAAATAAGTAATAATTATTAATAATTAAAAATAAATAAATAACATAAATAATTATTATTTGTCGATATGCCCTTTAGTGATTATAAAAGCAGAATGTCAGTGTATAATCGTTATAATTAGGCTTATCTACTTAGTTATATCACCATCTACGTGCATCGTCGAGAGAAAAAATAAAATTTATTCTAATCACAGCAATTGACGCTTAATTGAGAGTATTAGTTATTTATTTTATACAGACCGTAACGTATATCTCTCTTTTTCAGAATGTTTATTGTAATATAATATTTAACTATAATTTGAAATTGAATGAAAAATAGAGAATTGCATTAAGACCGATTAACAGCGAGAATAGCTATAAAGCTCGCCTAGGAACAAAAACTGCCATCTTGTAACTGTTGAGCTATTCACAATGTACGCTAAAATATAGGAAATGTTGTAAATTGATTATATAACAAATTGATAGTTGTGAAAGGAATTTTGATGTCTATGAATGTCGCCTGTAAACATTCATCATCATCATCATCATCATCATCATCATCATCATCATCATCATCATCATCCCTTGAATTCCAGTTTAACCAGGGTCGGAAAACAAATAGAATGTCTCAAATTCTCTCTGTCCTACACCACACCACCAGCCAATCCCCTATTTAAGACTTTCATTCGTTTAAATTTTTGAAGCAATTTCTGGAGCCTAGGCACTCACTAACTGAATTCCCTTTCCGACGTTGGTATGGATCTTAATGCTTTAGTCGCCTTCTACGACACGTGCAGTCAGCGGTTGGTCAATTCTTCACACAACCCGTACACAACGTCGCTTCTAAACATTAAATAGAATAATAATACGCGTATTCTCTGCAAAAGTTTAAATAATACATTTTAATTGAAATGATTTGCATAAAAGATTTACACACAATTAGACACGCCTATAAATAATATAGATCTTTATATGTGTATATATATATATATATATATATATATATATACATACATAAATCTATTTTTGCGAAAGAAGCTAAAAATATTGAAATGCCGTTTTTGTGTGTATTGTGGACTTTGAGAAAGTCTTTGACAGAATTGTTTGGATTACGATGATGAATATCTTAAAAAGAATAGGAATTGACTGGAGAGATAGAAGACTAATTTTAAACTTGTACATAAATCAAAGAGCAGTAATCAAAATCCAACAAGAATACTCAGAAGAAGGTGAAATAGGACGTGTAGTAAGACAAGGTTGTAGCATTTCGTCTCTGCTGTTTAACATTTACGCTGAGGCAATGATGGATGAAGCCATGCAACACATGGAAGAAGGATTAAAAGTAGGAGGAAATTGTTACAAGATGTAAGATTTGCAAATGACCAAAGAATGGCAGTGGTCAGCGAGACTGGACTGCAGAGATAATGGATACGCCATGATCTGTCTGAATGAAACGGCACAGAAATATGAAATAAAGATTAACACCATTAACACCAAAGTGATGCGAGTGTTCCATAATAAAGGTGAAGTTAATATCACAATAAATGGTACGAGATTGGAACAGGTAAGGAGTTTCAAATATTTGGTTCATACTGTAGGCCTAACCTATGCTGGGAAATGTGAGACTGAAATATGCAGTTGAATTACATAATCAAAAGAGGTAGCCTATTCGGTAATAGAAAAAACTTTGAACAAAATGTCTAAAGAAAGATACAAATATAAAGAAGATGAAAACCTTGGTATGGACTACGCTATTATATAGCTGTGAAACATGGACCTTAAGAAAGGAAGATATCAGGAATCTAGCGGCATTGGAAATGTGAATATGGAGAAGAATGGAAAGGTTTAGCTGGACTCAAAAGAGTACTAGATCAAATGATGAAGTTCTGGAGAGCGTTGGTACAGAAAATAGTTGATAAATGTATTAAGAAATAGGAAGAACAGTTGGATACGACACATTCTAAGGGGGAAGTCTATTAAAAGAGGTCATAGAAGGTGGAATGGAAAGAAAAAGAGGCAGAGGCAGGCTGACATTAGGTATGTTAGATAATTTAAAGACCAACTCATATGTGGATATGAAGAGGAAAGCGGAAGACAGAGAAGAGTGGAGGCGTTATAAACCATGGACCTGCCAGCAGGCGGTGCGTTAGGATTTACTTTTTTAAAATGGTATGCTGGATAGGGAAGGAGAGATAAGAGAGAGAGAGAGAGAGAGAGAGAGAGATGGACAGAGAGACCGACTAACTTAGTCCGTAACAAGTAGTTTTATTATTACGGGTTCAACACAAGATAGTATAGGACTGGTAAGTAGGCGATACCAGGCGATATATACATGTACATGTATATACTGTATGTATATATATATATATATATATATATATATATATATATATACAGTATATATATATATATATATATATATATATATATATATATATATATATACAGTATATATCATATTAACAATTAAAAATCATTTAGTAAGATGGTTTTGAGAGCTCCTTGTCGAATCCACTATCAATAAATATTCATAGTGACCAGGTGCTCGAAAATAGATATTGAACTATTAAAGATAAAGGTTATTAACATAATCAAGTAAAGTTCAATATCTATTTTCGAACACCTGGTTATTATGAATATTTATTGATTGTGGATTCGACACGGAGCTCGCAAAACCATCTTACTAAATGATTTTTAATGTAATCAATGATTTGTAATATAATCAATGATTATTAATTAAATAAGTGATTATTAATGATTATTAACTTTAGAGACTTTGTTAGATAACCATTATGTCTATCTGTTATATCATTATCTGTTGCAGAGAAAATTGCTGAAAATCTATTGGATATCTGGATTTGTATTCAAGCAGCAAGTACAAAGTTAAAGTCTATAGTATATAAAATATTCTTTGGAATGTGAAATTCATTGTATCAAAAGCTCTAGGGAATGCTGCACTAAGACACAATTTCAATAATTAGAAGAAGATTGATTTTAGGTTCTTTTTATTGTAGGACAGTGAGAAATAACTATTTTCGGTTCTTTTTCGGATGACTGACATCGCTCACCTCCCATCTATAAAGCAATGACTCTGTTGACTCAGAAAAGAAAAAAATTAGCTAAAAAGGGAAAAATGATCGAACAAGCTTTTGAAGGTCGACTCAACGAGGCAATTATAATATCTCTTTTAGAAAATCGATCTTTCGATTTATTGCCGTTCGGGTTTGATATAATGAGGAAATCAATCGTTTCGAAAAAATGTTTAGGAACGAAATTTGTAGGCAAGAAAATTTTTAACCTATCTCGTGCAGTTAGTCGCAGTCCCGCTTTTAATGGTTCTCTTTTCAATTACAGCCCAGAATCAGACACCACCCCGGGTGTCAGCTCTGGATCATATTCATCGAATCTTGGAGGCGAATCCAGTGAATACACCCGAACGAGCTGTATATCGAAAATATTCCTCTTATTAGTAATTTTTTCGACTCTTTATGCAAATGTACATTTAGCAAACTCAGAAAGCATTGCTGAGCAAACTATTGCTCACCTGGCCGCTACAAATAAAAAACTAACGGAAATGCTACACGTAGATTATCAAATAACAGCAAAAGCCAGGCAAGTACCAGTAAAATTGAATAAGCTAAGAAGAATTCAGTGTTTAGGAAGAAAATTAAGTTATGAAATGAATTCTTTATGTCACGAACTAGATAATGTCATTTTCGATTTAATGGTTGTAAATGAGAAATGCCCAACAGCAGATAAATCGAGTGAATACGCTGATGAAGTAAGTCTAGCTGCTACTGATCTAATTCCGTTTGCTACTCTACCGATAGAATATCTTTTATACCAAACAGAAGATGTCAATGCTAAAGCTCTAGCTACCGCTGAAGGAAGTTCATCGGCTGGTGAATATAGTCCAAAACGTACAGGATCTTGTCCAGCTACAACTCATCAGATTGAAGATGTTTCTAAATCTAAATTGTCTGATATTGTTCCTACTGGACAGAATTCAGTTGTTACTGAAGCCAGTCAAGTTATTACCAATATAAATTCAGCCCCTATGCAACAATGTGAGTCCATTGTTGCACAAATTCAGGATACTACTGATCAACGAAGAGATGTGAGTGCACAAAGTCAAGTTATCGACGAGCAAATGCAAGCTGCACCAAAACAGAGTTCTGTTGCTAGTTCTGATGTCATTGAACATTGTTCAGCAACTAGTGAACAGCTAACACGTAATATTAGACTATTCTGCCAGACTGATGAACAGTCCAGTAGGCCTATTACAAGAGGGCAGTATCAGGATTTGCCTGATTTCCAATCTTCCATTGGATCCAATAATGAAGCTAATCTTAGATCAGCTACAGGTGTCGCAATCGCCTCCTCGGTATCGCAGTCGTTTAATATATCTGAAAACGGTAAAACATCTGCAGATAATGCTGGCTGGTGTCCGCCATCTGAACTGGATTATGAAAAGAATCGAAGAAAGTTGAACGAAGAATCAGAAAACAATGACAGTAGAGAAAACCAAGAGAGTTCAGAGCGAGAGAGAAATAGAGAAGGTCGGAGTTTAAATGCAATATTAGATGCGGATGGAAATGGAGCAGCATTTGATGAAAGTGAAGTTAGAAACTCGGATGCAAATATGCTTCAGCGGCAGAATATTGCTGATATCACAATAGTACTTTTTACTGACATATTAGTTTTTATGTTAAGTTACTTGCCTATCGAAGCCTTTGAGTTAAAAGTTGTAGCGCATCTACCAGTCTTTACAAATGAGTCATCCATATTTACTATAATGCTAAGTTTTCTAACAAATCTCATCATGCTGTTAATTCTAATCAAATACGTGGTACATATTGTGAAAGCTCTGCTAATTGTGTTGGGAGCGAGAGTATTACGACGTCCGGTAAATTTGCGAAGTCCCATTCAAGTTGAAGATGACTCACCTGTGATTGATTCTGAACGAATGATTGACTTGAGTGCAGTTCCAGCTAATTCTACACCTTTACAAGCAACAGTATCCCCATCCTCTACATGGAGTCCTTCAGAGCTGAATCTACGGATGTCCTCATCAACCATACCTGATGGGGTGCTAGGTATAATAGAGATCCGCACACTTCCAGTTCAACTTAACCTTCCTATAAACCCTGCGCCGATTCCGCAAGCCCAACCACCGCCAGGATCCTTAAATCCCAGACCTCCCACCCTGCACCCTGCCCCGCCACCGCAGCCACTAGACCGCCCACCCACCACGCGCGTGTGCGGGGCCCAGGGCTCTCCTGTCAAACTGATGGTCTGAATAGACAGATTTATTGAAGAAGAAAAACAATTCATGAGAGGCCTTGATTGTCTTCTATATCTACATTATTTTCATGTAGCCCGGATATGTACTCGTGCGTTTCCTTGTGTAGGATTTATTGCGTTTGATAAATTGATTGAGGAACAGTATCTATACATTAACTGACAACTAGAGACATTCAAGCTGCCGTCATATCTGCCAGTTAAAGATTAATACAGCTCGATGCCAATTCAATTTAATTTCAAATTTAGTGCATCGTTCATGAGAATTCAGAAACAAAAATATGATTCGACTTGATGATATAGTGTTTGGTGAGCACTGGACGCCTAATGTAAAGGATGCACTTACGATTCTCTCGTGCTGGTACAGTCATATCTACTGTAAATATTTACTTATAAAATAAAAGTCGTTACATGTTCAACGAAAGTACTCTTTTCTGCTTGTTACTCGTGCTAGTTCTTTCATAGTATTAGGGGTATATCTGGACAGAAGTGTAGAGGCGTTTCTAACAATACAAAATTCACACATACCTTAAATGGGAAGACGGAACTGAGTTAAAGGTTTTTCGCAACTTAAGTTATTGCTACTCAGAAGCATTTCGCCTAATATATTCTCGCGTAGTTAATTTACCGTTATGGATGCTTGTCATACGATTATACATTTACCGTGGAAAAAAGGAAATATTCAATTCAGTTGTATGATTGAGTGTACATTTAACGTACCTCTATCACAGACACACTGTTTGTAGTAAACACATTACGACGAGTGGCAGAGCCTTTCAGCAGACTCTTTTGACTGTA
>CAJHZI010000513.1:625000-657500 GCA_905160935.1 Enchytraeus crypticus
TCCACTGTCGGACAACTTTCTAACATCTTACCACTTCAACTCAAATTTTGCTTCTGTGAAACGATACGATATCCGTGTCTTGTTAACTACTAATAATATTTAAATTTAATATTAATGAAACTGTTGACAGTTCACTTTGAAATCTTTAACAGAAAATTATGAAGAAGTGTTGAGAGTTTTTGCGTCATTTTTTTAGAATATTTATTGACAGTTCATTCTGAAATCTTTAAAGAAAATTTGAAGAAGTGTTGCGAGGTTTTTGCGTCATTTACTGTAGAGAACATTTACTTATGCTACAATAATAATAAGTAGCAAAATATAATTTCTAGTAAATTGAAGTTTACGGCTAGGTGTCAAGTTGGTGATATAAAAAGAACTTATAGTATTTGTCTGTCAAACGAAGTCCACATAAAAGTTGCTTTATCAGTAAACACAAATCAGATAAGTACCGTATAAGATTCCATTCAAGATAATTTAACGGTTTTAACCCCTTGAGCGGGTGTCGGACCGAAGCGTTTCTTCATACAGAACACATGGCTCGGCAATAAAAGTCACGGCTGTACATTAGCTGCAATAATGCTTAAATGTAAAGTGATTTCGTTCTAATCATGTTGTGTCCGGCTGCTGAAGAATAGACTACACATGTCGTAATAGGCGACAAAGCAATAAGATCCAAACCAACGTCAGAAAGGGCGTTCGGTTGGTGGGCGCCTAGGCTCCAGAAATTACATTAATACAAAAATTGTCTAATGTCGATCCTAGTTAAACTGGGAATCAATGGAAGAAGAAGAAGAAGATGATGATGATGATGATGATGATCAATCAATCAATCAATCAATAAGAATTTAACGTCAGGTTCCTCGCCATAAGGCAATGTCAGGGACGTCGATGATGATGATGATAATGATGATGATGATGATGATGATGATGATGCTGATGCTGATGTTAATGATGATGATGATGACAATATAATGATGATATTGACGAAAAGTGATATCAAAGTTACGAAAATTTAATTAATTCACGTCTTAAATTATACTCAGAAAAGTAAGTTTACTAATAGACCTGCTAAGTACCATTGTAATAATAATGCGCTATTCATTTAATTCAAATGTTTCGATACAATAAAAAGCTACATGTAGCAGAAAAGTTACATGTAGAAGTTACATGTGGCCTATTTCTAAATATCTGGGATAGAACTAGTTCACTGGGAGTTTAAAAAGGTTGCTAGTTATAAATTACTTCGAAATATCTGGGACATAACTAGCTCACTGACACTTAAACAACATACCGACCATTAAATGACTAAACGATGAGTAAACCAACCACGAGTTGATTTGTTGTTCTTCTTTATAATCAGCTACTTCACACTACTGCCTTATTTACTTTGTGCAGCTTGTACATATAAAACAAAGTAATACATGTAGTGTGCACAGTAAAATAACTGAGGATGCTTATACGGTTATGTTGACAATCAATTAAATAAATAAATAATATTGATAATAATAATAATAATAAACTTAAATAAACTAAATTAATTAAACTACATTAAACTAAATTAAACTAAATTAATTAAACTTAAATATATTAAATAATTAATTTAATAATTTCTAATAATAATAATAATAATAATAATAACAATTGCAAGTCAGATTGTTTCTGCTATACATTTAGTGGAGACTCTGGAGAGCAATATTTTAAAAAATGTTCTCCTTGTTAGGGTATTATAAATAATTATAATAATAATTACAATAATAATAGCATGCATTTTGTAGGCAGCAAAACGAGTAAATATCAATAATTAAATATAAAACTTCGGCCTCATATTATATTAATAACCTCTCTCTGGGAAAAAGCGAAATTAGTTTCACAAATTAAGCGTTGACTATTTTATGACAGCTTAATTTTTTGTGAGAGATTGATTTAAAAGAAATCTAAATAAATGAAAGAGAGAACGTATAGTCAACAACAGACTTTGTAATAGTACAAGTAATACGGCATTCTAGAAATTATACACATAATAATGCCATATAATATTGCTAATTATGATTATTATTAATTTAGGCAATATTATAATAGGAAAAACAGTCTGTTATTTAAATAGAAGATATCAAGAGACCCGTTATTAGTTATACCCGTTATAGTTAGTATATATAGAACGAATTATGTGTTAGTAGAAGCATGTCAATGTTGCCATCAGAATACGAAGCATAAAAGATGTGCTTTACTGTGAGATCAAATTGATGCTCTTTAACGTGTGTGAAAGCAGCCTGTTGGTAGTAATATGTGTCTTGGATTAGTTATTTTCCAGAACAGCAGATAGAAATATGTGATTATACATTTAGCTACAAATTCAGCATAATATTTACCAAGAAGATTTGGAGTTCGGCGGAGGAATAGTCATGGCAATAGTAAAGGTTTAACGTTCGTTTATCACACAATGATGATGTCAGGGGAACTCCTCCATCACACATCAGCACAAATCGGTTCACCTAAGCAACTTTAAAAAGCATGGGCTGAAGAGAAAGAAAAGAGGTCCTAAACGGTGCCGGTCAGGTGATCAAAAAAATGGCTGACGTTTATTAGTGGGTATTTCAGGCGAGCACAGCTTCTGCTATATGTATCACTCTAACACAAACAAACACCAATTTAAAGCTACAAGGCAGGTAACCCAATCAATTCGGTTTTATTCTAATGTTCTTACAAGGCAGAACTATAATATAGAAAGTTACTACTTTTAATCATAATCTCCCACGAAGCCTCAATTCCTATAGCTCATTATCTGAACTTCAGAAGTAGACTATGTTGAAATATATTGTTCAATTCAGCGTAATCTATTTAAAAATGTTCATATGTTCAGTCAACGAAGACGAAATTATATCATAATTGAATTTTCTGCTCTCTTTATCTCTCTCTTTATCTCTCTCTCTCTTTCTCTCTCTCTCTCTCTCTCTCTGTCTCTCTCTCTCGGTGTCTCTCACAATGCACTATCTACTGGCAGGTCCATATGGTATATAACGCATTCACGTTTCTCTATTATCTGCTTTCCTCTTCGCGTCCACATGAGTGGACCCTTAAATCCTCTAACATTCCTAATCTCGGTCTTCCTCTACACCTTTTCCCTTCTATTCTACCTTCTACGCTCTTTTTAGAAAATTATCCTACTTATAATGTGTCATATCAATTATTGTTCTTTATATTAGTAATACATTTAGAAACTGCCCATCTGTTTTAACTCTCTCCAGGACTTCTTCATTTGTAACTTGTGGATTTTATGTTTTTCATTCTTCTCCAAATCCACATTTCCAATGCCTCCAGTTAACTAATATCTCCCTTCCTTAAGGTCCATGTTTCACATCCAGGCAACAGCGTGGTCCAAACCAAGGTTTCACTCTCCTTATATTTGTGACTTTCTTTAGACTTTTTGTTTAAAGTCGTTTCTTATTACCGAAGACCTCTTTTGCTTGTACAATCTACAGCACATTTCTATATATTTCCCATCTTCTGTTATTGCTTGTCCTAAGGCAAATGCAGCAATGCCATTTGTTAATCAGTGTTTACGCCTGTTTATAAATGCAACGAGCCTAAGAAATAAAGAATACTCAAACAGAACGACAAATCTAGTATTTACATATATTAAAGTTCTACAATACGCCGAATATAAACAATATTATACTTAACAATAGTAATATAGCATATTTATGCTTACAGTCAGCATGGTGACAAATGACTGATACAACATTTTTAATCACGTAAAACTCTCTTGCAAATTATATCCCTCGTTACACACTGCAATGAGAATTTAATATTTGAGATATATGTCAGTGTTATCAGGACTATCATGTCAATCTAGCGAATACTGGTCAAGAAATCTCGAACACTGCAGATATTGTTCTCTCCTTTGTGGTCATCCTTATGGTGGAGCAGACAGCCTTGAATGCAGGGAACTCTGTCCAGGTTGTTTGCTCTATTTTGTTCAATATAGTATAACAAATTCATGTTTGCAATCTATTTCGCTATTTATAATTGCAGTACCTGTTTAGAACAGTCATACAATTTTCGCTAAGTAAATGGGACAAAAAAAAAATAAAAAAAGAGAAGTAGATGGAACCACAGCAAAATCAATATTTTTGTGTTGTACCAGTTGGATGGCCGAGTGGATATCAGGTTGTCTGATAAATAGAAGGCTCTAATCTCCGCAGGATCGTCACTAACAGTATCCTTATTTTATTTATTTATTTAAACTTTCGATTTTGCATAGCAAATACACAATGTAAGTTAAGTAATTGAATTGCACATAATTGCAAAATCAGAGTTAACCCAAGGCACTAGGCACTTATAGGGACTCATATAAAGTCACACATATACATATATATATACAAACATATACATACACATATATTTATACATATACATACATATACATAAATACACATACACATAATATATACATATATATGCATACAAATACACATATATACACACATAAACGCAGTATACATACATCTACATGTATAGATAAACATATATATAGAATACATGTCAGTATCATGAATAGTGAAAGTCAAAGCATTGCCAATAAAACAGAAAATATAAATACTGAATGTAGTAGCAATTCCATAAAAATATATAAGCAATAAAAGAAAGTAGAATATACAATATATTTGATTTCATTGTTCAGTATCTCAGTTAAAAGCAAAAATAAAAGAACTAGTTAAAAATCAAAAATTTAGATAAATCCTCAGATTTTAGGAGCTTTTTAAAAGAAGAAAATGATTTGGCTGAGACAGTTGATTCACTCAATGCATTCCATACTTAAATAGATCGATATACAAACGAGTGTAACGTGACATTAAGACGTGCTTAAGGCAACTTAAATCGGCATGAGTGACCTCGAGTATTAGTAGTAAGTGGAACTAAGCGATCGTTAAACTGAGTTTTATAAGCTTTTTACAAGTTAATATTACTGAAAATGTTCAGTACTTAACGAATAAAACAAAGAAAATTAAGCGCCCAGTTCCGTACATTAAGTCGATGTTACGGATATGAGAATACAGCAAAGGGAGACAATATGTCTCTCTTTCACTCTATTTTATCCTTACATCTTTTCTGCCTGTCTCTCCCTTTCCTTCTATCTATATCTCTATCTCTCTGTATCTCTACCCCTTTTCTCATAAACTTTCTGCCTCATGGCAGGTCGAAACAATAGGAGTAGGCCTACTACGGGATAGCTACTTTCATGTTTATAAGTGAGCGATAAACTCTCAATATTGAGCTTCACACAATTAAAATATATGGATCCTTAGAAACTATTGGATCTAATGTGATTTTCTGTGCTTTATGTTTCTCCGTATATGGGCTGCTTAGCTTTTACAAATCCACAACACAAATTATTATAGATGATTTGTAGTTCTTCGTTTTATTACTTGTTCATGTGGTTCGAGTTATACACTGTATCTGCTCGGAGTCTTTCCACAAATTTTAGTAGATATTTTTATCTTTTTTTCCTCAACTAACTGATCAAAACTTCAAATTATGGTACGTGATATTTTTGCTCAGATTACAAGCCAATTAGGACATCAACCGCGGGGGTTTTCCCAGAATGTGAAAAACCACAAGTGTTTTTACGCTGACAGTCATCGTTGTTCTCCTGGGGTTAGTCCTCCTGATACTGCTTAAAATGAATGGCTGGAAGAAAAGAACTATGAAAAACTACAAAGCTCTGAACAAACAGCATCACAATAGAAACTACCGCAAGAAGGAATGATCATAAGTGAAATAACTGCGACTACTAATTAGTTATTCGTCGTCAGGATACGAGCAAAACTGGGTAGTATGGGTATTATAGGTAGTATGGGTGGTATGGATGGATAGTATAGGTAGTATGCATGGATAGTATGGGTAGTATGCATGGATAGTATGGGTGGTATGCATGGATAGTATGGGTGGTATGCATGGATAGTATGGGTGGCATGCATGGATAGTATGGGTGGTATGCATGTATAGTATGGGTAGTATGCATGGATAGTATGGGTAGTATGCATGGATAGTATGGGTAGTATGGGTATTATAGGTAGTATGCATGGATAGTATGGGTGGTATGGAGAGTAATATTGCATAGAAAACTGAACAGTGCAAAGCTGAACAGGGCATATAGTTAATGCCAATTTTGACACAAGTTAATATTGGTTTAGGATAAATTACCCTTGCAAAGTATAAGTAAGCAATTTCACAGAATAGATTACATATGAACTACTCGAAGGCTATACGTTAAATGATGTTGTCATTCATGCTATTTCTCCAGCAACTTTGGTATAACCTTAGTGAATACGTGGATCGACCATGCGTTCTTGAATGAGCTTGAAAGTCTACAAAGCTAGCGCAATAATAATTTTAGTAAGCATTACGCCGAATATATTTCTTAAAAGTTCTCCGTCTGTTAAACGTCTAATACCAAATTGACAAAAAACCGCAAAAGAAGCGGGCAGGCCCGTAAGAGGCGACTAAACAGAAACTAATAGTTTTGATTAGGGTCAGAGTTCGATGAACTGAATTATTATTAATTGAGCCAGCACTCTACAGCTGCTCCTGCTAGCCAGTTAGCTAGCTAGCCGGCTGCTGGCTAGCTAGCTAATGCTAAATATGTTGCAGGAACCCTTGTTATACGATGACACTCG
The DNA here is from genome assembly GCA_905160935.1 of Enchytraeus crypticus. NCBI lineage: Eukaryota > Metazoa > Annelida > Clitellata > Enchytraeida > Enchytraeidae > Enchytraeus > Enchytraeus crypticus. The sequence continues at coordinate 631,678 of CAJHZI010000513.1, forward strand.
TTGGACGATAAACTTCCAAATCTTTTTCCATTGCAGGTCGATTTATCTATTTTTAAATCGTTTCCAAGTGGTACAAGATTACCTCGACAGGAAAAGTTCCTAAAATATTAAAAAATTATCAATCTTATTAAAGCATATTAAAACGGTTTGAGTAGCTTGCATGCGTCGGAATTGCAATTCATTAGTCAAACCAATTATCAGAAATTCCAGATTGTAGACGTCAGCTGGGTCAATCTATCTCTACTGAATGAGGAATTCGTAAAGGTTATCAATAAATTTCTAGACTTCATTTGAACATGGTTTTGTCCCATCCTGTAATTCATTATTGGATTTTCTTTCTTGATATTTGCACGAATAGCGGAAACTTTCATTGTTTGCTCATCGGCTAGAATTTAAAATTCTACAGTACTCGATGCTGTCATAGACGATATTGGTAAAACCAATTGCATGCATTTGTAAAACATTTATTGGCTATAAACGTCATTATTGTCCACTTAAACACGAATCCTGCTGATATCTTCAGCGAAGTGTTAGTTCTAGAAACTTGTTTCTGTTCTGTTTTGATCTGCAGATGATCTGCACATATAAGGCCATTCTTTAAAAACTTCATGTTCCTTCTCGCAGTTGAGTATCTGTATGCTATTGCACATGTTGATGTGTTTGAAATAATTAGACATAATTCTCACTCTATCTATCTCTCTCTCTCTCTCTCTGTCTATCTGCCTCTCTGTCTCTCTCTATCTCTCTCTCTCTCTCTATCTCTCTAGATGGATGGATAGATAGATAGATAGATAGGTAGGTAGGTAGGTAGGTAGGTAGGTAGGTAGGTAGGTAGGTAGGTAGGTAGGTAGGTAGGTAGGTAGGTAGGTAGGTAGGCAGGCAGGCAGGCAGGCAGGCAGACAGACAGACAGACAGACAGACAGACAGACAGACAGACAGACAGACAGACAGACAGATAGATAGATAGATAGATAGATAGATAGATAGATAGATAGATAGATAGATAGATAGATAGATAGATAGATAGATAGGTAGATAGGTAGATCGATCGATAGGTAAGTAGGTAGGTAGGTAGGCAGATAGATGGATAGATGGATGAATGATGAATGGATGGATGGATGGACGGATGGATGGATCGAGGAATCGACCGACCTACCTACCTACCTCAAGTTTTCACGCTCCTTAAAGGCTTAAAGAGAACCTCGGCGATTAACGACTTAGCCCCTTCACAAAAGGCTACGCCTTATCCACACATGAATGTATTCCATAGCTTGGGAGTAATATGGCTTCTAAGCTGGTTTTGCACTGTCTTCTCAGTACTTGCTCATTGCTTAGTCGCCTCTTATAAAACGTGCATTTTATAGGTTTATTCTTCCTTTTCCGATAACCAAAACGGGACAATAGTAAAAATAGTAAACGTATCATGCTGTTTAGATTTAAGAATCGAACAGATTTACATGCACTGCACAACTGTTGTCTCAACAAAAGTTTGCTTGAGACAATAACTACTGTCAAATCTATTTTACACTAACTTAGCAGTATTATTTTCTATCTATAATAGATATACCATCAGTTAACTTCTACGATGCTATAAACTTGGCTGCTAAAGCATTTGAAAGTCTCTTCATGTGCATTGGCCTAATTATTGCGATAGTATTATGTTTAATCGCATATAAGAAAAATCTGTTCAAAAAATATTCATTTTGAAAACCAAGATTTTCTAATCAAGAAACAGGATTTCAAGGAGCTGGATGTAATAAGCCCTCGAATGATATTGTGTCCAGTTTAATTCATAATGGTACGCGGACATGTTCAAAACACTTGGATTAAACTGTGCGTCAATAAATGAAGTTACGCAACGATCGGGATCGGTTAGTACTTGGATTGGAGAACACTTTGAAAGAAGAGTGCTTACAGTTTTGATTGAAAATTAACTTTTAACGGTAACTTAGCTTAATAGATTTCTGGTAATAAACGTAGTAAAGCAATGTCGAACTCGATTAGTACTTGGATGGGCAACCACTTTGAAAGACGAGTGCTTATAGCTTTGATTAAACAAAACGCCAGGGTGATGGAAGGTTAATTATTCTTAAGTCCGCTCCGGTTGCAATCGATAAGTGCTATCAAAAGGGCAATTATCTTCTTAACTTAATAATAATAATTATTATTAATCAATTACACACAATTACTTCAAAATACTCAATTAATTAGAAGGTGTTAATTATTCAGTTATAATGCAGAGAATAATGTGAGTGATTCTGAAATTCAGTTGCTAATCCTACAACTACTTGACGAGTCAAGGGTTTTACGTGGTTTTGTACATTTACGTGGTTTGCAACTTTTACGACTTCTATAAAATATTAAAATATATAATATATAAAACTTATATAATATATAAAACTTTAATTTTATTGATTTTAATGTTCTATACTTATTTCCCCGTATTGTGTCCGGGTTGTTTGCAGAATTAATCAACTGGTTACTGCATGTGTCGTAGAAGACGACTAAAGCACTAAGATCCATACCAAAGTCAGAAGGGCATTTGGTTGGTGAGTGCTAAGGCTCCAGAAATAGCAACAAAAATTATACGAATGGAAAAGTCTCAAATAGGGGATTTACTGATGATATGATTAAGGACAGAGAGGATTTGAGACAGTCTGTTCGTATCCCGACCCTTGTTAACTGGTATTCAAGGAAGGATGATGATGATAATTAATGTTCCATATGTATACATGTACTTATTACGATTCTGTATTTAAATTGTATACATATGCACGGAAATTGCACCGTTTTTGGGCCTTTGCTCACCGGCTCGATTTTGTCTAAATAGTACTCGACGTTGTCATTGATGACTATAGCACTCCAATTGTTGCTGTTGCAATACACGTATACTCCAATGTATAACTCAATAATCCACAAAACGTAAATAAAGAACTTTACTAAGTTTACTTCAATTTTCAAACCGAATGTTCAGATAGCTTAGTGCTTAGAGGTACGGGTAATTCAGGCTATTCTAAATGATCAATCTACTTTATACGATATTACACGAAAAAACTAATCTATGGATTAATTGAGCTCACGTAGGTTCGATTCCTAACGATAGCCGCCGAGCTGATTTGGGAACAAAATCTAGGACTCACATGGGACTCGATCTTGCTGCTATAAGGGTAGACCTAATTGACCGAAGACATTGTCTTACGAATTATTAGACAGACGCTATGAAAATCGATAGATGTCATCATGGATTAAGATTTCACTATTGATCCAATAAATGTGCAATGTTAGTTCATCAAACCCGTGATCTCAATTAATTGATTGATAATTAAGTGCGTGATGAAATCTTGTAATGACGATCTTCTGAGAGTCTACTAAACAGGAGCTCACGCTCTACATAGTTTAGTAGCGCAGGGGAAATTTAGATGGTATTCTACATATGAAACTGAAAAAACCCAGACTAATCATCGAACTGCATCAAAATCTTAGCACATTGTATATATCGTATTAACTTACAAGTAGAGGTACAATTAAAAATCAAGATTAAACATTAAACTAAATCTTTAAATTACTAGATAGAACTATGAATTTATAGATATTTAGTATTTTATGTTAATTTAAGACATTTATTACAAATCGAATTCTCACAGCGGCAGAATTGCAAAAGGCCTACATTGGAATAACTCAGGTATGTATCAAATTTATTAAAATAATATATATTGAATGAATAAATAAATGAATTTTTTAAGAATGCTTCAATTAATTGTTTTATATTTTTTACGAAAAGTAACGGGAAATCACATTCAAACTTAGAAGCTTTACTTTCCTATCCAAAGGATACACTAAAGTTTAGAAAAGGTTAGCTTCAGTAACTTCTTGTTGGAAGCGGATTAGTGGGTTCAATATTGAGCTTGAGAAGTTGAAACTTGAAAGCATTTTTTTAAATATAGACGTTAAATTTATTTTTTTAAATATAGACGTTAAATTTAATCGTTTAACAGAACATCAGAGAGAGAGAGAGAGAGAGAGAGAGAGAGAGAAGTGCTAATTTGTAAGCTATAGTATAAGCTTAAGTTTGTGACTTTGAACGTCATATCAACTAGAAGGTTCTAAATAAATTGCAAAACTGTACAAGTAGAAAACGTCGTCACTGTGAAGCATTTAAGATTTAGCGTAAATTTAATATTTTATTTGTTTTTAGGACTGGATACCGCGTATTGTGTATTTTTAGCACTCTTACTTCAAATTGTAATTATGAGTTATCTAAATGAAGAAATTAATAACACTACAGAATCTGGTAACTATATTGTAGTGATTATTTATTTATTTATGTTATTTATTTAACTATTAAACTTATAAAGAAATATTGAAAGAAAACTACGTTGCCTTTTTTATATTGTTGGATATATTAATGGTTTTTAATGTTAATGTTATTAATTTTTTATAACATAGTCTGTAACATTTTAACTCGTCTTGCTTTTTTATGTTTGGATAGAGATAGCAAGATAGCAAACTAAAGTACTAAGCAAAATACACTACTACTAGATTGCACGAATAAATGAAGGAATATATTGCGGTAATAATACTAATGAACAATAGTAAAAATAATAAAAATTATTGATACAAAATATTGGCAAAATTGAACCTACCTTTATCGACGAGATTTTTATTTTTGCGACATATTATATCCGATTTTCGAAGTCTAGCAATGCTTCTTTATTATTGTTCTCTTCATTGCCAATTCTCAGATTCATTAGCTGATTATCTCCTGTTAAAAGTTGTCTAATTAGTTGCCTAATTATAAATTAACAATTTGATCAATTTAAAAATCAATTTTGACTGTGACAGGCCAACAGCTGAATATGTTAATGCTGAGCTAATTAAGCTCTAAATATAGTAATTGAGCATGATATTTTGTAATACTTATTTTGAAGCGTTAGCACTGGCGAAGGATGGAGAGATTAAAGTGCGTATTATTTACAAGACGATTTCGCTAACATATAAGTCCATTCATGGACCATCCGTGGTGATGGGCTTAATATGGTTGATTCACCATGCCTGGGCGATATTGTAAGGCTCACTTGATTTAAGTGCCGCAGCCTTTTATTCTATAAATGGGTCTTCTGAATTAATTACTTTTGTGAGCTCTAATTTTCATCCATGCTATAAGCTATCTAATCGCTCTTGTCAGCATGCTGCTCCACAGATCTGGAATACTCTTCCACCCACTCTTCGAAATTTTCTTCTGAATCACACCAACCTTTATTCCTCGAACTACCACTGCGCCCGTTACGTCTCCCGAAAACAACCAACGATTGATGTGCCACCACTACTCTAACAGCACATTCATTGAATAGTGTGCCACCACTATTCTAACAGCACATTCATTGAATAATGTGCCACCACTATTCTAACTGCACATTCATTGAATAATGTGCCACCACCAGTCTAACAGCACATTCCTTGAATAATGTGACACCACTATTATAATAGCACATTAATTGAACTGTAACACTGAGGATAGCTGATGATCCAACCGTTGATAATATTGCATTGTGGTGGGTCTCCAAAATACATAGGCTATGCATATTGTATTACACACATGTACACATGTATACGTATTACATACATGTGTAATACATGTGTAATACATTTGTATTACACTACCCTACTATTCGTACGTACATGTGTATATGTATTACATACATGTGTAATACATGTGTATATGTATTACATATATGTGTAATACATGTGTATATGTATTACATACATGTGTAATACATGTGTATATATATTACATACATGTGTAATACATGTGTATATGTATTACATACATGTGTAATACATGTGTATATGTATTACATACATGTGTAATACATGTGTATATGTATTACATACATGTGTAGTACATTAGTATATATATATATATATATATCTTACATACATGTGTATTATATTGTGTAAATGTTGATTCTTGAACCAGTGTTGCAAATTTTCTGTGCTTCTCTGAGTATTCTTTTGTCTGCCTTTGATTTACGCTCTCTCTTTCGATATCTCTGTCTCTCTCTCTCTTTCTCTCTCTCCTCTCTCTCTCTCTCTCTCTCTCTCTCTCTGCTCTGATCTCTCTCGCCCTCTCTCTTCCTCTCTCCTCGTTATCACACTCACACGCACACGCGCACATACTCCACACACATCTAGACACACAAACACACATAGATACACTATCTTTTTTCCTGCCTTATTCATTCACACTTTTCGTATTTTCTCTCTTTATCTCTATACAACCTTCGCTAAACCCTCCTTATAGGTAAAATTTAATTTAGTAAATGAAGGCATTTGTTAAAATGGGAATTGAGAGCTACGGGAACGGCCAGAATTTTTCGGGCCGTTCCCGTAGATCTGTAATGTAGTTACAGATCTTCTAGTATCTGATATGGGCCCCTAGCAGGGTAACACACCTTAGAAAAAATGGGAGCTAGGATAACAGTTCCCCTGCGTCCCCCCCACTTTAACCATTGGATGGAGGCAAAAAATTGCAGAAGTTCTTACAGGGGACTTAGCAAAGCATATAAAATTCCTTTTTTAAACCATTGCAGTCCTAAAAAGATTAGTTCATTAAACTTCTTCTGATCTGCTATTTTAAATTAAGCTTTTATTCATAAGAAATATATTTTGTTCATAAAATCCCTCGGTTGTGTTTCTTTGTGACTGCAGGAGCTAATATCTGATGTGAAAATAGAGTTTACTTGGGGAGGGGATAAAGGCATACCCTAAGGCTGGGGGCTGGAGGGAGGGAAATTTGTCTCTCAGGAAAAGTTACAAAAGTAAAAAGGCCGTCACTATGACATCCTCTCACTCTCTGTCTCCTTTCTCTTCTCTCTCTCCCTCTCTCTCTCTCTCTTTCTCTCTCTCTCTCTCTCTCGCTCTCTCTCTCTCTCTCTCTCTCTCTCTCTCTCTCTCTCTCTCTCTCTCTCTCTCTCTCTCTCTCTCTCTCTCTCTCTCTCTCTCTGTTTGTCTTAATGACTCATTCTTTCACGCTTTAGCAACCTGTTCAGTCTACAAAGCTGTAATGCTTCTTCTCTTTCCATTTGCCTTTCCATCGCCTGGCCTTGATACCTCCAACTCCTCTTGCTCTCCTTGAACTTACCTCGCTACCAATCCTAGCGTGGGCACTGAGTTTTTATTTGGGGTACCGAGACAATCATACTTCCTAAAGTTTAAATATGGTGTAGGCCTGACAGTACGCGCAATTACTGTAAAGCAAGACAACCCATATTCTTGCCTCGGCCCCTTTCAAAGTACCGGGGCAAAACAGCTTGCCCCTGTGGAGACGACGCCCATGAATCCTAGCATTTCTTTCTTCGTTAAATCTCGTTATATATATATATATATATATATATATATATATATATATATATATATATATATATATATACATGTATGTATATACATATATATATATATATATATATATATATATATATATATATATATTTATTTATTTATATTTATATATAGGCTCTATAAATATATACCTATATAAACACTAAATATAGGTCTACTCGAAATTGATGCATTCTGTGTAAAGCTAAATTGCAGAAGTGAATTAAAATGCAAAAATGCAATATGCAATATTCAGTTATATACATTTTTCTCCGTAATTTGCAAACTATGACAATTGACGTCATAAAATATTAAAATGAACGTAAAATTGTCAGTACTATTTTACTGAACAAAATGGCGTTAGTGCCCAGATGACGCTACAGCAGCCTATCTTATTTTCAGTACTTAGGGCAGATTGTTGACCTTGTGCTCTTGAATAGGGTGCAGGGCTAAAGCGAAAGCGATATCCAACTCTGCATACGCAACGTTTATTTGAGAATACTTAACGTCAAGATGAGAAGCCTGTCTCTACAATACGATTTGGCTCTATCTAGCTGTCAATACTAACTATATTTTAACGAAATATTGCCGGTGTATTGCAAAAAACGGTGAAATTAGCAAACTACAATGCAGTTTCTGCGCAACGACTGCCAATGTTTACACATCAACAAGATTCTGTTTACTTCGTTTTTATTGATTGTAATTTGCCCTAGTAAATGATCGCAATAGACCTCTAACGCTCGTCGAAAAGATGTCGTGAATTAATAAGTTTGCAAAACTGTGCTTAACATTATAAAATAATGAAATTTTGAAGCAAAATGTCGTTAGATACCGCCCACTTCTAGGTTGTTCTAACGGTACAACACTGACTGTGAGCGGAACTTTCAAAACAGCTGTGTGTTGCAGCTACAGCCTACAAATTTAAGATCGAAAGCTATTTTTAGACGAGCAGAACGAGAGGAGAGATGGTAAGAAAAAAGCTATACAAATGAACGAGTTGCTGTCGGTAATTAATTTCCAATATTATTTATTGTATTGTCAGCATACAATGTTCCGATGCTTTGCTAGTCCAACAATTTGATTATGTCTCAACTTGCCCACGAAAGAACGTCAGCTAGCTTGCTCATTTAGTATGAATTTCGTCTGACAATATCTCATAAATAACCATGCTCCTACATGTTATGTTATGTCGTAGCATCGGTGGCGTCTATCATGGTGATCTATTTTAGGGTTTAATTTGGAAATGCTAATCGCAAAGCGGGATTCAAGAGAAACAGAGATATTCAAATCCCTAGTTTGGACTGAGAAGATACATTCAGAATTGTTGAGTTTCCTTTAAATATCTTCTAATTTAATGTAGCATTTAAATATATTTACCTTAATGTGTTTTAATTTTTGTAGCATGCTTCAAGGCAGACAATGAATAGAAACTTGTGCCTTGACCTGAATACAAGAAATCTTGTGTGTCTGTGAATTGAGATTTCGCTGAGTTGTTGTGTCTGTACATGCAGGTTATGTTTTAGAATGAGTAACATCAATTAATAGACATAATGTTGTAAAAAAAGCTAAAAGCTAAGGTTAACGTCAGTTTCCTCACTCGAAAGCGATGTCAGTGACGGGCGAGCCCAGGATTTGAATCCACACCTGCTGATCCGCGGTCGAATATCTTACCGACTTCGCCACTGGCTCCAGCCAGTGATTAAAATAATAGAATTAAGCCTAGTGGCATCTATCTTTGGACCGATTCAACTAATTTCGACTAAACTAGTTTTTAAACTAGTTTAGTCCTTAGTCAAAGGACTGAATTTACAAAGGTGATCTTTAAATACCTCACTAAATAAGCTCTTGAGAATATGGTTAGCTTCAGTATGCACAACCAACTGAACTGAGAGATACATTATATTGTGATGTATAGACTTTCAGAACATGTTTTCTCTTTACTGCCTTCATTCTCGTAAAACTTTGTCGTTGTAGATCACCTTATTAGTGGCTGTCAGGAATTTATGTTTAGCCTGCTAGATGGGATTAATATCGGTCTAATAATAAAGACGGTGAATCAGATTTTAGTTGTTAGCTATTGATTTCTGCGATTAGGATAGCAGTAATTAGAGTTTTAAAAGGCTTCAAGGCGTTAATTCATACTTCTTGTCTACTGAAAATAACTGTTCATGAACACCTTTTCATGAGATCTCGTCCTATCGTGGGCTATCTGAAACATTCAAAACTTCCATTGATAATTGTAGTTAATTTTATGCACCTAAAGGTGAACTGAACAGACGAATATTCTACCTAATACGAACTATAAAATAATGCATCTAATCAGAATGAAGTCCTATTCTCAACATCTAATCCAAACGTCATTCCAGTCAATTGTCCAATCCACCACCAGAGTGATCCTCGCAAGATTTCCTGCATGGCACTGGAAGCTTGGATCTATTCCGTCGCTCCACCTCAAGTCAGCCATATTGGTATTATCTCTCGTCTTACTCGTCTCTTTGTCGCCTGCCGATGGAAAGGCTGTCAGCAGGAGCCAGTGTCCCTACAGTTGTGCCTGGGACCAATACTGTGACCCCGGGACGTCCCTGTGTGAGTCCTGTGAGCTGGCCTGCAGTTATCCCTATCAGAGCTTCCAGGCGTTCTGTAACTGGAACTGCTCCGGTAATCCTTTAACTTCTTACAGTATTTTCCTTACTGGAAACTTGATTGAAAACTTAAAATATTTAAAACTTGCTTAGTTTTATTAGTGTTGTTATAATCAATTATTTATTATATAATAATTTACAGTATACTTGATACATACCATCTATTATATGGGCATTATATTAACATAGAATATACAGTGAAATTTTTATTTAGATTTTTTTTAGATGTTAAATAATGTTACAGTTTTATTTATAGAACTATAAATACTACCACCTCGGGGAATTCAAAGAATCTCTCCGTACTTCATGGATGTAGGATCAATTGCTCTATTGTCGACCCGCATAACTATTGTGTTCCGACTTTGTTATGTGTTCTCCTTCATAGTGTATTCGTATAACCACTAGTACATGTGATCACCAGTGCTGAATACATTGTGTGCCACAAATGTCTCCTACACTTTATTGCTCCGTTCAATGCTCTTGGCGATGAACCACTAATCAGTTGTAGAATACTGCGGAGCACTATAGAAGCAAGATTCAAACCCAGTGCTCGCTCCGTCACTGACATGCTTTCTAGGCAGGAGGAAACGGACGTTGAATATGACGTTCTTCTCACAAGCTCAGTGATAAAGTTACTCAGTCAAAAAGCGGCTGAACTATTGAAGCTCTATGCAAAATCCAAGAACCTTTGCCGCACCTCAAGGTGGACTTGACAAGTTATGGCTTATAAAATGATTTACCATTTCATTCTGATGCATGTGTCAATGCGTTGGGCTCGTCATACGAGGCCCATGCGAGTCTCGCCGTATTGAGTTTAAATGAATTCTGAGGAATTCTAATTTCTTCATTATTATAAATATGTGTACGTAAATTATTTAGAGTGAGTGATCCACTATATACATTTTTGTACATTTGATAAATATTTATCTATTTATTCATTAATTTGTTCATCCTCGCGCTCACACTTAATTTTCACTCATACATTTATTTTGTCATTCACACACTCGCACTCACGTTCTCACTCACGTAATCATTCCTTCATTTATTCATTCATTCGTTCATTAATTAATTAATTCATTCATTCATTCATCCATTCGTTCATTCATTCATTCATTCATCCATTCATCCATTTATTCACTCATCCATCCACCTATTCATTCATCCATTCCTTCAATCACTCATCCATTCATTCACTCATCCATCCACCTATTTCTTCATTCTTTCACTCACCAATGAATTGATACATTGCAGAATACCTGCAGCGCATCAGAACACCGGCCACTCTCACACAGGCTCGACCAAGGGCCTCTCCCAGAGCCGATCAGAATCGAGAGGATCACTCCCCCGCTGACAAGAGTCCACTGGCCCTCGCCTGGTGGCCCGCCCTGGTCATCGGTGGGTTCCTCGGGGTTGTTATTGTCGGCCTTGTCGCTGAGCGTAATCGCAGAAATCGGAAGAGTAGAAGATCTTTACCAGTGGAAGTTCAGCCCCAGATCAATGGTGAGAGTCTGCTTGTTGTTATGTAAGAGAAATAATTCTAATTCTCTCTCTTAGTGCACTGACTATTGGCAGGTCAGGTCCATGGTATGTAACGTCGCCACTCTTCTTTGTCTTCCGCTTTCCTCTTCATTTCCACATATGTGTGGGTCTTTAAATCATTTAACCTCGGCCTGCATCTGCCTCTTTTCTCTAGCATTTTACCTTCTATGACCTCTTTTAATAGACCTTCCCCCCTAGGAGGTAACCTATCCAACTCTTCTTCCTATTTCTGAATACATTAATAATTTTAATTATTGCTACTTTAAATTTGTTTTCAAATTTAATTTGTGTTTTAATCGAATGATTCGTTCATGGTATGCTGTACGATTTACCACTAGGTAAATCGCATACGTCCCTGACATTGCCTTATGGCGAGGAACCGGACGTTAAATTCTTATTGATTGATTGATTGATACCGTCTGTAACATAAATCTTTTTTGGTCGTATGTTTAAGTTGAACGTGCACTGCTTTTCTCAATGCTTTATACTAACTTGCTATAAAACGAGCAAGCTTATATCACTACCCGTAGCATTAAGAAATAAAGATTGTCTTAAGAATGACAACTGAGCATTAAGAACTAGAACTAAGCAATGGCTGGATTAAACATTTTGTCCTATTCATTGATTTCAAGGCATAAGTAGGCTACTTCACCCATTAAATACTGTACTGCTTGCTACCAAGTCATCCATTAGAAATCTTTAGCACTTGAAATTATTCTCTCTAGCAACTTGACGAGGAATCGAACTGGGGCTTATCGCTTTAAAGACAAAAGCATTAACAACTGAGACACGAGATAACATACATAACAAAACGGCACACTGGGTCAAGAAGCACAGATGCTTGGTTAAGGCCCATTTCCTCCTTTCTCTGCATCGTTATTAGTAATCGTTGCTTTTGATGGCGCATCGATTGCAGCCGGCGCAGATTTAAGAATAACCTTCCATCAGCAAGATATCCTGCCTCTCGAGATATCCTTTCTCTAGCGATTCTGTACAATAAGTATATTTTTCTACTTCAGGTCAGCAAGGACCGTATGTACAAGGTTCAGCTGATGAGATTTGTAGCCTGCAGCCATCACTCCACGCTAACGAAGAAGTCCTGACTGGAAACGGAATGTCAGAAAATGGTCACTTAGTCACCTGCCCAGTGGATGCTGGTTCTGCCACTAGCTCATCCCTATGTCCGACTTTTATTATGAGATGAGGACTTGATGCTCTTTGTTGAACTCCATGTGTGTCGGTCTCGATTTATCTCAGGACCTATTGGTGGCTATTGATTTCTTTAGCTTTTTGTTACCAATATATTTCGTATTGCAGCCAAGCTATATTTAGAATTAAAATATTATGACTTTTGAAATACTGTAGATTACAAATTATATGTACAGTAGGCCTATATGTATATACAGTATATATATATATATATATATATATATATATATATATAGTATATATATATATTATATTATAATATATATATATATTATATATATATATATACTATATATATATATATATATATATATATATATATATATATATATATATATATATATATAATATATATTATATATATATAAATGCATTTATATATATAGGCTATATATATATATAGGCTATATATATAGGCTATATATGGTATATGATCTGTAGGTTTCTAAGTGTAGAAGTACATAGGATTATGGATGTTAGAGCTTGACTGAACATAAGATAACGTAGTTTTCTATACGACGTAGTAACGTAGTATTTTTATACAACGATGTTAATATACGAAATGACTAAATGTAACTTCAAATTAAGAGATTGATAGGTTTTCTCTCTCTTTTAAAGTATTATTTACTGCAGTTGTAAATATGTCAAATGTACATGTATTTACTATTGATTTTTATCCGTATTAGTCGATCTTATTATTTAAATGTCAATATTAGTTTTGTAAAATTTGAAGCTGTATTTGATTAAGAAAATCAGGGTAAGGCCAACGTCCCATCTACACGAAAAATTATTTTTTGACCCTTATCAGCGGATGAAACATCCAACAAGCTTGATACTGAAGTACTCTTGTGGACTGAGAGTGAGTGTTGGTGATGGTGAAGGCAGCAATCGATGTACCAATTTGACCCCTAAGGTGTAAAAGTTCTGTAATTTAAGCAACCTCGTGATTTATAATTTAAAAATAACCAGGCATATCTACTAATAGTTCTATTGTCATGTATGCCTTCGTCGCCTTTTAGCGACACCGTCAGTTTTTCTAGTATGATAAATTTTTAATCTTTTTGAATCTATACTCTCAAAAGGTTACATAAATTTCAGATGTAAAATACATAAGAGAAATTTTAGGAGACTTGAGAAATTTAAGAGACTTAAGAGATTTAAGAGACTTAAGAGATTTAAGAGACTTAAGAGATTTAAGAGAATTAAGAGATTTAAGGGACGAGATTTAAGTGAGCAAAATACAAATGTAAGAAGCAGTAAATCAAATTTAAGCCATTTAGTAGCTTGCTTACATATCGCACAATCATCTGCATCTTTAATTTAGTCTGTGTATGCGTTTATATATTAACAGATAGGTGCTTTTGTCCCCTGTGGCAATAATATTAATCCAGTATCTACGCACATGTATACTGATATACTAAATTATTTAATTTTAATTATATTTAACGGTTCCTATACAGCTTCAAATTCACAACTCTTGTTCAGTTCAGTTATGTTCCATAGGATTTGTTAGAACAAATGCAATTTCATTCTATAATCAGAATAATATTGTATTAAGCTTCAGACAAGGCTGCAGTTGTCAAACTTGCCTTTTGTAGATATTCTCAATTCGTGACCAAATGATGATTTATTTTGTGAAACAATTGAAAGCATTAAGCTCTGCATTGCTTCTGATTTTCTAATGTTAGAATCACATTGATGTAAAGTTATTACAATTTTACTTGGACTGAATTGCATGAAATAAATTACTACATTAGTTGATCTATTGATCGACTAGTGATAACTTGTAGTACTGTGATATGTTCTTATGTGATTGTGTTGTGTTTTGTTATTGCTTACGTCTTTATAACATTTATTCGCCGAGTGATAAACCAGTCTCTAGCTATGCTTGTATTATAATGCCATCCCTTTTAGGAGGAAAATTGAACGCGAATCTGTATCATGAAAATTATCGTATTATAGTTATTAATAACAAAATGAATAACTCATATTGATACTAAATTGATAATTGTATATGTGATCGCGTCCTATTGACTCTGATCAATATTAATATTTGATGATTATTGTTATAATTTCAACATCTTTTCTTATTAGTTAGTTGAATTAGCTTCTGTTAACTAAAAACAAAAGCTTATTTGACAAAATAGCTGGTATAGTCAAGTTGTGATAATGTAAATTTAAATATAAAGCTGTTAACTTTTATTGCTATTGTTGAATTGATATGCTCAAAATTTAGAAACAGTCGATATTATAACAATTGCGTGAAAATGAGACGGTCTATTAAATGTGATTATACCTTCTCGTTAGATTGCTAAACATGATTCATCATAACCGGCTATTAATATTTAAATTGATCGGTGATGAGTCCGGGTTGCTGAAGAATAGACATACCGTAGACTGTAGGTGTCGTAAAAGGCGACAAAGCACTGAGATCCACACCAATGTCAGAAAGGGCATTCGGTTGGTGAGCGCCTAGGCCCTAGAAATAGCTACACAGTTTTCTAAAACAAAAGGAAAAGTTCACTTCTCAGAGAAGAGTGGAGAAGGTCTATTCATATCCCGACCCTATATAGCTAAGCTGGGCTTCAAGGGAAGATGAGGATGATTATGATGCTGACGATGTTACATTGCTATGTTATCTGTCATATTGTTACATTCTGCGGTTTGCAAGATTGATAATTGAAATAAAAGTGAGTAGATTATTATGATGAGTATTGGTCATAAGTTGAGTAATGAAGGTGTGGTTAAAGCGCCATGAACTCTGACTCGTTTATCGGTGCGCTCATAACAGGTGAAGCTAGAATTTGATTTGGAATATGTACTTTGTACCTGCCACCTGACAGAACACTTGACAGAGAGAGAGAGAGAGAGAGAGAGAGAGAGAGAGAGAGAGAGAGAGAGAGAGAGAGAGAGAGAGAGAGAGAGAGAGAGAGAGAGAGAGAGAGAGAGAGAGAGAAAGATAGGGAGAGAGAGATGATGAGGGCTGAGAGAGGCGATGAGAGATAGAGGAGAGAGGCAGAGAGAGATAGAGCTAGATAGGAGAGAGAGAGAGAGATAGAGAGAGAGCTAGAGAGAGGAGAAGAGAGAGAAGAGCGATAGAGAGAGAGAGGAGGGATCGAGAGAGGAGATAGAGGAGAGAGAGGAGCTAAGAGATAGAGGAGATTATATAAAATAGAGAGAGGAGAGAGATCGAGAGAGAGAGAGAGATTTAGGAGAAGAGAGAGCGGGAGAGAGAGAGAGAGAGAGAGAGAGAGAGACGAGATAGAGCGAGAGAGATTATAGAGAGAGGAGAGAGACACGAGAGAGAGAGAGAGAGAGTAGGTGGACAGGGGAGAGAGAGAGGAGAGAGAGAGAGGGAGAGAGAGATAGAGAGGCGAGAGATAGAGAGGAGAGAGGAGGAGTGAGAGGGAGAGAGAGAGGCATAGGGAGAGAGCTAGAGAGAGATAGATTGAGAGATAGAGAGAAAGAGAGAGAGAGAGAGAGAGAGAGAGAGAGAGAGAGAGAGAGAGAGAGAGAGAGAGAGAGAGAGAGAGAGAGAGAGAGAGAGAGAGAGAGAGAGAGAGAGAGAGAGAGAGAGATAGAGAGAGAGAGAGTGAGAGAGAGAGAGAGCGAGAGAGAGAGAAAGAGAGAAAGAGAGAGAGAGATAAGTCCCAAGTCTTAAATCGACCATGTCAGGATCATGTGTACTTTATGTATTGAGTGTTTCACATCTTAATGTATTTTAGTTAAGTTTATTTAGTATGTTGTTATAGATTATTTTTCATGACGCAGACCTACTAGTAAGTAGTGGTTTTGTAAGTTCACAAGTCCAGTGTTGTGAGTGACGTTTTGTGTCACAGACTTGAGCGTGGCTAGAAGTAGTTCCTTTAATTGTATGTCTTATAAGAAACTAATCTACCCCACCCACCAAAAATTTATCGTATTTAGACGAGACAGTCGAAACTCGTAAGTGATCGTTAGCGGGATTGGGGAAGGGCGACCCCGCGATACTAATCATGCCGAAAAACAGTCTGTTGCATACTATACACATTCCAGTAGCAGACATGCAGGTCCTGCACGGGTTGTTATGTTAAACGTTAAATTCAAGTCCTTTACTCTCCTTTACACATTTGGTTTCTTGTAGGAGTAAAATTCATAATATAGGCCTACATTAATTATTCCGATAATATTTTGAGGATTTTTTCATCTATTTACAATTTTACACGCATGCTACAACGAGCGTGTTTACGAAGGTTCCTTGCTTAAGTTGTTGTTTCGGTATATCCTGTATCTATATGTCTCCATGAGTATTATTAATATGTCTCCTTCAGTTGTAATACTCTATGCCTTTTAATAGCGCTAGCGCAGATTGCAGCAAGCATGACTTTAAGAATAATCTTACAATTCTTTGGTGCTATTATTCTACGCTGTCAATATTCGATATTCAATGTGATCGCCCATCCAAATACTAACAGAGGCTGACTTTGCAAAAATTCGGCCTAAATGCGCACACACCTCCAATGGCTTAAACCCCGCCCCGACTATCGTAGTTGTTCCCACTGCCTACTTCTACTAATTTTAGTGAAGCCAATTTGTGACATGTTACCAGTTTAAGAGCAATAAGAGAAAGAAAATTATAGATAAGTTTAATTCATTTTAATGCAAGTTACGCAGTACTGAGATTTTCAAGTTTAATCATTCTCACGTGCAAGTGATGCAATGTTGTGCAATAACGCAAGTTGCGAAATCGGGGGATTGCCGTGAAGCAGAAAATTCCCAGCGGTGTGTTACAAGAATTTTAGCAAAGAATTTTTTAAAGTCAGCAGCTCTGTGATTGGTCGTGGTTTGCTGTATTCGTTGGTTTTTATGAATGGTCAAAAACCAACGGATTTCTTCGAACTACAGCTTAGCTCGACTAGGTCAATGCCGCAGCGGTTTATAGTAGATTTACTAATAAATAATAACTATTATTATTAATAATAAATAGTAATACTTTGTTAGTAGTTTTTTCTTATACGGTTGTGTTAATTCGGATTAACTACAGTCTGGATCTCTATTCGGATTACTGTTGTCTACTATTCTTACCTATAGTTTCTCTTGTAGCCTTATTTTTAAAAATTGGATTAATTCTTTTGCTAATTAACCCTACGACATAAAAGTTGTAAGGTTAAAACTGACGATTACGTCAGTTTTATTCACTCAAAAGGGCATAAGCGACGGAAGAGGTCGGCTTTTCTGAAGCGACCATGTCGCTAATTGTTACAATTGTACAGCAAGATCGCCACGCGGTAAAGATATAAAAAAATTACAATAGATTATCTTTTTAAGTTAGCAATAAATAGCAATAATCAAATAATAACTTAGCAATCTCCTGGTTGTTAAATTGCTGACATTGTGTTTATATCGACTCAGTTTACTTCTTAACCCCCCAGTTTCGGAGGAATGATATGAGTTGGCCCCAGGGGCGGATCCAGGAATTTTTAAGGAGGGCCGAATATTTTTGAGAGTGTACATATTTTTTGCATACGCCCCCGCCTTTTTCGAGACATGTGACCCTACCAGAAAAATACTGTTGGGGGGCTCAAATTTTTTAATACACTACTGCGCTCGGCACATAGAGTGAGTGTATCGCCGTATCTTACCCCCCCCCCCCACTCATACCCGTATTACAGCTAGGGGAACCCTAAACCTAAAATTCCAGGGGGCCTGGGCCCCCTCCCTCGATCTGCCACTGGTTGGCCAATTGAAATCCGCATTTCGTGATATGCTTACCCAACTCAACTGAAGCCTCTAGTCAGTGTGGAAAAATGCGGGAAAAATTATGCGCTATAAGTCGAGAGCTCTTTAAGATAGAAACAAAAATAAAAATAAATAGAATATTAAAGGGTTATAGCCTAGTCTACTCAAACTTATATCCTATTAAATATATATTTCTGCAGTCATGTAATTTCGTGGTCTCGTTTTTTATGCCACATTTGTTCTATGGCTCCTATCATCCTATGGTAGGGTACTATCTCAAAACTGTGAATGAAAACATTATGTCTTTCAGGCGAACAAAAACCGATCCTATTGCATATCTCTACGAGCTCCTAAACAAAATAATAATTTTCAAGATTTCATAAGAAATGCTACAGTTTTTTCGAATTTTAAGAGACCCTTTTTAAGTTTCATACTTTTCAATGGTACATAACGCCTCCACTCTTCTCTGTCTTCCGCCTTCTTTTATGCGGAAATGAAGAGGAAGGCGGAAGACAGAGAAGAGTGGAGGCGTTATATACCATGGACCTGACAGTAGACAGTAGGCAGTGCACTAAGAGAGAGAGAGAGAGAGAGAGAGAGAGAGAGAGAGAGAGAGCTTGTTATTGTTAATACTAAACGATGCTGCTCGATACGAATGCCTGACTAACTCCAATCCGGACGTCCCACTGGGGATAAAACCCTCTCAAGGCAAACTCTCTCGAATAGTTTAACCCCTTTAACCCTAATTCTAATTTTAACCCAGAACAACCCTCCTCTTCCTGGACAAAACCACCCCAGGGCATATAGACTATATGGTAATTTTCTACCTGACGGCGGGGGTGAGGGTTTGTCCTGAAAGGTTTTGTCCGAGGAATTTATGTCGAGTGGGGTGTTAACTCTCTCCTATCTATCTATTTTCAAAAAACCTTCATTCATAACCGCTTACTAATGTCATTCATTAGTCATTGATTGCAGGGCCTCTACGTATAAGTGGCGGAGCGTCATTCAATACTTAGCTAAAATTGCGTTGCATTCAGATTCTCGAGTTATGTACTTTAACCCGTCGAAGTATATTTGTTTGAGGTTTTGACTGGCTTATATTATTCATTGATTGTGAAATCTGTTGGAACTATTATTCCAGTTATACAACTCAATAGATTCATATGGCTTAATAATGCTTGAGTTTACTTTAAAGATACTGCTTCTTAGAGTCTCCAAATGGTGCAGCAATTAGTTACAAGCTTCAATTTGTTAATTTTTTTCTAGGGGTGTCGTTAGGGTCGAAGGCTTTCCAGGGGAGTCATCCTGGCCTTCCCTGGAGTGGGTTAAAACTGGGTGGTTAAGACTATGGTCAGGGGGGTCACACATCTGCCGAGGAGTTTGAACCCCTGATAACCCTCCCCCACCTAACCCCCTCCCCCTATATAATACACATGTACTCGCCCATCATATGCATCTGAAACATTACTATTGTAACATTATTATTGAACCATTGTGCTTCTGACAAATTACATTTACTAAAAGATTACTATTAGGCTATTTTACTCCGGGTTTAATATTATTATTATTATTAGTAGTAGTATTGTCACTATACCATATTGTAACATATTGTACATTAATATTGTTATTATTGTTATTGGTTTTATTGTTTTTTTCAGGAAGTTGTACTTCAGACTTCATCAATAGACTACTACAGTAGCTTAATCTTGTCAGCCTGTGTAATAGAGGAAAACCAAAGATAGTCGACTTTTAAGTTAATTAATAGTCTATGATATCTTAATTCCACTATTCAAATTTCTAACATTCGGATTCTCAATCAAACTGAATTTGCACAAGTTTCAACGAAGAATCGGGGACGTATTTGAACAATCAAACGTTAGAATTTAGAGATGTGTTTGCCTATTATCGACCACCAGTTAAACTATGAAGTAATCTCTTTGAATCTATAGAAATGCTGCATGGACTCGATGCTGGTGAGAAAGTTAGCTAACCTCTTGACAATCTACACTTAGGAATTTTATTCTTCTCCAATATTTTGATGTAATCAGTCTCCTTCAACATCTCACTACGGTCTTTCAAATCAAAATATCAAAAGGATAATATTAGGCTACATCTAAGTAATAATTTCTAACTTCTTTACCATCAGCCACCTCAAATCTGATACGTGCTTTACAGGACACCATTTTAATTTTTTAATGTGAATTTTCAATGTGAACTTTTTAAAAGTTTTCATTTGAGATATAGCAGCAGTTAGTGCACTCTTCTTCATTGACTCCATACTTTCTCTTCATAATCAAACTCTGCGTCATTTCCTCCATCCTTTCTCTTCATCATAAAACTCTTCTTCATTTACTCCATCCTTTCTCTTCATCATAGAACTCTTCTTCATTTCCTCCATCCTTTCTCTTCATCATAGAACTCTTCTTCATTTACTCCATCCTTTCTCTTCATCATAGAACTCTTCTTCATTGTCTCTATCCTTTCTCTTCATCATCAAACTCTTCTTCATTGTCTCTATCCTTTCTCTTCATCATCAAACTCTTCTTCATTGTCTCTATCCTTTCTCTTCATCATAAAACTCTTCTTCATTTACTTCATCCTTTCTCTTCATCATCAAACTCGTCGACCTTAGTCGTTCAAAAGCCTTCACCTACTAGAAGAAGATCCTCTCGTCGTCGCCATGTCTCTGAGACCTCTCGCTACGTCCAACCGTTTCTTACTCAGCCTGGCAAGACGATCAGCCTTGAGTCAAGCCAAGAGTACTGTTCTTCTCTTAGTCCTCACTCTCATGATTGTGCAACCAGCACAAGGAGGAGACTCCGGAGCGTGTCAGATGCCGTGTCGATCAGACGAGTACTGTGATGATGGGACGTCACTGTGTGAGGCTTGTGAAGAGATCTGCGGAAATAAGGAACAGAGTTCTCAGGGTCTGTGTCGCCGTAAATGTCCAGGTAATTTAATAAATTAATTTAATGCGGCTTTTTCTGTGCGTATCCCAACCTTGGTTGAACTAAGATTTTAGGGAAAATGAGGATGATGATGATGATGATGATGATGAAGAAGATGATATGATTATGATGATGAATGCGGCTTTTAAGAAATAAATGTAACCTATTAATTTTACTTTCACTTGCTTGCTATTAAATTAATTTAATCAACCATTATGTTCATTAATCTACCGCTAAGTTCATTTAATCTATTAATTTTAATGGCGTCATTAAATGAAAACATCGATCATTAAGTCCTTTGCCTTTCTCTTCATCATAGAACTCTTCTTCATTGTCTCTATCCTTTCTCTTCATCATAGAACTCTTCTTCATTTCCTCCGTCCTTTCTCTTCATCATCAAACTCTTCTTCATTTACTTCATCCTTTCTCTTCATCATCAAACTCGTCGACCTTAGTCGTTCAAAAGCCTTCACCTACTAGAAGAAGATCCTCTCGTCGTCGCCATGTCTCTGAGACCTCTCGCTACGTCCAACCGTTTCTTACTCAGCCTGGCAAGACGATCAGCCATGAGTCAAGCCAAGAGTACTGTTCTTCTATTAGTCCTCTCTCTCATGATTGTGCAACCAGCACAAGGAGGAGACTCCGGAGCGTGTCAGATGCCGTGTCGATCAGACGAGTACTGTGATGATGGGACGTCACTGTGTGAGGCTTGTGAAGAGATCTGCGGAAATAAGGAACAGAGTTCTCAGGGTCTGTGTCGCCGTAAATGTCCAGGTAATTTAATAAATTAATTTAATGCGGCTTTTTCTGTGCCTATCTCAACCTTGGTTGAACTAAGATTTTAGGGAAAATGAGGATGATGATGATGATGATGATGATGAAGATGATGATGATTATGATAATGAATGCGGCTTTTAAGAAATAAATGTAACTTATTAATTTTACTTTCACTTGCTTACTATTAAATTAATTTAATCAACCATTATGTTCATTAATCTACCGCTAAGTTCATTTAATCTACTAATTTTAATGGCCTCATTAAATGAAAACATCGATCATTAAGTCCTTTGTGAAGAGTTTTTTAATATTCTGCGTGCTGCAAAATATAGGCTAAATTCATGTATAATATTGCATGAAATTAATTGTATTCTGTATTACAAATTTTATATGCTGCGTTCAGTAGTAGTTTAATTGGAATATTCTGTGTTATTGTCCAGTCTGCAGCATACTTATCTACTACAGAGGAGGCAACGGGTTCGGTTTCTAGATCTATCTCATGTAATTCTTGACAATTAAATACGTTTATAAACTCTGATATATTGTGGATGCAATAGGGGTAACGTAGGATGCACAAAATAATACAAAGTGGCTTCATGCGTGAACCACTTCTGCAGTATTGCTACTACTCTATGTACTTGTGTTTCCGAGTAAAATCTACTCAGCGCATACTATATTAATAATTATATTATTAATATACAATATTATTATTATTTACTAAACTTAATATAAATTTATTATTATTACTTACTATACTATATTAATTATATTATTAATTATATAATTATCTGTATTTTCTTTCTTGCCTTTAGGTCTGACTTAATTTTATAGTTATAGTCCTTGCGGACTGGACGGCCT
Organism: Enchytraeus crypticus; assembly: GCA_905160935.1. Classification (NCBI taxonomy): domain Eukaryota; kingdom Metazoa; phylum Annelida; class Clitellata; order Enchytraeida; family Enchytraeidae; genus Enchytraeus; species Enchytraeus crypticus. The sequence continues at coordinate 654,746 of CAJHZI010000513.1, forward strand.
ATACTGTAATTTAAACGGCTCCTCCACCGGAAATGAATCTGATGCCTATTCGCATCGATGATATTTCATTCTGCAAACACAGAGTATCTGGAATGTATGTTTTCTAATGCTTGGTGTTGTCATGAACGTCGTCGAGTTAATGAGTTTTGTTTGCTACCAACCGAATTGGAATTAGTAGTTGGACATATTAGCAACATTATTTCAGCCATTAATTTTCGTAAGGTTCTGTTAGTTTTTCTGTGTGTATTGTAAAATTAATGACGTACTCCTAAGGTTCTGTTAGCTTTTCAGTGTCTATGGTATATTTAGAGACCTACTCGTAAGGTTCTGTTAGTTTCTCAATGTTTATGATAGGCCTATATTTGCAGACCTTTTCGATTTCTTTTTTCTATCTGGTGTCCATGAATTGCGACCAGCATGTAAACTTCTTTTTCTCTTATTTCCTGTCTTTGAGTTGGTTTTTTGTATTTGGAATATTGAAACTTTTTGCCGGGTCGTTTTTATTTTTACTTGTTGGTTTTGATTCGATAGTGCTCGATGTTGTCGTCGTTGACGACAGTAACACTCTAGTTGTTGTTGTTGTTGGTTTCAATTAGATTGGAATCAACAACCAAGCAGCCCCACGGTCAGTGCTGCTCCATTCCCAACGATCAGAACCATCGAGATGTCCGCCAGCCGTCTCAACGGCTCAGCAGGGAGTTCAACTTCGTCGAACTGGACTCAGGAAACCATCACCGCAGTGATCGTGGTCGGGGCCGTGGGCGTGGGCGTGTTTGTAGTCGTTCTATTGTCTGTTTGCTACTTCTTAAAGAGAAAACGCACATCAAGAAAGCTTAATTCACCAGAAGAGGGAGGTTCTGCAAGTAGTAAGTGATCGCTTCCTTACAAACAGTCTTCTCTCTGTCTCTCTCTCTCTCTTACTTTCTCTTTCTCTCTCTATTTCTCGCTTTCTTACTTGCTGTCTTTATCTCTCTCTCTTTCTCTCTCTCTCTCTCTTTCTCTTTCTCTCTCTTTCTTTCTAAGGGAAAAATATGTCGAATTATAATTATCACAATTATTTATATTTATATAATTATAAATTGATATCATCATTTACAGGTATAAATATATAGAAATATAATTATCATACTCTTTTTCGCTCTCCTTCTAAGAAAGAAAGAAATAAAGAAAAATAAAGAGGGAGAGATAATTTAATTAGGTAGTTTAGAATGTCTGAGTAGCTCTGTGTGTAAGTGCGTTAGGTACTAATAGGTGACGACATGATAGTTTAACTAAATGTTCCAGAGGTGCTAGGAGCAAATTCTGGTAAAACTGATCAGAGAGTAAAAATCTCAGATATACACAGGATTGGTAACATACGTAATTTATCAAATTGCATAATGGTTAAACATGTGATCCTAGTTGTGATTGATTGATTGATTGACTGGTTGATAGATTGATTAACTGATTGATTGATTGACTGAATAATTGATTGCTTGTTTGACTAATTTGATCGATTGATTGAATGACTGATTGATTGATTCAATGTGCAGCGCAATTGATGCCGATGAAGTCTGGACAGATTAAAGATGACAAGGAAAGTGTCAGTGATGGAGACAGCGGACCACTGAGAGGAGCTGATGGTAGACCACTGACTGACAAAAGGCTGCCTCTCGCAAGTCCAAGCGATGACGCCGAGGTTGTGTCTGCACTAGTAGCGTAAATACACCGGCAAAAGGACTCCCGCCTGTAAAACCCCGCCAGTAAAAAGTGGAGGTTTTACCGAGAAAAATTCGTAAGAAGCTGTAAAAATGAAAATGGCAACACAGTATTAAATAACGCAGGTCAACAGGTAAGAAAGTACCAGATAGTATCATATCTGTCACTCAAGAGACCTGTACAGAGTTGTTAAATCTTGAAGATTTTGATTTGGCTTCTAAGATTATTGTTACTTTAATATGACTACCACAACGTCATATTTACGGCATTAAGGAAATTATGTGAAACGTGTTCATGTCGGTGTTCAAATCAGGATCAACCAGAGTAAGAGAATATTTGTGAACTTATAATTTCCAGTTGCTCTAAAGGGAAGATATCGCACACCAAAGATGCTTGCGTGATGTATAATTTTCGATATACATGTAAGGATATATGTTTTTCAATGCTTGTAACTAAGGCCATAAATGTTTATCTAATATACATAATACACACACACACACACACACACACACACACACACACACACACACACACACACACACACACACACACACACACACACACACACACACATATATATATATATATATATATATATATATATATATATATAATATATATATACGTAATATAATGTCATACTTAAATCAACTTTAATATGCTTCGATGCCGAGCTAGCCGATGACTGGGTGCTAGTGCTCAATGAACTGTCGCTAAATGTTTAACTTTGTTGAAAGTGTTTTTGCTTTGTGTTTATAACGCTAATTCCAACCAAATTGCTTGAGAATTTTGTGTTACAAAATAGACGTTTAATTAAGTGTAGGCTAGAATTGAATTTGCCAAATCACTGTAGGACAAAAAGTCATTGCGCAACAAGTCACGTGACTGCTAGCCGTCGTTTGTGCCCATATAAGGTTTGGACAGTAATCAGTACGAGTAATGTTCCAAACTTTCCATACTACTGAGACTGCGCTACGTCCTATTTGGACCCTGCAGTAGGCTTCAAGGTTAATTGACTCCACTTCGCTCTGTCCTCAGCCAGATCACAGATGCTCTC